>CM021110.1:36619220-37121483 GCA_007115665.2 Sequoiadendron giganteum
TTCCATTTTTTTCCCAATTAAATTTCATGGTTTTTAAATCTTATACTTTTGGTTCGTTGATTTTTTCCCTAAAATATTTTTCCTACTATGGTACAAATCATTGGAATCTACAAAAAAAACCCTATGCTATCCAATTTTCCAAAACCCCAACTGTCAAAACAGAGGTATGACAAACCCAATACATTTCACTAGAAGGATTTTTGAAATAAGAGAATGTGGAATGTGATCAAAGAAAAAAAAATCCAAGAACAAAGTAACAGAAGATTTCACTGTTAAAAGAAGCCCTAAACTTTTGGAAACCCAGCCACAACAAGAAACTAGGAATGAAAATAAAGCATTCAAAAGACAAAGATTGTTTTACGAGAATAAAGAAAATAATACCATGCAAAGCTAAAGATTGTTTTAGAATGTTAATAAAACAAAAAATATAGTAAAGGCTCTTTCTAGAGGAATACTAAACATAGGAGCCCGGTAGAGTTGGCTCATAAGAATTCGGTATGGCTGAAACAATCAATGCATTTTTCTCAAACTTAACTTTGATGGAACTTCTCAGGAATACCTAGGTTTCGTTGGGACTCAATTGGTTATCTGGAACTTCAAGGATCACTTTGATAGTGGTGGTTCAAGCTTGTTTTTGGGCTTGTACTAACAATGAAGCTAAGTGGGAAGTTGTGGCAGTCATTGTGCTCTCTTCTTCTCTTGGGCGCAAAAGGTTAATCATGAAACTTGACTATTTGGATGTGATTCAAGGTTTGACCTCAAGTCATTGTCCTAATTGGAAGAACTAACTTTTTCTTAGTAACCCTATCAAGAAAATCCTTTGATGAATTAAGCTTCAATCATTGTTCAAGAGAAATTACTATGGCGGCAAATTTTCTTTCTAACATGGGAATACAACACTTGAGCCTTTTTTGACATTATATAGTGATCAAGTGGGGGCTTGAAAAGAGCTTGAAAAAAAAAAACCTACTTAAGAGCCTCTAGTGAAGCCTTTTGTGTTTGACCAAATGTTGAAGGGTGCAATCTTACACACTCCTCTCTGGATTTACAAATTTGTATTCTGTAAAACATGAGCTATCGGAAATTATTTTTCAATCATTTTCCTGAAATGCTATATGTTTTTTACTTGCAAACCTTTTCCATTTTTTTTCGAGGGTTTGAAATGTCAAACTTGGTAATTTGAAGCATCCCAAAGGCCAAAATGTCTCTCCCATTTTTTCCCTCGAAAGATTTGATGTTGCGATCTAAGCTAGTAAAATAGTCATGGAAGAAATTTTTCCAAACATGTAAGGGTAAGCAAATTAAAAAATACAGAGTTGGATTTTAACATCAATCGAATTTTTTATAACGGTGGTTATATGAAAGAAAATTTTACAAAGCGGAAAAGATTTCAAAGAAAGTGAGATCACATATTTAGCGCATAATAAAGTGGATTTTAATGAGAGTAAACTTGACACTAAAGATGGTATCAAAATCGTAATAACAAACCGGCATGAGAGAACTTTCCAGATAACCATGTCTACATAGAATGCAATAAAACAGAAGAAAAAAATGATTTGAGAAGCAAAAAAAATTACCACTAGCTTATCTATCTTAATATATTAATCTATATATTATATGCCGAGAGATATCATTTTCAAGGCGTATTTTTTTTTTCTTTTTTTCTTTTTTGAATTTAAAAAATACACTTCGATAATGATATCTCTTGACGTATAATATATAGATTAATATATTAAGATAGATAAGCTAGTAGCAATCATGGTGCAACACATAACATGAATTAATATATAGTTATACAACATTATTTTATTATATTATTAGATAAATAATAATATTTTAGTATACTTAATATAAGTTATAGTTAGGGGTCAAACATGGTTAGGTTCAAATTTTTATAAGGGTCGAGGTTCAAGTTTAAAATAGGGTTCAATTAGGGAAAAATCTTTGAGTTAGGGTTAGGGTTGAATTAGGGGAAATCTTTGAGTTAGTGTTAAAATTAAACTATGGTTAAAATTCAAATAACATCAGGGTTAGTGTTTAATTAGGGTTAGACTTAGGGTTAACTTTTAAATAAGGTTAGGGTTAGTCTTAAACTAAGATTATGAATTATAGAATATAGTTATGATTAGCGTTATAAATAGAATTAGGGTTAGGGTTATAATTAGAATTAAAGATATGGTTATGAGTACGGTTAAAATAGGATATCTCTTATCATTTTTATATATATTATTTATAAAAATATATATATAAGCTAGTAGCATTTGCAACATGAAATGGAAGACAAAATTATTAGGCTTAGGGTTAAGGTTAGGGTTAGGGTTACAATTAGGATTAGTGTTAGGGTTATGGTTACGGTCAGGGATATGAATAGAGTTAGGGTTAGAGTTAAAATTGGGATTAGGGTTGGGTTCGCCTTAGTAGTAAGATTAAGGTTAGGGTTAGGGTTATGATTATGATTAGACTTAGAGTTAAAATTTGGGTTAGGGTTAGAGTTACGATTAGGATTAGTGCTATCATTATGAATAGGGTTAGGTTTAGGATTATATTTAAGATGAACGGTACGGTTAGGGTTGGGATTGGCATATATAAAAGGGGTTACCTAGTCGTAATTCTATTTCTAACCCTAACCCTAACCCTAACCCTAACCCTAACTACAACACTAATCCTAATTCTATTTCCAACCCTAATTGTAACTCTAATCCTAATTTTATCTTTAACTATAACCCTAACCCTAATTCTTACACTATCTCTAACCCTAACCCTAATCTTAATTTTATTTCTATTTCTAACACAAACCATAACCCTAATCCTAACCCTATCTCTAACCCTAACCCTAATCCTAATCCTAATTCTATCTCTAATCTTAACCCTAATTGCGACCCTAATTATAACCCTAATTGAACACTAATTTGTAAGAACCCTAATTAAATCCTAACCTTATTTGTACTCTAACTGAAATTGAACCCAGATTAAATTGTAACTCTAATTATACCCTAAACCTAATCCTAACTCTAACCCTAATTGAAATCTAATTTTAATCCTAATTAAATTTTAACAATAATTATACCCTAACCCTAGCCCTAACTGTAGTCCTAACCCTAATTAGATTCTAACCATAATCCTAATTAAATTCTAACCTTAATGGGACCCTAATCCTAAGCCTAATTGAAATCTAACCCTAAATTTTAACACTAATTTAATCCTAACCCTAACATTAACCCTTGCACTAATTAAACCATAACTATAACCCTAACTCTAATTAGATCCTAACCCTAACTGATCCTCATTCCTAACCCTTTAATTGAATACTAAACCTAACTTTGATTGTAACCCTATTTGAACCCTAACCCCAAGCTTTATCATAGAATCATCACCCTAACCCTAATTGAATGATGAAGTACACTAACCCTAATTAAATATTAATTGTAGTTGTACCTTAACATTGATTGAACACCAACAATAAACTTGACCCTTATTAAATCCTAACCAAATAGATCCATAATTGAACCCTAATACTAACCCTAATTAAACATTATCCATAATTAGACTAACCATAATCATAATTAAAATCTAACCCTAATTTAACCCTAACCCTAATTGAACTCTAATCCTAACTCTAAACACTATTTTAATCCTAACCCTAATTGGATCCTAATCAGGTAACACTAACTTTACACTAATTAAACCCTAACTATAATCCTATTTAAAATTTAATTCTAATTGAAACCTAACTATAATCCTATAACTTAAATTTAATTCTAATTGAATCTTACACCTAACCTTGATCATTATCCTATTTGAAACTCAATTATAACCCTAACCCCAAGCTTTATAATAGAATTCTACCCATAATTGAACCCTAAACCTAAGACTTATCCTAGTCCTAACTCTTACCCTAACTCTAAGCCTAATTGAACCCTAACCCTAACACTAATCCTAACCCTATTTGAACCCTAACTTCAATTGAATCCTAACGCTTACCATAGTTAAATTGTAATTGAACAATAAAAATTTATAACCCTAATTATTACCCTAATTGAATCCTAGTTGTAACCCTAATTCAACCTTAAAATAAACCCTAATTGCACCCAAACCCTAATACTAACTCTAATTCAACATTAATAATAAAACCCTAATTGCATGGCAGTCCTAATCTGAACCCTAATTGAATCATAAACTTAACCTTTATCGTAACTCTATTTGAACTCCAATTGTAACCCTAACCTCAAGATTTATTATAGAACACTAACCCAAACCCTAACCACAATCATAACCTTAAGTGAACACTAACCCTAATTGAACAATAACCTTCACCCTAATTTAATCTTAACCCTAATTCAACCCTAATAGTAAGCCTAACCCAAATTGTACCCTAACCCTAATAGTTACTCTAATTGAACCTTATACTTGACCATAACTATAATCCTAATTAAACTCTAACCCTAGTTGAATCATAACCATAATTGAACCCTAAGTGTAATTAAACCCTATCCAAAACCCTAATTTAACCTTATGTATTCAAATCTTTGTGAGGTTTTTTTTATTTAGTATTTCTTATTGATTTATATTTTAAATCTTTATTTTTTCTTCTTTATTGATTTATCTTTGTGATAAAATCTCTGATTTATCTTAAATCTTTTTAAATCTTTGCGAGTTTTTTTTATTTAGTATTTCTTATTGATTTATATTTTAAATCTTTGTTTTTTCTTTTTGATTGATTTATCTTTGTGATAAAATCTCTTATTTATCTTCAATCTTTTTATTTATATATTTAATCTTTTATTTTTGACTTATTTATTTGATCTTTTATAATTTATTTGAATCTTTGTGATCATTTTTTATTTATCTTTTATCTTTGATTTCTCTTTGTGATTAAATCTATTTGATCTTTTAATTTACATTTTTAACTTTGATTTGTTTATTTGATATTTTAATCAAATCTTTGTGACCAAATCTCTAATTTTGATATTTTTATTTGATCAAACCTCTTTGATTTTGTTTGATCATTAAATTGTTTCTTGTTTAAATCCTAAGTCTTATATTTTATCTATTAACACAATAGAATAATATAACAATAAATCTTCTTTTAGTAATAAAAAATAACAATAAAAATTCCACACAAATTAATTTTATATAATTTTCTTATATTTCAATGATTTTATACAATATTTTCCTTATCCTTACTCAATGAAACTATATACAATACAAATCAACAACAAAATAAAATCATACATTAATAATAAAATTAAGATTAACTATTAAAATAATAATTATTAGAAAATTCCAAAATCAAAATTAACTATTAAAATAATAATTATTATAAAATTCAAAAAAAATTGAAGATGTAAAATCTATCTACTCTCAAATTTCAGAAGTCTTTGAAGTCTTCTTCAATGTCCTTCACCTTGTCCTTTGAAATATTTTTTATTTCTCTATTCCATAATTTTGAATGAATACTTCACTATAATCCATAATCAATCTGTTTGTAGGTAATTTTTTTGTGACATGTTCAATGATATGGTCATCCACAATGTCAATAAATGGTCGACCATAAACCTTTGAGCTGTATGTACAACAAAGGACAATGTGTGGGTGACAATTAGGCCAGTAAAGTAGGATTAAATTAGCTAACTCCATTTGATTGTCACCTTCAAACACATTTTGATAGAATGTCCATGCTTCCATTTCAATTTTGATCTTTCCATTAATATAGATATCTTTCTCAAGTTCAACTCCCCATCCATACCAATATGATTTGTCACCCACAAAACTCAAAAGAGTTAATTGTTGCAAGAATATATTTAAATTTATGAATGATTGCAATTCTTCATTTTGATTGGTTGAAATAGATAACATTCTGCATAGCCAGAAAAAAAAATTATGAGTTTTTTATTATTATAAATTCTACATAATCATATAAAAAATTAAATATAAATTTACTTACCTTTTTTGCTTAACTTAACTGATAAACACCATAATTTCATTGATTTCTTCCTTCTATTGATTCGTTCTTCAATAGTCTAAGTTTGCACAATTCATCATAGTGATGTTACTAAATTTTAATAATTTCATGACCACGATAACTTAAGATAATTTTGCATCTTCAAAATTACTATCAAGATTAGGTGTAATATTCAATTAGGGTTTTTATATACTTTATTTTCTATTTATCTATTTAATAAAGGTTACGGTTAGTGTTTCTATTGTAAGTATATAATAATTTATTATGCCACATAGGTGAATATTAGTTGATGTTAATAATTTTTTATAATTTTGAATGACTATGTTAACTTAAGATAAATTTAATTATTATAAAAAAAATTGGTTGACTTTGATGATTATTTTCAAACATAGATTTATATTAAGACTAGCCCTAACCTTAGATTATTTTCAAACAAAGATAATTTTAATTCTAACTTTACAATTAGAATTCTAATTTTGACTTTTAGAGATAGAATTAGAATTAGAATTGATATAAAATAAATGACATGTTTTACATTTTAAAATCAAAATTAAATTAGAATTGAAATTGGAATTCTAATTCTAATTCTAATTCTAATTTTGACTTTAAAATTAGAATTCTATCTTTAAAATTAGAATTCAAATACTAATTTAACTAATTTGATTGCACTCCAAATTCTAATTCTAAATTCAATTTCTATTTCTAATTCTAATTCTAACTTTAAAATTGGAATTATAATTATAATTATAATTCTAACTTTAGAATTTGAGATAGAATTAGAATTAGAATTGATATAAAATAAATGGCATTTTTATATTTTAAAATAAAAAATAAAAAAAATTAACTAATTTGAATGCACAATATACTCCTCTCTTGCACTTGACTTTGAAGAAAATTTGACTTTGTGACAAAATACTGCACAAAAAAACATATATTAATGCCTCAAACAAAGTTTACCTAAAAATATTTTCCTTTTACTACATAGAATTTTTTAATATGAATTGCTTGTAAAATAATGCACATCAAATATATAATATTGCAAATATATAATGTATTTATTTTTTACCTAAGTTTTTTAAGCACGATTTGATTGAATTAAAATGCAATGCAACAACGGTAATAATAATGTTTAAAGGTGTTTCACTTATGAATGGGGCAACTCAATTCACTCAACATGGAAAGTTATTGAATACTACTTGAATGAAAAGACATCTCCAAAAAAACCTCTTAAAAACCTAACACAGAAATATGAATCTTCGGTGAATATTTAATTTAGTTTCATTTCCAAGTTCCCTCCAAACTAATTATAAAGCTAAATATTACTTTTAACAAATGTAATACATTTTGTCTAGTTTTATTTATACGAAAGTTGTATTTATAGTTTTTGGCCTTGGTTTGTTTCCAATTATTAATACTTAGTAAACTAAAAATGATGGGAAAGGAAAACAGTTAGTTGACGGGAGTAAAAAGGATTTTAGATTTATTTTAAAATTTGGGGCTGGACAAGACATCGTGGCCAGGCAATATTGTATTATTTTACTAATGACAATATTTCACATAACATATTTTAAATTATTACAATTTTTAACCTTCTAAACGCTGGATTGAATATAAGAAGATAAATTCATATAATCATACACATATTTTTAAAAATAAATAAAATCAGAGAGAAGTTTTTAAGTTAAAAAAAAGGTAGATTGAAGCTATATAGAAAATTGGGAGTGGTTGCGCATGAGATTGGAGAGTGAATAGGGGTGCACAGTCAGGAAAGAGAGGCACCATTAAAAACCAAATCCACACAGCCATAGGGAAGAAAAAAATGGAGATAGAAGGCATGGAAGGAGAAGATAAGAGTCGCATGGCATGGTAGCAAGGAGAAAAGTGAGAGTATGGCGTGCAGTAATGAGTATGGCGTGCAGTATATGATCATACATGCAGTTACAAAGATATGTGAATCACAACATACTTAAAATTTTTCTTCTACCTTCGACCAAGCTTCCTCGGCTCCTCTTTTTTTCTACTATGTTCACAGCTGGAGAGTTGCCCGAGAATATGTTTTCTTCTACCTCTCGGGATGGACCAGTGCTTCACCTCTGTAAGCATCACCTATATGCAATGAGTGCTAAGTGGACCATTCATTATCATGAGAGATGGGTTCTTGTGGACCACTACTCATGAATCATGGGTCAATGAGTTTGACTCGAAAACTACATAGTTGAATCCTGATAGCAATATCATAATTTGACACGTTGTGGAAGAAACCTCCTACTTATCAATTGATGAGCTAAAAGGGCTCTATAATGAATGGTTCATAAGGCACAGCACTTGCTGAAGATTTTGCAAATGGGGTAGCAAGCTAAGTGGGTTTAACCTTGGGGGAAACTCCATGGTTAAGCGCGTTTGAGCTGGAGCAGTTCTGGGATGGGTGACCTCCCGGGACGGACCAGTGCTTCACCTCTGTGAGTATCACCTAGATGCAATGAGTGCTAAGTGGACCATTCATTATCATGAGAGATGGGTTCTTGTGAACCACTACTCATGAATCATGGGTCAATGAGTTTGACTCGAAAACTACACGGTTGAATCTTGATAGCAATATCATAATATCATATTTGTCAAAAAATAAAAAATAAAATTTCTTTTGTTATTTTTTATAATTAATATTTTAATTGATGATGTAAACTCTTCAAATATGATTTTTTTTTCACAAGTAATTATATTTTATATAAATTAATTGATTAAAAAATATTGCTTTAATTTTTTGTAAATAAGTAGATGGATGAAAGGGTGGCAGTTTAATTGGTCGAGTATAATGGGTGAGGGTGATGATATGGTTCGTGATTATGTCATCCACCAAGGTTTAAATCCTTGATACTCATAAATCCTTGTCCCTCAACTAAAGAGATGGATTCATGCTTTTATCTAAGTTTGACATAAAATAATCCATAAAAAATTAAACTAAATGATATTATGGTCATTTTCAACCATAAACACAATTGAATAAATTTACATATTTCAAAAACTATTTAAATCTCATCTCATCATAAATCTAATAATATATTTGATGAAATGATCATTTTTATTTAGTATTGACATATATATTTATAATAAGATTTAATAACAACACATGTTTGATATTTTAAGCATATCGATGAGACAAATTAACAAACTCTAAAATAATCTAACTACATAAAACAAATTAATCAAAATTTATTCAATTTCTAACAATATTTGAGTTTAGGATAGAAAGACCCTTGGAACCTATTATTATGGACATTATATACATAATGAAAATAAATTATATGACCTAAAATCATCAGCACCAACATAAGAAGAAGGTGATAATGACTAAACTTATTTTGTAAATTTTTCTTCCTTTCCCTTCAATTCTTTGTTCTACTTATGCAATAAACTGTTGGTATTTACTGAGACCAACCGTGGCCTCAAAAAGTGGACCTAATTTGTAACACTAAAATCATCAAACAACTTTCTAACCTCTCCATTATTGTTGTTATTATTCTATAAATGTCTTGGACTATAAAGTGGGTCGTAGTACACCTCTCCTCCATTATCTAGTTTCATAGCCATTTCTTAAACCAAATCAATTCAATGTAGCCTATCAAAAGATCCACTAACATTTCCTTAGTTGTATAGACATAAAAGACTCAAAAAAATCCATTTATGAAAAAATTGCTTCCAATAACACTACATAACTTTACAACGTGCCTCTCTAGATAATTATAAGAGTAAAGAATCAAATCTAATTTCCTCCTGTTTGACGACATATACACAATAGAGGACCAAATAAAGCCCAAAAGCATCCAAAAAGAAAGGTCCCAAGTTGCCAACCTTAAGGTCAAAGTTGTACAAATAAAAATAAATTATACGTGTGAGAACTTATAAAAAGCAACAATAGGATCAAGAGACCAAAGATAGCACAAAAGAGAGAGAATATGATGATTGTATTCTCAATATGTATGAAGATGTACAATTACAAGTATATACAATTCTTGCTTATAAAGGCAAGCTAGAACACAAGGGTCGTGAATGAGACAAGTGTCACATTCATGGAAAGGGTAGGTAGAAAGAAATAATAGATAATTTCATGAAAGGTGGATCACCCACCTAAAGTGGAATTATCATGCCATGATAAGTGGAGATGAAAAGGTGATAACTAGATCACACCACAAAGAGTGGGATTTATCCTACACACACTTCCCTAAGTGTCTCAATCACATCTCTCAATGTATGCACAAACCTAGATGCAAGATGCAAATAACTAGGTGTCACAAGTGCAAACTACAGTGATATGCATTCCCTAAGTAAGCTTTTAAGTAAAGTGTAATAAGTAAAATACTTATTCACACCAACACCCCCCCTTAAGTGCAACTGGGGGAATGAAGACTCAAGCTAACCATGCAAGATAAGACGCAAGATGGATCCCAACAACTGGGCCATGTTAGGTACCCATGTATTGTTTTCAATTTGATGTTTTATAATTATTCTAACTATGAAATATATGATACAAATGATTGTATTGTTTTTGGCTAACTATTATTGCAATGTATTAATTCAGATGCATAAACATATTCGAGCCTCCAAAAGAAAGGGGGAGTATCACTCAGGAGAAGAACTTGGTCTAGTAGCCCTTAATGAGCCTAAATGAGCATACACACCCTCACTTCTAGTTTGGTCAAGTCGAGTCAATAGTTTGGGAAGTGGTAAGTAACCTTTAGTCTTATTTATGCATGATTTAGAAGAGGTTATTATATTGTCTTTGAATGATATTGATTTAGGTTATGTGTTCGAGTCTCTTTATTGGGTATGAGTTCTTCCTTGTATGTTCATATTTATATTGATGAGATGTATACATAAAATGTATATATGTACATGTCTACGATAAACTCATACACATGAGTAAATACGTGCATGAGTATACATAGATAGATGTATTTACGTATGCTCATGGATAGATTACCCATATGCATGGGAATATCAATTGGATGAAGGTGACATATATATATATATATGCACTTCGTGTATATATGAAAATTGATGGGAAATTCAAGCAAGCATTCTTAGATAATCCGCAAGATATAAGGTATGAAAGATTTCACTTTGAGCCTAATGGATTACTAAGTTTGAGGGGAAGAATTTATACACCTAACTCTGAAGAATTAAGAAACTTGGTGTGGAAAGATGTTCACAATGCACCATACTCTGGACATCCTGGTGTGATTAAGATGTTGGCTGATGTGAAGCCATTGTATTTTTGAAAATGAATGAAAGGGGATGTTGCGAGATTTGTAGCAAGATGCTTAGAGTGTCAAAGGGTGAAGGTAGAACATCATCATCCTATAGGTCTTTTGTATCCTCGTGAAGTTCCAAAGAGTAAGTGGCAAGTCATTAGCATGGACTTTGTGCAAGGTCTTCCTATGTCGAGGAATAAGCATAATACCATTTTGGTGGTAGTGGATAAGCTTACCATGGTGGCACATTTTGTTCTATGGAATCTAACTGGTGGAGCTCCTGTCATAGCTCAAAAATTTATTCAAGAGGTGTTTAGGTTACATGGAATTCTTGAGAAGATTATCTTAGATAGAGATGCTCGTGTGACATCTAAGTTTTCACAAACCTTGTTCTCCTCACTTGGTATACAATTGAACATAGTTTAGCACATCATTCGGAAACATAAAGACAAACTGAAAGAGTGAACCAAGTGCTAGAAGATCTAATGAGGATGTATTGCATGGATCAACAATACAAGTGGAAATATTATCTACCTTTGGTTGATTTTTTATATAACAATTATTATCATTCTGCAATCAAGATGGCTCCATTTGAAGCATTGTATGGCAGGAAATTTTGAACTCCTATAAGTTAGGATAAGCTAGAGGATAGGATAATCCTTGCGCCAGAGATGTTATCAGAAATGGAGGAGCAAGTTGGTATTATTAAATAGAGGCTAACAAAAGCTAATGATAAGCATAAAAGTTATATGTGGATTCCAAACGGGTACCCAAAAAAATTCAGTAGGGGAAAAGGTGTTGTTGAGAGTTAAACCTCATAAGAGTTCCATGAAGTTTGGAAATTCATCCAAACTATCTCCACACTACGACCTCTTTTTGAGGTTCTCAAGGAAGTAAACCCTATTGCATATTGAATTGATTTTCCACCAACTCTTGCTAGGATGCACAATGGCTTCCATGTTTCATACCTTAAGAAGTATATACTAGAGGATAACCATGTTATTGATTGGAATACTTTATAGGTATAGGACCTGGGAGTGGTAACAATAAAGCCTCTCGAGGTGCTCAGAACACGTAAGCTTCACTTATGTAACAAAGAGCTTCTGTAATGCAAGGTCTAATGGGATCAGTATGCAAAAGATTTTGTTGCTTGGGAGGACTATACTGAGATGAAGCAGAAGCTTCCTCATGTTTTGTATGCTTTTTAGAATTCTTGAAAAACAATACCGTTATGTTTATGTTTGATATTTAAGATCATCGGGGATGATGATTCACAAGGGGTGGATATGTTACACCTCGTTGTGTTATTACCTATTTACTTTTACCTAGTTGGGTGAAAATACTTTTTATAAATATATGTTTATGCTTTATTTATCTTGGAAATATGATGAATGAATGTTTGATTCAATTTAATGTTTTATAATGATTATGACTATGAAATATATGATGCAAATGATTGTATTATTTTTGGCTAACTACTGTTGCAATGTACTAAGTTGGATGTAGGAACAAATTCGATCCTTTGAAAGAGAGGGGGAGTATCACTCAAGAGAAGAACTTGGTCTAGTAACCCTTAATGAGCCTAACTGAGCATACACACACTCACTTCTAGTTTGGTCAAGTCAAGTCAATAGTTTGGGAAGTGGTAAGTAATCGTTAGTCTTGTTTATGCATGATTTAGGAGAGGATATGATATTGTCTTTGAATGATCTTGATTTAGGTTGTGTTTGAGTCTTTTTATTGGGTTTGATTCCTTCCTTGTATGTTCATATTTATATCAGTGAGATATATACATAATATATATATATGTATGTGTCTACGATAAACTCATGCACATGATTAAATACATGCATGAGTATACATAGATATATGTATCTATGCATGCTCATGGATGGATTACCCATATGCACGAGAATATTGATTGGACGAAGGTGACATATATATACACTTCATGTATATATGTTGATCGATGGGATTGTGATTATATATGTTTAAATCTAAATATCAAGATAATGATATATATATATGTATATATATATATATGTATATATATATATATATGTATATATATATATATGTATATATATATATATGTATATATATATATATATGTATATATATATATATATGTATATATGTATACATATATATATATATATATGTATATATATGTATATATATATATTAATATATGCATATGTAGTTAGTATATATACATATGTTTTTATTATTGTAATGCAATGGGAAAGTTTGGCATGATGTTTATTTCAAATATGCATATTATTCTTGTATTTGAAAACAATTTTTTTATTTCTAATTAATGACATCATAATTTATTCACTTGAGGTTAAAACATAGTAAAATTTATTATATATATACATATATATTATTGTAATGTATCTTTGTAATGCAATGGGAAAGTTTGGAATGATGTTTATTTCAAATGTGCATATATTATTTTTGTATTTGAAAAGAAAATTTGTATTGCTAAGTGTTGGCATCATAGTTTATTCGCTTGAGGTTAAAACATAGTAAAATTTATTGGGTAGAACAATGGGCATGTTACATTTGGTACATCAGAGCTACCAAGTTCATCTCACCTATGTGCTCACTATGTTTCCAATCCAACATTATATGAGTCTAATGTTTGTAAATTACTGTGCTAGGATGGTGTGTCTCAAATTGACTGCAAGGAAGTTAGTGATTGGTAATGAGCGCCACCTAACAAACAAGAAGGAAAATGAAGCCCTTGTTTGAACCATTGAGGGAACCAATCATGGCAATGCCATTTGGCTGAGTGACACCAAGACAATTAGTCACACCATTTAATGAATTGTTCAAGAGAAGAGAAGGATGAAAGAGGTTGTCAACTTCAACTTCTTACCTTTTGTCTCCCCGGTCAAGTTAGACTCCTTACCACTTTTCAGGGATATGCCCTCGAAATGTAGTGTTAGTCCAGTCATGATATTTAGGGATCCTCGCGTTCTTCCTTTAGCAAAAATTTATTGTAATAGCCTCAAGTGGAGAGTTAGAGGGTTATGTACCTCGAAGTGGCAAGTCAGAGGGTTATGTACCTCGAAACTATGTATCTGAGGATAAGTTTGAGGGTTACTACCCTTTTGATGATCTATTTAAGCAAAAATATGATGGGTATACCCCACTTAGTTGTGTATTTGAGAGTGAATCTGAGGGATACTCTCCTCTTAAATATCTAAATAGTCATTCAATGTAAAATACAAGGATATTGAAATCCTTGTGAATAAATGAAAATAAATCATGTTTTTATCAAAACTTGTGTATGAGTTCTTCAATGAATTTCTTATGTGTGAAATTTTTCTCTTTTAGAATGTTTTTAAAACGTTAAGTAAGCTTTCTTAGGCCCAATTCAATGAAACCTCCAAGTGTATTTTGTCTTTGGAAAAATGGTTATATCATGAACAAACATTAGGGGAAGTCAAGAAGTAGAAAAAGGTGCTAAGAATGTCGAAGCTAAGTTGGATCACATTCTGGCTATAGTGGATGAAACCAGGGAATGAATAGGAAACCTCAAACAAGAGGTAAGGAGAAAAGAAAGGGAGGGGAAAGAGGTTCTAAATAATAAAGTGGAAGTTCCTAACAATGAAGAATAAGGGGAGAATTCTCATGATCACAACCATTTTAGTGAACAAGAGGATGATAAGTCATAATATCATACTGAGGGAACCAAAAGTAAGCATTTGTAAAGTGAGCTATCCCATGACATGAGAAAGATCACACCACCAAAATTTGAAGGTAGTACTACTAGAGATGCAACAAAAGCATATAGAAATGGAGAAGTATTTTGAAATCAAAAATTACTCTGAGGTCACTAAAGTGGTATGGGGAGCCTTCTAGTTGATTGGAGAAGCTTCTAATTGGTGGATAAATAAAAAGATGGAACTTGTGCTCAATTACTTAAGACTTACCTAGAGTGAGTTTGTTGAGAATTTCTAGAAGAGGTGGCTACCCCAACTTTTCTTCGATCAAAATCTCACTGACTTCTAGAATCTGAAAGGAGATTCTATGATGAATGAATGCTGGGAGAAATTCACTCGTCTCCTAAGGTATGTACCCATGTGTCAAAAAGATGAGTGATTTTGTATAAGGAATTTCATCATGGGTTTGAACAATCACATAGGTGGTGAGGTAGATGTACACAATATAGCTACCATGGACCTAGTATACGAGAAGGAAATTAAGCAAGAGAAAAAGCTTAAATTTATCTTGAACTAATGTGAGAAGAATTGAAATAATTTTGATTGGCCTCAAGATAACTAAGCCCCAAATAAATTTAATGGAGGGTAGGATTTTCAAAGGCAAGGGGACAAGGGACCCTATAATAATTGGAATGAACCAAGAAGAGATCACAGAGGAAACAACTTCAACAAAAACAACTATAACAATATTGGAGGGAATGTCGGTAATTCAGAAAGGACAACAAAAAAGAAGGGACCGTTGAGAGGATGTTTTACATGTGGTGGGGATAATTTTTCCAATTAGTGTCTCAACAAAGCATCAGGGTCACAACCACATGAAAACTCACTTCCTCCTCAATGGGTTGCATTTCAACAAAGGATCCATGTAGTGTTGGAAAATCGAGAAGCAGATTAGTAGATCACTCTGGTGGGAACTCCAGGTACTTTTTTTTGTTGAATAGGACAACTAAGAGGGGGGTTGAATTAGTTGTCATGAATTTTAACCTTTAATTCAATCACCAAAACTAATACTTAAAACTACTTAAATGATTAATCATCAAATGCCAATGTAGAAACTCAAATCCAACACATAAACATAATAACATCAGATTTACATGGAAAACCCAATGAGGGAAAAACCATGGTGAGGATTAACTCACACTATATAGAATATCAAAATCGATTACAAAAAGGCTCACTACCTGAAATAAGGACTCACTGTCCGGAACAAGGACTCACTGTCCAACAGGGCTACGACTCAAAGGGATCACTGCCACAGAGATACAAAGAAGACAAAGAATACTTGTTACAAAGAGACTGCAATCCCAATGCAACAAAGGATTCCACCAGAGTTACTTGATCAACTTGCATGAATGATAGAGTTTTCCTTCTGCTCATTGCATCTAAAAACTTAGCATTGAGCTTCACACTAAACTGCCACACACATCTCACACACTTTCTGAATAGCATCAATGTTGCATATGCTCTTTCACTTATCTTCCTTCTTTTCTCTTATATATTTTTCATTACTAGCTCATCCTATATTTATACTATCTCCAACCTTGAAAAAGATCCAAAGTTGGCCATATAATTTTAAATTCAAATTAGGTCGGTGCCAAGCATCGTAGGGTGGAATTAGAATGAGGGTGTCTCAAACAAACGCTTCACTGGGACCCAAAATAGATCCAACACACTTCATCAACTTCAAAGATAGTGCTTAACACAAGGTCGACCAAACCAGTGTTAAACACATAGAACAATTAAGCTCGAAACTTCCAGAAACCAAAAATATCTTCAATGCAACCAAAACATCTTAACTCTAGAACTGCAAGTCAAAAGACTTCATCAAAGAGAAATCTGAACCAACAACTTTTTTACCGGACCTCAACCAGAACACAGAAAAACATAGTTCACAACTGTTGAACGCAACTTGAACTTCACAATGAACTAATAGTCAAAAATTTGGATATAACAATCTCCAACAACCATGACCAACATATCTAAACTGCATGAATAAAGGGGAAAATACCGGATCATCACCTAGAGCAACAACTGAATACCTGTAAATTTTCTTTAATACAATTTTCTCAATATCCTCAACATATGCAACCAATAACCTGTAATCATTACACTAATGACAACAACAACCAGTAGATAACTAATTGACTAGTTGCCATCAATGACAACACCTTCATTCCTTTTTCCATTCTTGCAACAATCTCCCCCTTTGTCATTAATGGCAACACATGATGTGAAAAACCATCAAAGACACCATACCAATTATGAATATACTTCTCAAGATTTTTCCATAGAACTTGTGTATAACAAGATGCAACAACAATATACTCAGCTTCAACAGTAGACAAGGAGACTCAAACTTGCTTCTTACTCAACCATGCCACCAATCTGCATCCAAGAAATAATGCACCACCACTTGTACTCTTTCTATCATCTACACATCCAACCCAATCTACATCTATATAGGCATGAAGTGTAAAGCCAATATCTTTAGGATACCACAATCCATAATCTGGAGTGCCATTCAAATATCTAAATATTCTTTTAACTGCAACAACATTTGTTTCCTTCGGATCTTCTTGAAATCTAGCCACAAGGCAAACCGCATGCATAATATCCAATCTAGCAGCAATCAAATACAGTAATCCACCAATCATAGATCTATACTTTCTCTTATCAACCTTAGGTGAGTCATCATCTTTACCCAATTTTCAATCAGTCACCATAGGAGTACATACTGGTTTGGAATCATCCATCCCAAACTTCTTCAACATCTCTCTCACATACTTAGACTGTGAAATGAAAATTCCTTTCTTTGTTTGATTAATCTGTAGCTCAAGAAATAAATTCATATCCCCAAACATAGAAATTTCAAATTCTTTCTACATTTCTTTCGTGAACATCTTGCACATATTTTCATTTCGTCCAAAAATAATGTCATCAACATATACAACTACAATCAATATTTTTTCATTATCAATCTTAAAGTACAAATTACTGTTTGTTGTACCTTTATTAAATCCTTGCTAAATCAAATACCTGTCTAACCTTGCATACATAGTTCTAGGAGCTTGCTTAAATCCGTATAAAGATTTCTTCAATCTAAGCACCATATCTGGTTGATCTGTTCACTGAACTCCTTCTGGTTGTTCCATGTAAACTTCTTCTTCCAACTCACCATTCAAAAATGTTGACTTGACCTCCATCTGATAGAATTTGAAATCTTTATAAGCAACCAATGCCAAGAACATTCTTATAGCTTCCATTCTTGCTACTGGGGAATTTTTTTCCTAAAAATCTATACCTTCTACTTGTGAGTAGCCTTTACACACAAGCCTTGCATTGTTTCTGACAACTTCTCCATTCTCATTCAACTTATTTCTGAATACCCATTTTGATCCAATGATATTTTTGTCTACCAGTTTGGGGACCAATTCCCAAGTCTGATTCTTCTCAATTTATAAAAGTTCTTATTTCATTGCTTCCTTCCAATTTTCATCTTTACATGCTTCACTTACTATCTTCGGCTCAATCTCAAAGAATAGACACAAACTTACTTCAACAACAACTTTGTTTCTGGTTAGCACACCTTTATCTTGTCTCCAATAATCTAATTTTCTGAATGATTCCTCTATACATATTTCGATGTCCTAGGGGACATCACTAGAGCATCTTCTTCTCTTTCATCTTGTTTATCCTACTTCTCTTGCTCATCTTTATTTTGTTCTTCCATAATTTCTTCTATTCTTGCACAATCATGTTCATCAGACATATATACATCAATATTAATAGAATTCTTTATTGTCTCATCAACCTTCACATTTGAGCTCTTTACAATCTTTCTCAATCTTTTGTTGAAAAATTTGTATGCCTTACTTTTAATAGAGTATCCAAGAAATATGCATTCATTGTTTCTTGCATCAAATTTTCCCAAAGCTTCCTCATCTCTTCTGATATAGCTTTTGCTTTTGAATACCTTGAAATATTTAACTGTAGGAATTCTTTTGTACCATAGCTCATAGTGAGTCTTTGTATTATTTGATCTTGCTTTAACTTGATTGAATACATAAATAGCAGTATGAATAGATTCTTTCCAGTAAAATTCCAGTAATCTGGCTTCAGTAATCATTGATCTAGCAGCCTCTTGAACTGTTCTATTTTTCCTTTCAACAACTCCATTCTGCTGAGGAGTTCTCAGAGCAGATAACTGTCTCTTTATTCCATGCACTTCACAAAACATATTGAACTCATGGGAGGTGAATTATCCACCTCTATCAAATCTTAAGCATTTTATCCTCAAATTCACTTTATTTTCAACCATAGCCTTGAATGCCTTTAATCTATCTAATGCATTTGATTTCTCTCTAAGAAACGTAACCCATGTATATCTAAAATAATCATCAATTAAAAGCATAAAGTACCTTTCACCAAGTAGACTTCACACTCTCATAGGACCATAGAGATTTGTATGAACTAAATCCAGTAGTCCGGTAGTAGATTGTTCCTTTGATTTGTAATGATTTCTTGCTTGCTTCCCAAAGTGACAATTCCTGCAAATAGCATTAACAGGCTTTGTAATTCTTGGTAAATCTCTCACAACCTAAACAACACTAATCCTTGCCAAGTTATTAAAATTCATGTGACACATTCTCCTATTCCATAACCAACTGTCATTTATCTGAGTCATAAAGCATTGTCCATCAGCACCCTTAAGTTGATAGATATTTCCTTAAGATTTATTTCTTGTAGCAATCAATGTTTCAGATCCTTTTCGGATCTCACATTTCTCATCATTAAACACAAGATAATATCATTTTCTACACATCTGACCGACACAATAAATTATGCCTTAATCCCTTAACATAGTAAACATTGTCACTATGATGCTTGCCATCAAAACTTACTGAACCTGTCCCATAGATTTTAGCACCAGTATCATATCCAAACATAACCAAGCCTCCATCATATTTCACAAGATTAAAAAAATTACTCTTATCACTAGTGATGTGATGTGAACAACCACTATCATTTACCCAAAAATTATTTTCTTGTTTAGCATGTAGGGTAGAGATAACCGTACCTTCATTTTTTTTCATCTTCTTTGGAGGGCTTCCTTTACCTATTTTTCTAAATTAGTAGAAGTAGGTTCATCCTTAATTGCCAATAACAAGCATTCATTGTCATCTAGATCTTCATATTCTGAATCTTCATCTGAAATACTAGTATTCTCATTCACATAGTAAGCTTTGTTAATCTTATTTCCTTTCTTTTCTTTCTCATATATTTATTTATTATTTTTTGCTCTTTCCAGACACTTTGCAGCATAATGACCTATTTCTCCACAACTAAAGAATTTAAAGGGAAACTTACCTTCATACTTACCAGATCCTTTTCTCATTCTTCTTACAAAGTTAGCTTCTATTTCATCAAAGTTCTTTTCATCCAGATCTTTAGCTTTTGTAGCTTTAAAAATAGTCTTTGATTTGCCTCCATTTCTTAGACTTGGCTTCCTCATTTCATAAGTTGTCAAAAATCCTAACAATAGATCCTTAGTACAAGTCTTATAATCTATAGTCTGCTCAATATCACTCACCTTCTCATTGTAAGCATTGAGAAGAGTTCTAAGAATATTCTTTACAATCTTGGTTTCATCTATAGTAGTGCCAAGTGATCGCATTCCAGCCACCACCTCATCCAATCTCTGTATATAAGCTTTAACATTTTCATCTTCAGACATATGTATAAGATCAAATCATGTTTCTAAATTCTACAATTTTTCCTCTTTAACTCTTTCATCACCATCATGTGCTCTTTCTAAAGCATCCCAGACTTCCTTAGTTGTCTTCAAATTCTGAACCTTAATCAACTCAGAATGTACCAGACTATTCTTCAAGATGAACTTTGCCTTATTGTTCGCTTCATGTGATCTAATCTCTTCAGGTGTACTCAGACCATTAGTAGGAGTGTAAGGATTCTTGTAAGCTTTCTCCACATCATATCCGCAATACTCCAAATATTCTTCCATCAAAACTTTCCAGATACCACAATTAGTTCCATCAAGCCTCAGATAATCAAAGACCATTTTGCTAGCCATCCCAGACCTTCCTCAAGCAGTTAAGCTCTTCACCAAGGAACCAAGATCTGATACCAATTGTTGAATAGGACAACTAAGAGGGGGTGAATCAGTTGTCACAAATTTTAACCTTTAATTCAATCACCAAAACTAATACTTAAAATTTCTTAAATGATTAATCATCAAATGCCAATGCAAAAACTCAAATCCAACACATAAACAAAATAACACTAGATTTACGTGGAAAACCCAATGAGGGAAAAACCACGGTGAGGATTAAATCACACTATAGAGAATATCAAAACCGATTACAAAAAGGCTCACTGCCTGAAATAAGGACTCACTATCTAGAACAAGGACTCACTATCCAACGGGGCTGCGACCCGAAGGGCTCACTGCCACAGAGATACAAAGAAGACTTGTTATAGAGAGACTGCAATCCTAATGCAACAAAGGATTCCACCACAGTTACTTGATCAACTTGTATGAATGTAGAGTTCGCCTTCTTCTCACTGCATTCTTAAACTCAACATTATGCTTCGCACTGATCTGCCACACACATCTCACACACACTTTTTAAATATCATCAATTTCACATATGCTCTTTCACTTATCTTCCTTCTTTTCTCTTGTATATTTTTCATTACTAGCTCATCCTGTATTTATACTATCCCCAACCTTGAAAAAGATCCAAAGTCGGCCATCCAATTTTAAATTCAAATTTGGTTGATGCAAAACATCCTAGGGTGGAATTAGAATGAGAGCGACCCAAACACATGCTTCACCGGGACCCAAAATAGATCCAACATACTTCATCAACTTCGAATATAGTGCTTAACACAAGGTCGACCAAACTACTGTAAAACATATAGAACAATTAAGCTCGAAAATTCTAGAAACCAAAAATATCTTCAATGCAACCAAAACATCTTAACTCTAGAACCGCAAGTCAAAAGACTTCATCAAATAGAAATCCAGACCAACAACTTTTCTCCTAGACCTCAACCAAAACACAAAAAAACATAGTTCACAACTGGTGGACACAACTCGAACTTCACAATGAACCAACATCCAAAAATATGGATATAGAAACCTTCAACAACCATGACCAACATATTTGAACCGTGTGAAAATAGGGGAAAATACTGGATCATCACCTAGAGCAACAACTGAATACTTGTAAACTTTATTTAATACAATTTTCTCAATATCCTTAACATATGCAACCGATAACCTATAACCATGACACTAATGACAACAACAACCAGTAGATAACTAATTGACTAGTTTCCATCAATGACAACAGCTTCATTCCTTTTTCCATTCTTGCAACATGTTTGGTATACCTATTTCCATTCTTATTGATACTGGAGCCACATAAAATTTTGTTTCACCTAGAATAGCTAGTCAAATTTATAGAAAGGCTATTTTTATGGAAAAGTCTCGGGTTGTTGAGTATGCAAACCAGAAAAGAGCCACAATGGATCAATTTTTATTCAAAGCAAGGGTTGAAATTTCAAGTTTCTCCACGGAAGTGAACTTGTACGTAGCTCCCTTAGGTTCATATGGTTTCATCTTAGGAATGAATTGGTTGTGGAAACATAGGGCCAAAGTAGATTGTCATGCCAAAACAATTGAATGCTTAGACAATCTAGGTAATTGGGTAACATTGCAAGGAACACCTAGAGAAATCAGTTGCGGAAAATCTTCGTCGTATAAATGTATAGGGAAAAGAAGAAAGGTTGTTAACTCTTTGTAGTTGAAATGGAGAAACTTGAGGAATGTAAAGAGTTCATTTCTCAAGATGATGTTTTATATTATGGACCACAAGACCCCCAAGATGTCGAAGAAGGTAAAGTGGTAGAATCTAGAGAGACAGATATGGACAAATATCTTATCCTACAAAAATTTGCAGATGCATTTCCAGATGAGTTACCTAGATTGCCTCCCAAGAGAGTGTTCGATTTCTTTGTTGATATAGTTCTAGGGTCGAAAATTATATCTAAGGTGCCTTATAAGGTGACCATAATGGAATTAATGGAGCTTAAAGCTCAATTGGAGGATTTTTTTTCTAAGGGACTAATAAGACCCATTGTTTCACCCTAGGGATTGCCAGTGATCTTCATGAAGAAGAAAGATGGTACACTGTGCTTGTGTATTAATTAGTGGATGCTTAACAAAGTAATGATAAAGAATAAGTACCCATTACCACGTATCAATGATCTCTTTGATCAAATGTGAGGAGCAGAACTGCTTTCGAAGATTGATCTATGATCAGGTTATCATCAACTGAGGATCAAGGATGAAGACATTTTCAAACTATTTTTAGAACTAGATACGACCATTATGAGTTGGTAGTCCTATCATTTGAACTCACGAATGCATTTGCAACATTTATGAACCTGATGAACAATGTATTTAAGGATTTCTTGGATAGGTTTATTTTGGTTTTCTTAGATGATATTTTAATCTATTCCAAGAATGAAGAGGAGAATTGTAAACATTTAGAGGTCGTTCTCCAATGGTTAAGAGAGCACAAGTTGTATGGGAAACTCTCTAAGTGTACCTTATTTTAGAAGGAAGTGCAGTACCTGGGTCATGTAATTTTAGCTGATGGGATTGGAATTGATCTATCTAAAATAAAAGAGGTGCTTGTGTGGCGAGTGCTTAAGAATGTGGTAGAGGTTATAAGTTTTATGGGTTTGGTTGGTTACTATTGGATTTTTTTTGCAAACTTTTCTAGGATAAATTTTCCTATTACTTCATTGCAAAGGAAAGGGAAGAAGTTTGAGTGGTCTAAAAAATGTCAAGAAACATTTGACCTACTCAAGGAGAAGTTGACTACAACTTTGATATTAAAAGTACATTCCAAAGGGTGACTCTATTGTTATCATAGATACATCAGGTGAAGGTTTAGGTGGAGTCTTGATTTAGGATAGGCGAGTCAGCTTTTGAGTCAAGGAAGCTAAATCCTTATGAAAAAAATTATGCATCACATGATTTGGAGTTAGCGACAATTATCCATGCATTACAGATGTGGACACACTATCTATTTTGAAAACCTTTTAAATTGAAGACTAATCATCATGGTCTGAAGTATTTGTTTACCCAACCCAATGTGAATACATGGAAAAGGAGATGGTTGGAATTGATATTTGATTATGACTTCAACATCAATTACATCAAGGGAAAAGAGAATCAATTTGTCAATTCCCTAAGTCATAGGAGGCATATCACCTTGATGGTATCAATTCAAACCGGCTTCAAGTGCCAAGTATTGTAGAAGTCCAAGGGTGACAAATATTATGAGAAATTCAAGCAAGCA
The DNA here is from genome assembly GCA_007115665.2 of Sequoiadendron giganteum. Taxonomy (NCBI): domain Eukaryota; kingdom Viridiplantae; phylum Streptophyta; class Pinopsida; order Cupressales; family Cupressaceae; genus Sequoiadendron; species Sequoiadendron giganteum. The sequence goes on from CM021110.1 coordinate 36,643,561, forward strand.
CTCTCGGATAATCTGCAAAATATAAGGTACGAAGGATTTCACTTTGAGCTTAATGGATTACCAAGGTTTAAGGGAATAATTTATGTACCTAAATCTAAATAATTAAGAAACTTGGTGTGGAAAGAAGTTCACAATACACCATACTCTAGACATCCTGGTTTGACTAAGATGTTGGTTGATGTGAAGCCATTGTATTTGTGGAAGGGAATGAAAGAGGATGTTGCAAGATTTGTAGCGATATGCTTAGAGTGTCAAAGGGTGAAGGCAAAACATCATTACCCTATAAGTCTTTTGTATCCTCATGAAGTTCCAGAGAGTAAGTGGCAAGCCATTAGCATGGACTTTGTGCAAGGTCTTCTTATGTTGAGGAATAAGCATAATGCCATTTTGGTGGTAGTGGATAAGCTTACCATGGCGGGGCATTTTATTCTAGGGAATCTAATTGATGGAGCTCCTATCATAACTCAAAAATTTATTCAAGAGGTGTTTAGGTTGCATGTAATTCTTGAAAAGATTATCTTGGATAGGGATGCTCTTGTGACATCTAGGTTTTGGAAAACCTGGTTCTCCTCACTTGGTACACACTTAAACATAAGTTCAACATATCATCTATAAATAGATGGAAAAATTGAAAGAGTGAACCAAGTTGTAGAAGATCTACCGAGTATGTATTGCATGGATCAACAATACAAGTTGAAAGATTATCTACCTTTGGTTGATTTTGCATATAACAATTCTTATCATTCTACAATCAAGATGGCTCCATTCGAAGCCTTGTATGGCAGGAAATGTCAAACTCTTATAAGTTGGGATAAGCTAGAGGATAGGATAAGCCTTGGGCTAAAGATGTTATTATAAATGGAGGAGCAAGTTGGTATTATTAAGTAGAGGCTAGCATAATCTAATGATAGGTAGAAAAGTTATGCAAATTCCAAATGGGTACCCAAAAAAAATTTAGTAGGGGAAAAGGTGTTGTTGAGAGTTAAACCTCATAAGACTTCCATCAATTTTGGAAAGTCATCCAAACTAGCACCATGCTACATAGGTCCTTTTGAGGTTCTCGAGGAAGTAAACCCCATTATGTATTGAATTGATTTGCCACCAAATCTTGCTAGGATGCAAAATGTCTTCCATGTCTCATACCTTAAGAAGTATATACTAGGGGATAACCATGCTATTGATTGGAATTCTTTATAGGTACAAGACCTAGGAGTGGTAATAATCAAGCCTCTCAAGGAACTCAAAACATGTAAGCTTCACTTACATAAAAAAGAGGTTCTACAATGCAAGGTCCAATGGGATCAATATGCAGAAGATTCTACCACTTGGGAGGACTATACTGAGATGAAGCATAAGCTTCCTCATATTTTGCATACTTTTGATAATTACTGAAAAACAATACCGTTATGTTTATGTTTATGGAATATGTTTGTCTGATACTTAAGATCATCAGGGACGATGATTCACAAGGGGGGATATGTTACACTCTGTTGTGTTATTAATTATTTACTTTTACCTAGTTGGGTGAAAATACTTTAAATATATATGTTTATGCTTTATGCATCTTGTAAATATGATGAATGAATTTTTTATTCAATTTGATGTTTTATAATGATTCTGACTATGAAATATATGATGCAAATGATTGTATTATTTTTGGCTAACTACTGTTGCAATGTACTAAGCTAGATGTAGGAATAGATTTGAGCCTCTGGAAGGGAGGGGGAGTATCACTCAGGAGAAGAACTTGGTTTGGTAACCCTTAGAAAGCCTAATTGAGCATACACACACTCACTTCTAGTTTGGTCAAGTCGAGTCAATAGTTTGGGAAGTGTTAAGTAACCGTTAGTCTTGTTTATGCATGATTTAGGAGAGGTTATGATATTGTCTTTGAATGATCTTGATTTAGGTTATGTGTTCGAGTCTCTTTATTGGGTGTGAGTTTTTCCTTGTATTTTCATATTTATATCAATGAGATATATACATAAAATGTATATATATGTTACACCCCAATCGTGCAATTACTGTAACTCAGATTTTTCGGAATTGTGGATAGATGCTAACTGCACAAGATTAAACATCAATTCTAATCTAAATAAAACAATAAAGAATGATAAGTAAGCATGATTAATCTAAACTAATAAAACTAGAATGATCTCACCGAATATGCAAATACTTCCTCGATTTATCTCAATTTCCCTTCTCCATTTTGTTGTCTTGTTATTCTTGCCCTCAGATATTTGTGTGTTTGAATGCAAGCATAACTTCATCGAGTGTCTCAGAAAAATATCGAAGATTGTTTCTTCTCAAAAATGTATAATGATTTCGGGAGAGAGAATAATGATATTGACAGGCCATTTTATAGATTGTGTGTTTTCGAATGATCGGCTCAAATTGAAAGAGAGATCGACGGACGAGATTGATGAATGCCATGCGATGAGTTATGTGATAGATAGAACGTGAGTTCAACTGTAGGATAAAGACTAATTTTAGAACATGAGTTCCAATCTTCATCTTCAAAAATAAAAGAAATAGACTTTGTATGCAAAAGACAAAGTTAGAAGTTGAAGAATAATGCATTCGAATGCAAACTTGAGTTAATTAATTAAATAAAGATATTTAATTAATAAATGCATACATGCATATGAGTTAGAACTAGTTAATCGACTAGTTGTGACAGAGAGTCTTCCTACATAGATGATTAGCAGTTGAATTCAGAGATAACTTAAGAACTAAAAATAGATCTCGAGTCAGAAGGTGAGTAGACGATTAGATAACTAATTGACAGAAGAATGTGACATAAATGAATTAAATGTTAATTTAATTCAACATTCGAAAATAGGAGACTTTGATTAAATAAATATAATTTATTTAATTTGACTTTCGAAAAGGGTGGAATTGAATAATATTTAATAATAAATATTTAATTATAGTTGAAAAGGGGGTTAAATGAATAATTAAATAAAGATATTTAATTATAGTTGAAAAGTATGATAAAGGGGGTAATTAAATAATAAATTATTTAATTGATAGAGGATTTAATAAGTTATTGAAATAATTAAATAAATATGATTTATTTAATTAATCAAGTTGAATAAAGATTAATAATGACTTAATGAATTAATTAAAAAGGGGTATTTAATTAATAGAGAAAATATGTGTTAGAAAGGTTAATTAAATAATTGACATTATTTAATCATGACCATGGACTATAGAAAATTATGTTGAATGTGGTGTTCGCAGGCCTAGACCAATTTTCGGTATCTACAGTTTGCCCCTCTTTGATACAATGTTGGTACGACGTTGTGTCAAAGAAAATATGCCCCGATCGTGCCCCAGTATGAAACAAGTTAGGGTATGCCCCAGTGAAAGGGAGAATGACGAGGAGGTAGTGGTATGCCCCCTCGAGAGGATAGGCGGGTTTGAAGAACACGAGTGTGCTCTCGAAATGGATAGATAATGATGGTGAAGATGCAAAAAAGAAGAAATATTAGCATGGATGATTTCAGAATGTTAGTAAGAAACAATTAAGTTTGATTGATTGAGAAAAAGACATAATCTTTGATATATTGCCAAATACGCTATACTTGCTTGTTATCATCATTGGGCAAGACATGACACAGATGGATAGTACACACTATGATATGAGATAGACCATAGTGTACAAAATCTTCCATCTATGAAAAACAGACAGTCGTAGACAAGGAGTGTCTTAACTCAGACTAAGGACAAGATGACCCAGTCGTTTTGTCAAGACAAACCAGAGACAACAGATAAAGAAAAGACAGGTCATGAGACATCATTGCTCCTCTAAATCCTTGATAGGACATCCTTGAGGAAACTAGTAACATGATTCAAAAACCAATGTTGAAAAGATAGTTGACAGACAACAGCCAAAGAAAAAGAGTCCTGAGACATTGTTGCTTCTCTAAATCCTTCAAGGGACATCCTTGAGAAAGCTAGTAACAAGATCTTGCACAAATCGATAAAAAGATAAGACAAAATAAGATATAAAGTCATAAAGCCAAATAAATGTATTTGCCAAAACTTGATCTTGTGGGATTGTTTGATGTTGATGTTTGACATAGCGTAATGTGAGAGAATGACACATATCGCATAAGACGTTGAGTCTGGTTTCGACTTGGTGACTTCTGTATAAGGCATGACAAAGCCTGGTTTCAGTAAGACACATGTCGTATAAGACATTGGAGTCTGATGACGTTGAAGTGACAAGCCACATGAGACTATGACAATGTGATGTATGATGTTTGACATAGCGTAATGTGAGAGAATGACACATACCGCATAAGACGTTGAGTCTGGTTTCAACTTGGTGACTTCTGTATAAGGCATGACAAAGCCTGGTTTCAAAAAGACGTGTCATATAAGACGTTGGAGTCTGATGACGTTGAAGTGACAAACCACATGAGACTATGAAAATTTGATGACGTCTGTTGACAAGAAAGACATATCTTACGTAAGACATAAATTGATCACTTTGACAATGTGTTTGATATTAACTTGATAACTATTTGAGATGTTTTGCCTTGTTGTTGCATGACTTGTTTTGATTCTTTGACTGATAAAAGTGTGTGCGTGTAGACAGAGAATGACATGAGATGATGCCTTAAACTATGATATGCAACTTGTGTGATAATGATTGTGAATGAACCCTATTGGACTGACCTAGTGTGGTCTCGGGAGCTCATCAATTGATTAGCCTTGCCTACATTGTACATGCAGAGACCTCGTAGTTCAACACGACCAATGACTTTGAATATACAAAGAGTCATGATTTAAAGTGTGTGATATATGACAAGCCTAGACTAATAGACCTAATGCCTCAGGGGCACATTGATTGATGGCCTTGCCTACATCTCAGTCGCAGAGGCAACGTAGTTCGACTATGTCTATGACTGACTTAACATGACCGACTTGACATGATTGACTAGACATGATTGACTAGACATGATTGACTTGACATGATTGACTCTATTTTTGGGATTTACTGACTGTTTTGATTTATTTTTTTTGGATTTTTCAGGACATTTTTGATGGTGTGACATTATGTACAAGGTGTTAGGGCATGGAACAAGGATTGCCCCTAGTTGAGAAGATGTTTGGAAATTGGAGTGGATAATGTGATGGAATGGATGCTAGATGTCAATCATTCCAAGGAATGGACAAGACAACCATTTATTATGAGTGATCATGAAAAAGTCTGATTAGAATGATGGTAGACGGAAGAGCGAGCTTGACTACACATGGCGCCTATTTGCCAGGTTTTCACCATGGTACTTATCCATAGCGCCACCGAAGCGGTTTTCACTAGTGGATAGACTTATTTCTCTTTACTTTATTTTTATTTTTTTTTCAATTTTTTTGGTGTTACAAAGATGCTTGTTTGCCAGGTTTTCATCAAGGTAACCATATTTTTGTTTTTTTGATTTTTTTGTATTTTTTCAGATTAAGACACTGATTCTCAGAGACTTAAGCGTAGAACCTCTTTAGATGCAAACTATTGATAGGGGACAAAAGCGGCTCTCCTTCAGGAGTAGAGAGTTGGTACGCTCCTGATCCAAAGGCTTCTATGAAAATGTACGGCCCCAACCAGTTAGGCTCAAACTTACCTGGTTTCTCTCTTTCAGCTTGGTTCTTAGGATTCTCCATTAATACCAGGTCACCAATGTCAAAATGTCTATTGAGGACCTTTCTATTGTAGCTATGACGAAGATGATTTTGATATGCTTGCAAATGATCTAATGCTTTCTATCTTCTTTCATCCAGCAATTCTAGCTCTTGTAACCTAGAGACACGGTATTCTTCATCATTGAAATGACCCTTCAAGGATACCTGTAGAGAAGGTATTTCAACCTCAATAGGTAAGATAGCTTCGGACCCGAATACAAGGGAATATGGAGTGGCACCGGTGGGAGTATGGATGCTTGTGCGGTAAGCCCATAAGGCAGGATTAAGCTGTAGGTGCCAGTCACGACCAGCATCATTGACAGTCTTCTTAAGGATTCTAAAAATTGTCTTATTAGATGCCTCAGCTTGGCCATTACCTTGCAGGTAATATGGGGTGGAGAAATGGTGTTTGATGTGGAATTCTTCACATAAATGGCATGCTTCTTGGTTCTTGAATGGGCGGCCATTGCCTGTGATTATGAATTGAGGTACACCATAAAGACAAATGCTATAGTTTAGGATAAACTTAGATAGTTGTGTACTGGTTATGTATGTCATGAGAATAGCTTCAATCCATTTGGTGAAGTATTCGGTGGTGGTGATGATGAATTTATGGCCATTGGAGGATGGAGGATGTATCTTACCTATGAGGTCGAGTCCCCATTGGGCGAAGGGCCATGGTCAAGTAATTGGATGAAGTTCCTATGCTGGCGCTCTTATCAAGTCTCCATGTATTTGACATTGTCTACATTTCTTCACAAAGACGTATGAATCTTTCTCCATCGTAGGCCAATAGTAACCCAGTCTCATAATCTTGTGGGCTAGAGTGGGACCACTCAAATGAGATCTGCATATACCCTCGTGTACCGCTCACAAAGTTGTTTGTGCTTCCTCAACATCGAGACATCTCATAAGGGTGTTATTTAAGGTGCGTCTATACAGGGTTTCTCTGATGATGGTGTACTTGGCTGACTTTCGGATGAAGGTTCGACGTTGGTTATTGGACAAGTCTTGAGGTAGGGTTTGGTGAGTGAGGTAATTGAATATGTCTTTATACCAAGGAGATGTAGGACCAAAAATGGTACACACCATCACAATATCAGGGACATCATAAGCGAGGACCAATAGCTATTCAACTAGAAACTCGAACTTAGGCACATTACTTGGAATATCCAACAAGGAAGCCATGATGGCCATAGCATCTATAGCTCTATTCTGGATATGTGGTATTTGTTGAAAGGTTATATCTTTGAAATACTATTTGAAATTGTCAGCCATCCTCTTGTAAGGTGCAAGTTTTCCATCCTTAGTCTCGTAATCATCATTCACCTATCGGATTACTAGTTGAGAGTCACCAAAGACATGTAGGCTCTTGATGTTCCACTGAGCTGCCATTTTTAACCCTGTCACTAAGGCTTCGTATTCTACTATATTTTTTGTACAAGGGAATGCAATCCTGAATGATTTGGGAATGGTATCACCTTGAGGTTTGACAAATAAGATACCCGCTCCTGAACCACGATTTGTATGTGACCCATCAATGTAGAGTTTCCCTTCAATTTTAATGTCAAAGTTGAAGAGGAATTCATTTGGAAAGTCTTCCACCAATGGATGGTCTGCCTTTATAGGTGTATCAACTAGTTGATCTACAATCGCCTGTCCTTTTATAGCCTTCCTTTCAAAATATTGAATGTCATACTTGCTAAGTATCATAACCCATTTAGCCAATCAACCTGTTAAAGCTACCTTACTTAGGAGGTATTTAAGTGGATCAATTTTTGCAATCAACATTGTTTGTCAATTGAGCATATAGTGTTGAAGTTTTTGGGTAGCAAAAACTATCGCAAGGCAAGCACGTTCTATGTTGTTGTAATTCAATTCATAACCCACTAAGGTATGACTAATATAATAAACCACTCTCTCATGACCTTGATCATCGTGTTGTGCGAGAAGAGCCCCTAATGCTGACTGAGTTGCTGAGATGTACAATATCAATGGTTTTCCCTCTGTAGGTGGCATTAAGACTGGTGGAGTAAGCAAATAGTCCTTGATTTTCTGGAATGCCTCTTGGCATTTAGGTGTCCACACAAATGGTACTCCTTTCTTGAGTAGATGCTGAAATGGATGTATCTTATCCGCCAGTTGTACTATGAAACACCTAATTGACTGTAATCTTCCTTGTAGAGTTTTGAGTTGGCCAATGCTGGTCAGAGGAGGAATTTCTATGATAGCTCTTACCTTCTCTGGATCCACTTCAATGCCTCTTCGAGAGATGATATAACCTAATAGCTTTCCTGACTTCACCCCAAAGACACACTTCTTCGGATTTAGCCTGACATTGTAATTCTCCAGCCTTTGGAATATCTTGTCTAAGACTTTCAAATGATCCTCTCTCATTTCTGATTTTGCTATAATGTCATCGACATAATCTTCCATAAAAGTATGTACAAAATCATGGAAAATTGTAGTCATGGCCCGTTGATAGGTGGCTCCTGCATTCTTAAGGAAAAATGGCATAACATTCCAACAATATGTGCCCCATGGACACATGAAAGCTATTTTGTGTTGGTCTTCAGGTGCTATTTTAATCTAGTTGTATCCAGAGAAACCATCCATAAGGGATAGCATCTCATATCCTGTTGTCAGATCCACGATCATGTCAATATTTGGCAAAGGAAAGTCATCCTTAGGGCATGCCTTATTGATGTCCCTAAATTCAGTGCAAATGTGAATGCCCCCAGTTGGCTTAGTCACTAATACAAGATTGGATATCCAATCTGCATAGTCTATTGTCCTTATGAACCCTACATCCAAGAGTTTCTTAAGTTCTATCTTGACCAATAGAGCAAACTGCGGATGCATTTTCCTCAATTTCTATTTGACTGGTTTGATACCTAGCTGTAGTGGTAGATGATGCAATATTAGGTCTGGATCTAGCCTAGGCATGTCAACATACGACCATGCAAAGTTAATTTGTCTCTTTGTGAAGAAGTCTTTAAACTCAAGTTTTTCTATCTCTGTTAAAGAAGCTACAAAATATACCTTTCGAGGATTCTCTTCTGTACCTATGTTGACTTCAACAGATTCCTCTACTAGCAATGGTGACTTTTCCTGTTCAAAGGGGAGAATATTTAAACCTCTATCCTTGGGTGCCTCAGCAAGGTTTTCACCCTTGGATACATCCTTTCTTTTGACTTTTTCATCTTCCAAAGGCGCCTTTCGGTTTTCACCTAGGGACTCATCATTTTTATTTTCATTGTCTTTTTTCTTTTCATTCTCATTTTTGCGACTAGAGGTGTAAATAGACTCCCCAAAATATGCTTTATCATCCAAGTCTATGGTAAAACCTACCTTATGATCCCCTCTTGGTATACCTTCTCTAAGTCCCATGAACTCAGCAATTGCTTCGTCATTCTCGAATGTATCCATGATAGGTGTACCTTGTTGATCCCAGTTGATAATTTTGGGATAGATAAGGGGCATGTCATCATCGAAGTTCCTAAAGGTAGCCGCAGACAAGGTGAATATGGAATGGTTGACATGGTCACAGAAGTTTTGGACTAACTCCTTCTTATTCTTCTTCTTAGGGGTAGGTATACTTTGTTGTTGGACTATAGTGAGGGCGGATTCGTTCGAAGATGGTTGATTAGGTGCCCAAGATGAACAATCAAGGGTTTCCCAATAATAGTTCTCTTGCCAATCTGCCTTTGACAAGTGTTTCTTAGGATGAGGACTAGATTGTTTTGGTACAAGTTTCACATTGAGGTCCAATTCTCCAAATAGGGCATCAATATTCATGGTGCTAGTAGATGAAAGGGAGTCCCATTCATCATCGCTAGAGTAAGGGGATTCATCATAAATTGGAGGTTTATCGTAGAATGGGGGTTTGTCAAAAACTGGGGTTAGTGTTTCATGAGATGTCTCGATGCCTACGTAATCATTCACTTCCTCTTGAAACGATGAAGAAGTACCAGGAAACCCAATTCTAAGCGGTTGACACCCTAGCCCTAGATATTTTGGTCGTGGATAGATAGTAATTGGTTATGTCCTTCCATTCTAATAGAGTCCTAACCTGCTGTGCCCATCATAGCCTTCCTTTTGCATTATCTTAAATCCTTTTCCCTATTGGTCCTTGGCTATTTGAATAGATGGGGAGGGGTATTCATGTTCTTCTTGATACAACTAGGAATCACCTTGATCCACAATTTCATCACTTAACTCTCCCCATTTGGTTAATGTCATTGTAGGGGGAACATGAAATGTGACCATTGACTATCTTCTATCCGCCATGGGTAGACCACATGCCTTAGGTGGAATCAGTTCGGTAACACAGTATGAGGCCTTTATAGTATATTCACCGTAGCCCTTGTCTTGGATCTCGAGTTTAGGAATGGATGATGGTGGTTGGAATGAAGTGGACTTAGTGAGACGTGATGTGTCAACATATTGGGATAAAGTGGATGATGAGGCCTCTTGATTAATGGGTACTTGTCGTGGTGGACGGTCCCTTAGGCTTGTACAATATTGGAAGGGATCTAGATCACCATCAATAGTGACCTCAGTGCCATTATAGGGGAACTTGAGAAATTGATGGTATGTTGAAGGGACGGCTCTCATTGCATGTATCGAAGGTCTACCTAACAACAAGTTGTATGGAAGGGTGAGATCCAAGACTTGGAAGTTGGTGTTCAAGATCACTGGGCCAATTCTGATAGGGAGTGTTACAACTCCTTTGGATGACCTTTCTTCATCATCATAAGCCTTGATGACTATACTCTTGGAAGTGTCCACACAGTCTTCTGAGAATCCTAATTCCTTAACCAATTTAAGGGTACACAGGTTCAAACCTGCTCCTCCATCTACCAAGACTCGTCGAACTTTGTTTTGATGGACTAAGACTTCAAGATGTAAGGGGTCATTATGATCTGACTTTTCAGTTGAGTAGTCTTGTTGAGAAAATGTTGCATGATGCGAATTGGTCAAATATCCCACCATTTCCTTGAAATGATTGACATCCAAGTCTGTAGGAACAGTTGTATTTTATAGAGCTTTGTCAAGGATGGATCAATGCTGAGGTGATAAGGTCAACAATTTGAAGATAGATATTTGGGTGGGGGTTTTACTCAATTGATCGAGAAGGTTGTACTTGAACTTGGAGGCTTGAGTAGATGGCTTTGAAGAAGGACCAGGAATAGTAATCTTAGTTCTTCGTGTGTTCACATTAAATTTTGGATGCTTCTTAATGGTGAAGGTATTGACATTCTCGTTGGCGGCTTAGAGGTGGTTTATGGTCTTTCCTTTACCATAGTCATAGTTGGTATTGTTATAGTTGGTAGATGGATTATTTGGGGGTCCCGAACTGGAGCCTTTTCCCTTTGTGTGGTCATGTAACAGGTCCGTGAAGACCTTATGATCACTGTTCTTAGTGTTTTTCTGCCCACCAACCTCTATGGTTCCATTTTCAACAAATTCTTGTATGATGTTCTTGAGTTGATGAAATTGTTGGAGGTTGTGCCCTTTGGTTCGATGATAGTCACAAAAAGAATTATCATCCCACCATGAAGGTTTGAACTATCTAGGATCATACTCTCTTGGTTCCAAAGGTTTGATGAGATTATGCTTAATCAATTCTTTGAAGATAGTCTCGATTGGTTGTCCCAAAGGTGTAAATTCACGTGTAGGAAATCTCCTTTGTTGCGGTCTTTGTTGTTGTGAATTTTGGACATAGTTAGCTTGTTGATCTGGACTGTTCATTGTGTCTTGATTGGGATTGTAACCCCTAAGGGTGATAACTGGTCTTGTATGTATGTGTTTAGCATCGACGATGCCGTCATTTGTAACATTCTTGTTCCTAGACCAGAACTTATTTCTATCATTTGGCATGTTTTGATGTTGGGCAACCTGATTTCTGCTTGGTACTTTCATTTCCCCTTTGTCTATAAGGCCTTTCTCAAGGATGATTCCTTTTTGTACTAAGTCCGAGAATGACGTACAACAATGTATCCTTAGATCACTTCGCAATTTGGGGTTGATATTCTCTAGGAATATTGTGACCTTTTGTTTTTCTGGTATTTCAACTGGACACCTACTAGCTAGACTTCGCCATCTTCTTGTGTTGTATGGCACAAGGTTGCAATTGTTACCTCATTGTCTATGTTAAAGGTGAAATGTTCGATAAACTTCTTAGCTAATTCACCTCAAGATCGTATACCATATGGTAAGTTAGAGAATCACTCCAGTCCTATCCTGGCAAGGGTTCGTGGAAATAGTCTCATCAAGTATGTGGGGTCGTACGATATGTCCATGCATGTTGTTGAGAACTCTCTAATGTGTTCTATAGGATTCTTTTTCCCATTATACTTAGGCAAAACTAGTATATTGTATCCATGGGGGAAAGGTGTCATATAGAGTGCTTTATCAAATGGACATGGACATAGGTCTTGTGCTAAGATAGTTCATTTTCCGGACATAGACATGTTGTTCATCTGTTGTTGAAGTGCTTGCATTTTGTTTTGAAGGACATCGACTTGTGTCAAAGACATGGTGTTCATGTTATTTGGGTCAATGTAGGTGTTCTGATATGCAATGTTTTGTGATGGGTTATGATTGGGCGAGGGAATATATCCTGTCAAAATATTCTGATTCGGGATAGGGATATTTCTTGTCTGAATGGTTTGATTCGGTATAGGAATGCTTCCTATCTAAATTGTCTGATTTGGAATAGGAATGCTTCCTGTCTGGGTTGTCTGACTTGGTATAGGTATATTTCCTCCAACTTTGGTTCTCTTACCAGTCATATTGGTGCCAAAGGGGTTGGAGGAAGTTGCTCCCGCAGTGAATTGTAAACCTTGTGTTATGTTAAAAGGAGTTGTGTTTACAATTGATGATGTTTGTGTTGGTATACCTGTTGGTATTGCTATAGTTATTTGGGGAATAGACACAGTTGATGTCGCAGTTTGTGTTGGTTGAGTTGACTGTGTTGTCAAAGAATGGACATCAAATCCCAGAGGTAGTGTGGCACCTTCTACTAGCAATTTTGCTAAGTAGCGTTGTGGATCGTTTAACAAACACTCATCCATGAAGGATGCAAACTCAGGATCCTGAACTGCTGCATCTATGTCTTCTATGTAAATTTTCCCATGTGTGTCTCTAGTGACATGTTTTTCAAGTAAAGGCTTGTGTGGACGTTTGCTTCCTGACGGTTGGTTTCCGAACAGATTGATGAATTCATTGGGGTCTGTCATTGCTTTGTGTTTCTTTTTGGACCTTGTTTCGACCATGAAAAAGTTTGCTCAAAATGGGTAATGCAGACTGTCTAAAACTGATATGACCTATGTCTATGTTTTTGGATTTTTTTTTTGACAATAAGGATGTTGCTAAAGGTCTAAAATGACGTATGAATGGATGGACAATATGCAAAATTCTAAGTGGACTAATGACGACAAATGAGTCTAAGACGGGTATAACCTACCACCTAATGGAATGAATGCATGCAAAAGTTTGTTTTTGACCAAGGGACCTAATTTGTATGACAAGGACAGTATGACAATGTGAATTTTCCAAAGACAAGGAAAGTTATCTATTCCATGATTTGTAATTTCCTAGGGAGTACCTATATGCATGCAAATTAGGATGATTATGACTAAGACGTTTACTGTGACCAAGACGTATATGACACCTAATGACGGTAGCTAAGACGTATATGACTCCTAATGATGGTAAACTAAGACATATATGACGCCTAATGATGCAAGGTTTTTGAGCAAATTTAACCAGTTTCTAATCCAAGGTTGATCCTAAAAACCTAGAGCAAACAGTGACAAAGATGTTCCAGACTCAGCTCGCGGTTTTTGATTTTTTTTTTTTTGTTGACAAGCAACTGCAGTTCACCTAACAGTTGCGGTTTTCCTTTTGATAGATGCGGTTTTTATAGCAGTTGCAATTTTTCAACTGACAGATGCGGCTTAAAAAGGACACATGCTATTTTTTGAACTGACAGATGCGGTTTAATTTGACACATGTGGTGTTTGAACTAACAGATGCGGTTTGCAAGCACACATGTGACTCATAATGTGACAGTTGCGGCTCGTAATATGCAGACTGTGAAAATTGAAAATTTTGATAGACAGATGCAGCGTTTCCCCTATCAGATGCGACTCACTATGACACATGCAGTGATTAAACTGACAAATGCGACTTTGTTTTCTGACAATTTGAATTTTTCTTGAAAGTTGTTTGACTGACTTTGTTTGTTTGATCAAGATTTTGACAAATACAACAAAGAGAAAACACAACAATCAATGTATCTTCCATTTTTGCGATGTAAGGACTGTTAAGACTCGAAAACATGTACAACCTAGGCTTTTAGGATAGTATTTGCTGAATTCTTACTTGGATTTCTCCAGCTACGCACATTCAAGGCAGATGACTAGTAGCTTGACCCCACTGGCTCCCCTCCATGACACTCACTTATATGGGGCAGCCAAGCTACTGTACCCATGAAACTCCCATGGCATACATGTCACCTCAACACAAGAACCGTAAATTTCTAAGACGGCTTCACAGGTTATACACCTGCTGCGCCAGCAAATAGATAGGATTTTGGTAACTCTACAACAAAGCTTTTAATAAGGGCATTTCATTCGTGGGACACTATCCAACGTCGACGAGAGTCCATTTCTATCCATCTCGTCGGAATAGTGCACATGATTCTTGGGCTTTCCCCAAGAATCCACTTTTGTATACTGGCTGGAAGTCACTTGGCTTTAGTGTGCTACCGGTCTGAGTCGTCTTGGGGTGAGTACTTTTTCCCACCAAGACAGGCCCAAATTCTAGAGTCAGTAACCATTTCTCTTACACCCAGGATCGCATGAATGCGCAAGGGGAGAGGATACTTCGATTACTAAATCGTGGGGTTCTAAACTAACAATGCAGACATGAAAAACACTGGTAAATTATTAAGCCCATATGAGATTATTTACACTACCAAACAGAAGTTCATTTTATTCCACATGACGATTATCTATCTATCAAACGAAAAGCTTGGTAAAAAAGACAAAAGCATTAGGTCCTGCATGCAAAATTTGTCAGTAGTTCATTGTTTGTCTTTGGATTTTGTATTGTCTTCTATGCTTCGTCCTGCAAACACTTGTTATTCCACCTTGACACAACTGTAACAAACATTAGCAAAAATCCAAATAACCTAAAAAGCGAAAACTAAAAATATGGATGCACGGAAATCGATAAAAAAATGAAAAACTTTTACCAGACAAATGCGGCTTGTGGAGCCACAGATGCGGTTCAGCTGGTGATAGGTGGATGCAGTTAATGGAGTGTCTGATGCAGTTCGGTAATTTGTTGACAGGCGGATGCGGCGATTGACAGGTGGATACGGCGATTGATTGGCAGATGTGGCGATTGACAGGCAAATGCAGCGATTGATAGGCAGATGCGGCGATTGACAGGAAGATGCGGCTTATGGAGTATCAGATGCGGTTCGTAATGACAGTTGCGTCACTGTTTTTTAAAGATGCGGTGTTCTGGACAGAAAACTTGCGAAAAATGAAAAACAGAAAACGGAAAGACGAAATTTGAAGCGTGTTCACGTTGGGTTCACCAAATGTAACTTAGATTTTTCAGAAATGTGGATGGATGCTAACTACACAAGATTAAACATCAATTCTAATCTAAATAAAACAATAAAGAATGATAAGTAAGCATGATTAATCTAAACTAATAAAACTAGAATGATCTCACCGAATATGCAAATACTTCCTCGATTTATCTCAATTGCCCTTCTCCATTTTGCTGTCTTGTTATTCTTTCCCTCAGATATTTGTGTGTTTGAATGCAAGCATAACTTCATCGAGTGTCTCAGCAAAATATCGAAGATTGTTTCTTCTCAAAAATGTATAATGATTTCGAGAGAGAGAATGATGATAATGACAGGCCATTTTATAGATTATGCGTTTTCGAATGATCAACTCAGATTGAAAGAGAGATCGACAGATGAGATTGATGAATGTCATGTGATGAGTTATGTGATAGATAGAACGTGAGTTCAACTGTAGGATAAAGACTAATTTTAGAACATGAGTTCCAATCTTCATCTTCAAAAATAAAAGAAATAGACTTTGTATGCAAAAGACAAAGTTAGAAGTTGAAGAATAATGCATTCGAATGCAAACTTGAGTTAATTAATTAAATAAAGATATTTAATTAATAAACGCATACATGCATATGAGTTAGAACTAGTTAATCGACTAGTTGTGACAGAGAGCCTTCCTACATAGATGATTAGCAGTTGAATTCAGAGATAACTTAAGAACTAAAAATAGATCTCGAGTCAGAAGGTGAGTAGACGATTAGATAACTAATTGACAGAAGAATGTGACATAAATGAATTAAATGTTAATTTAATTCAACATTCGAAAATAGGAGACTTTGATTAAATAAATATAATTTATTTAATTTGACTTTCAAAAAGGGTGGAATTGAATAATATTTAATAATAAATATTTAATTATAGTTGAAAAGGGGGTTAAGTGAATAATTAAATAAAGATATTTAATTATAGTTGAAAAGTATGATAAAGGGGGTAATTAAATAATAAATTATTTAATTGATAGAGGATTTAATAAGTTAGCGACATAATTAAATAAATATGATTTATTTAATTAATCAAGTTGAATAAAGATTAATAATGACTTAATGAATTAATTAAAAAGGGTTATTTAATTAATAGAGGAAATATGTGTTAGAAAGGTTAATTAAATAATTGACATTATTTAATCATGACCATGGACTATAGAAAATTATGTCAAATGTGGTGTTCGCAGGCCTAGACCAATTTTCGGTATCTACAATTACTATTTAATATTACTATGTAGGGTAAAATGTGAATGTAATGTGAATTCATTGGATGAATAAATTGTGTGTGCAACTTGTTATCATTGCTTAATGAGTGAATGAAATCTCATTTAATGTTATATGAAGGAATGCATTTATGTGATTAGATGAATATTGTGTTGATATTCTAACTTTGGAGACGTAATGTGTATATTACATATTTTGTGAACCGTTGACTATCATGTACATGTGTTAGTGTTTGCAAGTACATGTTCAATTCCTCCAGGAAGAGGGGAAGTATCACTCAGGAGAAAGTCTTGGTCAGGTAACCAGTAACGTAACCTATCTAAGCTTACACACACCACAGTAGAATAATTGAGTCGAGTTATTAAGTGGGAAGTTGGTAAGTCATCCTTAGTTGTTATGTCTACTTTAGTAAAATTCTAGTTTACTATTGAGTGCATTATTGGGTGATGTTTATCTGTTGATCTTGAGAGTTCTTTCCTTGTTACCATGTTTATATTGGTAAGTGAGTAAATGAGGTATGTGTACACATACACACATGCATGACGATGATAAACTATATGCTCTAAGGAATGCATACATGAGGGTACATAGGTATACGTACCTATGCACACTCATGCATGAGTTTCTTGTACGCATGGAACTATTTGATGGAACCAATGACATGCATATGTATACACATAGACATATCGCTCGTAGTATCTTATCAACATCCTGGTAATTATATATGATTTTGGTGTGAATCGAATGTGTATATATATAATGTATATACATATATCTATATGTATATGTGTACTCATACACACATAAGGTAGAAAATCGACATGCCCATACGAATGTATCAATACATGTATGCATACGTATACATGTACAGAGAGGTATAAATATATAATATATATATGTATACAAAATTGATATATTAATATAATAATGTGATGGCTATGTTGATATATTCTTTTGTATATTGATTATATATACATGCTTTATTGACATATGATAGATATAAATATATATACTAACATATACATGTATATGTATACGTAAATATATATATATAGATATGTTTGATTATATATAAGTATATATATGTATACTTTGTATTTATATTTAAAATGTTATTTGCTTGGAGATGGACTATCTCAAGCAATGATAATCAATCAATTATAGTGCTTTATAAATATATTGGCTTTAAAGCCAATTGTCTTGGATGACTTAGTAACCAAAATTTGAGTTGGTTATGACTGTGTTTCATTAGCCGCATTTTATGCTTTTGTTATCTAAACATAAAGAGAGTTTGAATCTACAAACTTTGTACCATTTAAGTCGATAATGAGAATAAGTCAACACCATTATGGATCTTAGACTTGGTCAACAAAATTACCATGATTTGTTGTAACAAATCAAAACAGTTGTTAATACATTGAAACAATTGGTGACTTTATCTAATTGATTTAATGTGTGAGTCGATACTTAGCATAAACTTAGTCAATTCTTTTGTTTGGTGGCATATTTTTATTATTGATTGTTTCTCTTGAGGATGAAAATATACCACCTTTGTATCCTTTTAACCATAGAAGTCTGCTTTTTGCTGACAGTCGAATTCTATCACATGGAGAGTTGATTTGGTCTCCAATTGCTATCAATATAAGGGTCGATTTGTTGATACTTGAGCTAAAATATTAAAGTTAGCATGTAAATAATTAAAGATGATCATATATAGAACTCATGAAATGTACTAAGATATGTATAGAAGTGCACATGAAATAACATGTGAAATGTACATAGTCATATATAGTCAAGTGGCACATATATAAAAAAAATATACATATACACATGTGTATGTGTACATATAGTCCATAAAATAAAACTAGCCTAGCTGTTAGGATGATCAGTAAAATCAAGAGTCCTCTTCATCCCACATGAATTAGATGGACCCGTATCATGTTGCAGAAGAGTTCAAGAAACTTGAAATTAGATAAAGTTAAAGAAATTTTGATTTAATTTAATTTAGTTGATAAAATCATGAAATTAAATTTTTAAATCTAAATTAGAAAGTATGCATAAATTACCACATGATCATGTGAATCTACTGGCACATTTTGTTCAATAGGTGTATAATTGTCGGTTGAGGACCAAATGCATGAGCTCCTAATTCTTGGATATTCAAATAAAGCAAAGAATAGGTTAGAAAATATTAGTGATAAAAAATGATTTTAATCATATATATTTAAAAGACCTAAAAATTGTATAGGAAATTTAGTAAAGTTTAGGACCTCAAATGACATGGATGATTCATGAAAATGACCTTGATCAAGAGCCTGGCTAGCACCTATTAGGATACTGCTATCATCTTGCATATACATATATATGAAACATGTATATTTAAATTTAAATATAAATTCAATTTGATTTAATTTTTAAATTTTAAAATAGTAGTACATGTAGTAAGCTTTCAAAGTACATGTAAATTTCAAACTTAAATAAATTTTGAAAACACACACCAGAGATGGCCCATGCATAACAGTTGATGATGGCTCAAGAGCGCTTACCACACCTTATGGTTGGTCGGCCATGGATATTGCATGACCTCCTTGCATAGATACAATATTATTTCACACATGTGTACAATTGGAATCCAAACACATGAGAACACCAGATTTACATGGAAAACCCAACAAGGGAAAAAACATTATGAGGATTAGCTCACAATATAAAGTAATTGCAACACCGAATACAATAGGCTTGTTGAACACTCATAATACTAAGAGGGGGTGGGTGAATTAGTATTCTCTTAAACCATTCAAACATTAAACATCCAATTACCAAAGCATATTCAATTGCAGAAAGGAAATAAAGCATGAAACATCAACAAAATCATATAACACATTAACATTGAGATTTTTATGTGGAAAACCCAAAATGGGAAAAACCATGGTGAGGATTAGGTCATAATATATTATAACCAGTTATAGTATATATATTTACAGCAGTGCTCATTGTAGGTGGACTCACTATCAATAGAGAAAAAGATAGAAGAGAGATGGTGGATCACAACCTATTTTGAACTATTACAATTGCATCTTCCATATGCATGAAATATAATTGCAATGAAGCTCAATAAACTTCCTTTACACACTTCATCTGAATCAAATTTGACACTCTTATTTTCTTTGCATTCTCATCACTTCAATCTTCTACTCAACATTCAGAACTTACATTCACACTGCTCTGATAATATTCACATGTAGAATCTTTGCAATACACATCATATGTTCATCTCATTCATCAAAACATTGAAAAAATCCAACACATATATTTGTGTCAACCCTAACATCAATTAGGTCGGCCTAATTATATGTAACACCCAAAATATATTTTGGCTCAAAAATATTTCACACGTAACTAGCACCAAAATTCAAATCTGAAAACAACTTGAAAAAGGTTGGCATGGACCTATAATTGATCCCACATAAGATCATAATACTTACTTAACCTTCACACAACATCAAATGTGTTAGGTTGAAATGACATAAGACCTAAAAGTAAAATCCTTCAATTGTGTATCCACATCTCAACACGTGGACCTAAAAACTTGATGCCACTTGGAATTCATACTCTATTGCCATCTGGTAACTTATCCTTAAAAGTGCAAAGCCAAAAACTCATCTGTGAAGAAGAGCAAAATCTCCCACACAAATGCACTGCACAGAGAATAACTTAATTTACCAGGTCAAACTTCTGCTACTCATAACTTTCAATCCACTTGTTAAAACATGATGAAAAATTGGAATAAGATACATCTAACATCCACCAAAACTATGTGAGAAGCACAAAGTGAAAATTTTATTTGCAGATTGGTGTAGACCCAAAAATTAGTGCACTATTACACTAAATCAATAGTATTGCACTTAGTCAATTTCCCATTACAACCATCTTTACTGGACCAAACCACTATGCAAAAATATCTTCCTCAACAACTAAACAACATGTTAGAACTGATCAAAATGGTATGCAACCAAAATATTCACATAAGTTACAATGTTGACATCAATGAAAATATTGCAACACATCGCTATTTACCTTTGCTTGTTCCTCATGCTCATGTTTCCAACTTCCAACAATCTCCCCAAACTTCTAATAAGGCTCACTATCGGAGGACTCACTACCTGAAAGAAAAGAAGGGCTCACTGCCAATGTCTCATTGCTAGATTAGAAATAAGAAGATAAAAGATTGTTACAATGAGAAATCCATCTCATAGCAACAAAAAAGTTCTACCATTGCTTCACCAGAACATTCACACTCTCTCTATATAATGTAGACACCTTCTACTCACTACATCTAGTAGTCTTAGGCATTAAAGCTCACACTATGTTTCACACTTCAGATCTCAACACTTCGCATCATACTTACTTCACACATCAATTCAACACTCATATATAATGTCTTCAACCTTGAAAACAATACACAAAGTCAATTATGCACCTCAATTGTGCAAATTCAAATTAGGTCAATGCCAAAACATTCCCACGATGGAAAGGAATGAAGTTGGACCACAACACATCTTAACTCA
The DNA here is from genome assembly GCA_007115665.2 of Sequoiadendron giganteum. NCBI lineage: Eukaryota > Viridiplantae > Streptophyta > Pinopsida > Cupressales > Cupressaceae > Sequoiadendron > Sequoiadendron giganteum. The sequence continues at coordinate 36,664,692 of CM021110.1, forward strand.
AACCTAAACCCACTCATGCATGCCACAACACTCTTCCACAAACATTGACGCATATCCATAATTAGTGAAAACACCCAAGGCCAGTTGAACCTATGTTAACACCATTAAACAATTAAGTGCATGCTTCCCTTGATCATAAGATGAATTATATACCACACACAACACTTAAACACCATCTAGAATATTCCATCAACACCTTAAAATCCAAAAACTCCTTTGCAACATCATACACCAAAAGAACATATTCATTCTGCACAACCAACTAACCTTCCACATACTGCAACACCTGACCAACTTTGTGGAGCACCAAAACACAAATAAAAAACTAAAGATAGATATGAGAAATATAAGAACACCCTCATATTCACAAGACCAAAAACCAAACCATGGAGAAATGTGGAGCAAAACCATTTCTCCCAAACAACACTGCTATCACAATTCACACATTGTTGAACACAACTTTCTCTACACAATGATCCAAAACTTGAAACTCTAGATATAACACCTTTGAACTACATATTCGACCCATGCAAACAAATCTTCAACCATGAAGAAATATGGAGCAAAACACTGAACACCATTCTTTCATACTTAACACTCTTCACCACACTGTTTCCTCTTTTATTAAAATTTTCTCAAAAGCACTTGGAAACCAAGCACCACAAACACAACCTCAACATTTAGAACACTTCTACAACATATCAACCATACAAGAGGTTGAATATCATCAATCACATGCTCACCAAATCACCACTAGAGGTTGACATCAGTGATACTACTAATGACAACATAATGCAACCAATCAAAGCATCTCTATAGACTTCCAACAATTTCCCCATAGACCTATTGACATCAAAGCAACAATAAAGATATGTTGAAATCAATGACAACACAAAATTCCAACATATGTATCTTTATTAAGAAAAAGAAAGAAAGAATAAGAACATAGTTAAGATGATTATGATTCTATCACAATTACTTTAAAAAATCTTGACATTAACATGAATGATGCTACTAGACTTAAGAGAATTATTTTGGACTAGAAAAAATATATAAAATAAATTCATAAAATAATTAAAGAAATAAATAAAGTTCTATTTGCAATAGATTCCAAGATAAAGAAGTCAAAATCAAAATTAGATAAGAAATTAAAAGAATCGGCTTTAATAATTTATCTTGTAAATAATAGTGTATATATTAGAATTGGCTTAGATTTTCCTAGTTATAAGCTTTTAGAATTTGATGCTTTTGTGGATTGAGGGTCAGTCAAGTCTTTTGCTAAAATAAAATCTATTGCTGATAAATTTTGGAAAGAAAGACTAGAACTTCCAAAAGGGCATTTAATCACTTGTGAGCCACTAAAATAGGAAGGTATGTACAATATGTTTATGTCATTATTTAGAGAAATTTTTTGTTACAAATTTATAGAATATAATGAAATTGATAATGACATATTGATTGGATTCTTATTTCAAGTAAAATATGAGCCATTTATACTAAATAAAACTTAGATGTCTCTTAGACACAAAGGTTAATAGATCAAGATTCCTATCTTGAAGTTAGCCACTCACTAGTTAGAAGAGACAAAGCCTAAAACAAGGAACGGGTCAAATAAATTCAAGAATGAGAAAGGATGTTGTAGTATGAATTCTCTTGAATTCTAGTCAAGTGAATAAGAGGAATGCAAGATAAAAATTAGGCCATAATGCATACATACAATTCCTCATGAACTTGCATACTTATTAATCCCAACATAAGTCAAATAAATGGATGAACATCTTAAGAAATTGCTTGAAGGTGGTTTCATTAGGAAAAGAGTTGAGCGTGAAAGAGGAAATAATATTTTCTATAAATTATAATCCTTTGAATGACATAATTCTATCTTTTAATTATCCCATTCCTTTCAATAGTGATTTGATTAGAAGAGTAGCCAACATTTTTTTTTCCAATTTTTTCTACAAATCAAGTTTCTAGTATATAAAGGTAAAGGGGAAGGATAAGTATATGACCATATTTTTAGTACCTCAAGATTTGAATAAATTAAATTTCATGCCATTTGGTTTGTGTACAAACCTTCATATTTTCATCATCGAATGGGTCAAGCTTTGAGGAATTTAAAATATTTTTGTGTTGTATATATTGATAATATAATAGTTTTTTCTAATTCTACTTTTTTTAGCATTATAAACATTTAGAACAATCATTTGTTGCTAGAAGAATATAATTTATTTTTCTGTTAAGAAAATGGTCATAGGAAAAGGTGATGTAGTTTTTTTGGGGTTTGTATTTAGATTTGGAAAGATTAGATTACAACCACATATTTTGATAAGAATTTAGAAATTTCCAAATGTATAAATTGATTGAACTATGTATCTCCTTTTTATGAAGACTCGACAAGAGACAAAAATTCCCAATATAAATTGAAAAGAAACAACCAAGGATGACATGAAAAAGAAATAGTTATAGTCTAGAGGGTTAAAAAGAAATGTTTAAATATTTCAACTATCTAGATATCGTATCTAGGTATACCTTTGATCTTATATATTGATACATTTGACAAAACCTGGTATGTTGTGCTTACATAGGAATATCCGGATGGGAAAAAATATTTTTGTGGATACAGGTCTAGAACCTTTATTGATACAAAAGGAAGATATTGAATTTATGAAAAGGAAATTCTTGTTGCAACAAATGGAATAGAAATATTCTTCATTTTTCTAAAACCAAAAAATTCTTAGTTAGAATTGATAGTCAAGGTATGATAAATTTGCTAAAGAAGAAACCCAATAAGGACATTGCTCAAGGATGCATAGTAGGGTGGTATTTTAAAATTCTTAGGTATGACTTCAAGATTGAATGGATTAAGGGAAAAATAAATAAATTTATAAATATTTTGACTAAAGAATTTATTTCTACTATTGTCATACCTAGGCCCGATGAGGAAGATCTATATCTTGCTAGTTTATCTTATTGATTCAACCAAATATTTTTATATATTAAATAAATGGTTAGAAAGTATCATAACAATAATTATGATTTATTAGAATTAGAATTATATTGATGCAGAATATATCATTTTAAGGAGATTTGTCCTAGAGGATGCCGCAATTTCAATTCATCTTAGGAATAATTTAACAATTGATCTTCAAATCAGCATGTTCACAACTTCATTTTGGCCCAAGAAATGGAAGATGGATGTGTTAAAATTATGCAAATATGGGTTGTAAATAGTCTTATTATCCATAAATTTGAGTTTGAAGATCAAAGTGACATTTTGGGTGTAAGAATAAGTCTAGACATGATAGAATTATTTGATCGTATAAAATAAGGATTTAGTCATGAATTACTTAATAGAATGATTGATTATCTAGTCCAACCATGGAATTACCTTCTTCTTTGAATGGATTTTTATCTTATCACTAAAGAAGTAATTGAAGATTGCAAAATTAAGCTAAAGCCAACTCAAGTCATTAGAAGACTTGAGTGAGATATTGTGCTATGTAAGGATAAATAAATATAATCGAGTTCATGTTTTAATAATTCCCACATGATATTAATGAAAAATTTCAACCTTTTCTAACTCATTATTTTCTAGATGTTTGTGATAGATATCAATAGTTTTATTTGAAAACCTTTCCCTTTGTCAAAAAAACTACAAAGGAAGGATCTAGGAAGAAGACCTTTTCCAAGAATTTGATAAAGTTATGGAGGACATAATGGACTATTAATATTTTCATATATATATATATATATATATTTTGGTAGGTAAACACTTTTGAATGGAGCTATGAACCAATGAGGCCACATTCAAGGGACCTCATCCCCGACATCTTCCCCCTCCTCCTCTCTTTACCTCCTCTCTTCTGACACCTCTCCTCCATTTCTTTCCTATCGTCCCTCTACCTTCTTACTCTTCCTCCCACCTCCTCCTCCCCTCTTATTTCTTCTTCTCCTCCTCTCCTCCTTACTCCTCCTCCTATCTCTTCTCCACCACCGTGCTTCTCACCTTCAATCTTCCTCCCTCTATCTCCTTCCTCCTTCCCTCCTCCTCCTCTCCTCATCCCTACTCCTCCACATCCTCCATCGTTGTGCCTTTGTTGTTGCTATTCTCTGTCGCCAACACCACCATTGGGCATCTCCTCCAACCAGTTCATAGCACCACTGAGCAACATTGCTACTACCAACACTTGAGCACATGCAACCTCCAGTGATAGTCACCCCCACCAATTCCACTCCATCCTCTGTCTACCTGTCACTAGAAAGCGTTTGTCCCACCATCCACTTGTGGGATTCAAACTCTTGTGGTAGTGATGCAACTTTCTTGCAACAATCGTTGCATTGCAGGGTCATCCCCAATATTTTCATAATTATTAATATTAATTATTGGACTAATCCAACACCACCATTGGGCATCTTCGTCAACCAGTTCACAACACCACCAAGCAACATCGCTACTGCCAATGCTCAAGCACCTGTAACCTCCAGTGATAGTCGCCCCCACCAATGCCACTCCATCCTTTGTCTACATATCGTTGGAAATCGTTCGTCCCACCATCCACTTGTGGGATTCAAAATCCTGTGGTAGTGATGCAACCTCCTTGCAACAACCATTGCATTGCGGGGTCATCCCCAATATTTTCAGAATTATTAATATTAGTTTTATTGGACTAATATTTCCATGAAAATTGATATTAAATGGAAGATATTAATTTTTCACTATTAATACTAATTCTACCTATTGAAACCTCCACCTACCACTCATTTGTAGCTCCAACTACCACCTACCACTCACTAATAGATCCACCTACCACCTATTAGATTCTCAACCTACCACCTACCATCCATCCACTTTATGCCACCTAATGGATTTTTTCCCATAATTTTTCCATATTTCATTATGAAGCATTGATCAAGCATCTTGTTATGAGCCATGAATTTGGCCTTTTAGTCTATTAAATAAGGCCTTGCAAGCTCATTTTTATCATATCTAGTTTTAAAAATTAGTTGTCACGTGTCTAGAGTTTCATAGATTCTTTAGAGTCTTCAAGAAGATGTATGCTCTTGTCTTGCACTTAGTGTAATCTTGTCAATATTTTTTTCTAATTTATTTAAGTCCTTATCAACTTGAATAAATATTTGGTCTTATTTGTAACTACAATTTAATTTGAAAGAAAAATAAAATATCTATTGAATATTTGTTGATTATTTTATTTTGTAAATTGGTATTAGAGCATTTTTATTTGTTTGATTCCACAAACTGGTATTAGATATTTTGTTTTTGTGTTAATGTAATTGGTATTACATCCATGTGTTAATCATAGACTAAATTTATCAATTTTATAATTCTAAGTTAAGTATATTTTTTGAATAAATAAAATGGGGTTCAAAAGTAAAAGGGAAGACCATGAAGATAAGTCTTGTGAATCCAAGAGGACATGTTGAAGGGCATCCATAAGTCAAAAAAATTGTACTTGTGATAAGTATCCAAAAGATCTAGTAAGATTCTCATTCTTTTGTTCTTGTTTGTTTAAATTGGCAAGTAGAAGGTCCTTGGATGCCAGTTTGACTGAAATAATTCTAATTCATGATTTTTGTGAAGACAATTAAGTTTTAGTTGATGAGCATGGTAATTTTAATTTTCTAATAGTAAATATTTTAGATTTTTATCCTATAAAGGCTTAAAATATTGTATTCAATGACAACTATTAGGAAAACTAAGATAAATTTATTAGTTTTTTTAGATCGCAGGAATCGAGTAGCCCCCCTATAAATTGCAGTATGTCTGGTAAATTTTTTTCACATGATTGGTGATGCTAGTGCGACACACCATCTGGTACCATGAGGATGGGAGGGAGAATAGATCTCGTGACCTCTTTCTTGCAACAAGATGCTTTAGTCAATCGAGCTAGGCCCCTTGCCCCGAGATAAATCTGTTAGTTAAAGGTACACATATTCATCCAATATATCTACCCTTTGGTATCCAAAAATATGTTTAAATATGAAAAGAAAAATGATATTTCCATGTTCATTTTTCTTACATTGATCTAATTGTTTCTCCCTAATTTAATTACAATATAGGTGCAAAGTATTTTGCAACTCTTATAGATACAAGATGCACTATCTAGGAAAACGTTGTAGTTGCACAATTTAGAAGACTTTTAACTAAAGATGATATATTATTTGTCCAACCTAATTTCACATTAGCATTAGAAGATGAGCATATTTGTTCTGCATTTTGTTTACTCTTTCAAATCAAAGGAGTCAATCCACAAGTAGGGTTTGTATATGCTACTATAGGTGGTAACCACATTTATAGGTTACTAAATATACTATTTTCTTGACTATAAATTTTCCTATGGGAGTATCTTATCCTAAAGTTAATTCTACTTTTGCGACTATGGAAGACATATCAACCACTAGGGTTTTGATATTAGATTCCCAATTATCAAACAACTTATCAATAGAGAAAATCCTAGATTTAGAGACATTGATGTTCCCCATCATCCCTTACTATCAAGTAATCCTTGTGTTTAGAGAAGAAGTGTTTCAATTATTGACATGTTAATCAATCCCAATCATAATATTTTAGAATAAGTTCCTAAAAAGGAACTAGATAGAGAAAGCTTCCACCAACCATCTAAGTTTTATTCATTAACCATACTTGACAAGGTAATTCAAATTTCTAACACCATCCATAAGCATTATTCTAATGATTTCCCAGATGAAAATCCCAACTCATCTAGTGCAAGTCCTATCAACAGTGTTAGATGATAATTACACCCAAAATTAACTAACCCCCATACCCTTCTAGATATTGTATGGCTAGAATTTTATATTTAAGTAGTAATTCAAAATTGATGGATGTTCTTATTACACAAGTCAAGATCCGATAATGAAAAGAAAACTAAATTTAAATTAGAATTAAAAGTTGGAAAGATAAAGGAACTAGTTAGTTATGAAACTAGTAGGTGGCCCACACCTAAATATTTTATAGTTTTAAATAAAGAATCTAAGCTTTGGGGTAGATATGAATATAGATTGTGTACTAAAATTGGAAAACAAAATAATAACTTAAAAGCACAAATGAATTAGATGGATCGATGGCAAGATTCTACACAAGAAAACATTGATGATATTGGTGTGGATGTCTCTAATAATTTGTTAACATGACAAGATATTCAAAGAAGAGTATCTTCCCTAGAATCTCTAGGTAATAGTACATATATATGAAAGTTACTAATGCAATTCATCGTGAAAAGTCTATTGTTACATATTTGGCTAAAATTTAAAATAAAAAAATGACAACATAAGTAATTGTTGACCATCTAAAATATGAACAACATAATAATTCTCAAATAACTCTAGGAGAAACAGGAGAAAATAAAGCTCTTAAATTGATTTTTTTTCTCTAAAAATATTGATAATATTAGAGCTTATGCTAAAAATATTAGATTTCATAAAGTAGATAGAGATAGTTTAGATGAAGAAAAATAAAAATCTATCTCTACACAAGAAAATCCTCCTCTAAATTCTTTACCCAAAATAAGGGGTAATAAAGCTACAACATTAGGCACTAGTTTAAAAAAGAAATTTAATACTAATGATTATTTAAATAATTTAGGGTTAGTGTAGTGATAGAAGATAAGAAGGATTGGTTAGAATAAGTAGGCACCGATGAGATTTTTTTGAACCAGTTTATGTAGAAAAGGATGAGTCTAGTGAAGAGATTATCTTTGAACTAGAACTTGAAAAAAATATGACTAATGATAACATTAATATTTCCTCCCAAGAATTAGTTGAATTTGTAATGACAAAAAAAGTACTCCCTAACATGGCCTTGATTTAGTGTTGTAATATGCCTAACATATTTACATTAGGTCTTGGGCCCTTGTGAACTAAATGAGCTCATTGATGCCTTATTTGGAGTGTCGTGAAGTGTTGTAACACACTTTCACATTTTTCTAGGGTTTTATTAAATAATTGAGCTTCTTTATGATTTAATTGGCCTTATTTTACATCCACAAGCCTCATTTAATGCATCTTTTCGAGGATGATCCCGACATAAATCAACATCCAATCATAATTGAGGTGTTTTCAAGTTGTGTGGCCCAGATTTGGTGGTCTAGGACTCATATGCCACCTTGAGCGTCTGGGTCCCACCTAGGGTTTTGGGTCGCGATCTTGGTTTCGCACCTTTCTAAGTATTTTTTGAAGTTGGTCCCATAAATTATGCCTAATGGGACTCATATGCCACCTTGGGCGTATGAGTCCCGTGTGGCCCAAAATTAAAATTAATTCAAATTCTTGGTGGGATTTTATCCTCCTAGATCTAATATTGTTTTGTAGTGTTGTAATTTTGGGAGTTCTTGCATAATTAAGTATAAATACAAGTTTCTTTCACTCATTTTATAACCTAGCAAGTTGGATGAGCATTCTTATAGAAAATTTGAGTTCACAAAAGAATTCAAGTGTTTACAAGAGCATTCAAGGGTTGATTATCAAGTATTTTAGAGCATTATTCAAGCATCAATCATCATGTAAAAGTCTTCAAGCATCATGTTTATTTTTGAGCTAACAATTGTGATGTAGGGTTTTATGATTCAAGCAAGTGTTCAATTCAAGATCTATTCTATTCAATCAAGAGTCAAGATCTACATCCATTGGAGCCATCTCATAAATGTTTGCAACACTTTATTGCTAGGGTTTAGTGAGTTGCAACATCTTATCTTGTTTATTCATCATTCTCTATTCTTATTTTATTTCATTACAAGGTTTGATTACCAAAATAGGGTTTTACCAAGGCAAACCCCTATCCAATAACAAAAAAACCCTTTTCCCTCTCTTTAGTGTGTGATTTTTAGGTTTAGGTTGAAGACACATTGAAGATCAAGTTTGGAGAAAGTTATCAAAGTTGCCAAAGTTGTCACCTTGCATTAGAGATATTTAGAAGACTTCTACAGGTTGCAAATTAGGGTTTCAGATCCAAAAATCAATTGGGAAGCACAAAGAAGACCTTGAAGACCAGATTTAGACTTTAAAGCTTCAAAAAACCCTAACAGGACTGATACACTAGTCTTGGCATATGAGTCCCAATTTAGGTCACTTTTCAGGTTTTTGTAGTTTCAAACACCCATTTGCCAGTTTCCAGTTTTTGCACAAAACCCAAATCTGGGACTAAATCACCCAGTCTAGCGTATGATTCTCAACAAGCCTTAAAATTAGTGTTTCCATCCTTTTAGAGCTTCATTCAACCTCCTTTAGTTTTCCAGGTGCATAGATTCCTTTTTGCAACTTTTTGTTTTGTTTTACATATATTTTTAGGTCATTTAGTTAAAGATTGCATCATAATAGGTTTAAGAATTTTGATTTGCATTGCATTTGTCTTTCCAAGCCCTAGCTTGGTAGTGAACCTCTTATAGTTTACAATCAGACCTTAGGGTATCCCTATTGCAAGATCTCTTTCTCCTTTGCATTGAGATCTCTAGGGTTTCCCTTCAATGAAATAATTGGAAAGTGGGTTGTGCTCTATGTTCTAACCATATGAAAGCATATATAACCCATTCCCTGCCATTTCATTTTGGGGAACCTGCATTTAGAACATCATAATTATGATTTGGAGTGCATCATCCTAGAGTTAGCTTGCATTAACATTGCATTGTATTTTGCATTAGTTAATTAACATTCTAGGGTTTCTAAATCTTGCATTAGTGAAAATGCATATAGGTTGCATTTTTGCATCTCAAATCATTGAAAAAAATCTGAAGTTTTCATTTTCATCTATGTTATACATCATACAACATAAAAAGCATAAAAATCACTTGAATTTTTTGAAAAAAATCCTCACTAGGACTCATATGCTCCTCTGGGTGATTTAGTTCTAATGCAGGTTTTAAACTGCATTTTCCAGAATTTAAAACTCTATTTTTGTGCTCCTGTTTGCTATAGATACCTTTCTATTTTAGTTTACAAAGTTTTTGTTATAGTCATTTCATTGTTCTTAGCTTATGTTGCATTTGTATTTATCTTGCATTTAGTAGCCCTTGTATGAGTATTTGTTATCCTATTGACAATACTATAGTGAGGCAAAGTTCGAGACTCATGTCATCCTATGATAACACAATCGTCATGGATCTTGGGTTGTCTAGCTCTTTCACTCCTATTATTGACACTAGTACACTGGGTATGGACCATACCCTTAACAATTCCTTGCCTTGAAGTAGTGTGATGCATGCTGAAACAAGGGTTGATAGTGTTCCACAAGAAAACATAATTCAAATTCATGAAGATTTAGAAAAACTACAACATCAAGTGCAAAATGACAATATTTCAACCACTACTATCCCTACTATAGATAACATTCACCGCATGCTTGAAAGTGACGATGGACTTGACCTTGTGCATAACATAGTTCAGATCTTTGGAAAACATCTCACCTCAACCACTAGTAGTCCTACGAACAATGCCACAAGCTAAGGAGAAATTCAAATTCCTCCTCCCACAACAATTGCCTCTATTCCTACCTATCCCAACCCTCAAGTCACAATAACAATGCAACTGACTAGTAATGTGATCCCTTCCTTGGGTATTTCCACTAGCATCCCTAGAACCTTTGTGGCATTGCATGCCATATCTCCTACCACCTTACCACCTATAAGAATTCCATTCACTTGTCCCTCGAACACATACACACCTTCACCTTTTTCACTTCCATCTCATAATACAAGCAATTACCCTCTCATTAATCAACTTTTGCAAACCATTTCATCCCTTCAAAAACAAGTTTCTACCATCAACCAAAATCAAAATGACCCACCTACATATTATGTCAAAAGCAGTCCCTTTTCCTTGGAGATATTGCGAACACCGATGCCACAAGGTGTAGAGGTGCTTAGATTTTAGAAATATGAGGGAAAGGGTAATCTTTCTAACCATGTTTTCACTTATACCACCTTATGTAGTGACGTTGTACTTGATGATAAACTCTTGGCTAAGCTTTTCCCTAGGTCCTTAAAAGATACCGCCTTTGAATGGTTCTCTTCATTATCGAACAACTCAATTCATTCATTCAATGAACTTAATGAGGCACTTATTAACCATTTCCAAGTGACTATGACTCCTATGATGACCTTAGCCGATTTGATGAGATGTAAGCAAAAAGAGGAAGAAAATATTACCGACTTTATTTCACAATATCAATCGCTTTATTCCTAAATCGATGTCAATATTCCCGACCCTCACCATCAAAATATGTTCATAGAGAATTTGCAAAGCAAGATACAAGATACGCTTACCATGATGAACTTCTCGTCCTTCATGGACTTATGTATTGCTCTCTGTGATTATCAAAATTTGGTTAGTAGTTGAGATACAAAATCCACTTCTAGCCGTGTTGAGAAGTCTGAGTCTGCAAACCAAAATAATTCTCAACCTTTTAGAAAATAGAATAAAGGCTACCTCCAATTTATCCCCCCTCAAAAAACAACTCAAAATGTCAACAACCAAGTCATTGTTGTTAAAACCAGAATACCCTTTAGCTATGGGGACTTGAAAAGGCAATTCACTCCCTTAACCAGTACCCTTCACAACACACTAGCACAACTTTTAGAACAAAAAATGATTACCTTACCTCCCATTAAAACAACTGATCCTAATAAAGCATTACCCACAAAATTTTGATCAAATGCTTATTTCCATTATAATTTATAAAATAGACATGAGATGGAGCATTGCAAGCATCTTAAACATCTTGTGCAAGACCTCATTGATTTTGATTGTCTTTCTGTTGGTGGTGTTAATGATCAAGGAAATAAGTTTGTTGCCCCTCCTAACCAAAACTTGCAAATTTTTACCAACACTATGCATAATCATAACATTTCATTTGTCAAAGCTAGTGAAGCTACAAAGAGTGATGTCATGAATGTTGATACAGATGATGATAACAATGATACTGTTCAATCTGATCCTATAGATAATGATCCTATGGATGATATGGTAGGGGTGATAGGCATCATCCCTCGTAAGGGCCTAACTAAAAAGCCTCTTGAGATTGCTTTCTCCTCACAATACATACTTAAACATGCACCTGATGGTCCTCTTTACATAAACGATAGAATCTATGACAAGCCCACTAATGGGATATTAATAGATCTTGTATGTGGAGAGAATGTGATCACTAAAGAATTCTTAGTTCTGCATGAACTCTATCAAGATATATATGATAAACCAAAAGCATGGATCAAGATGCATAACAGTTTTGCTTGCCCTACGATGGGATCGATCACCCTTCCTTTACAAATAAGACTAAAAATATGTTGGTTGAAAATTTTGTATACTTGGGAAAGCGTACAAAATTGTGATTTCAACCACAGTATGTGACATAAAAATCTCCTAATCAAGGGAAGGCTCCCCCTTTGCTTTCTATTTTAACAATTTAGAAATTAACTCTAACGATAAATCTATTCTAAATCTAGGAGAAACTTTGTCTTGTTCTCTTTTTTAAGAAAAAAGACACTTATTATTTTCTCTTATTTTAGAAAAGAATCACATCTGAAAGCATAAATGATTGATGAAGTAAATAAAGAAGCAAAGTTTCCATGAAGGCACAAAGTCTTTCGTTGCTCCTCTGGGACGGGAAAACAATCTCCAAGCACAAAGTCTTGAGAATTAGAAATCCTATCTACCTTTTAGAATGATACTATGAAGCAGCATATAACAACACAAAGTTTGTAAATATAATGTGCCTACAAGTCACAACTCCTAACCATAAATCAATTTAATTTGATCCTTCAAACTTGTAGCACAAAGTCTGCAAGAAATCAAACCAAAGTCTTTTCATAATAACTCCACAACTTCACAAGAGGAACTTAGAAAATTACACTACTATGACATAAGAACACAGTAATGAAATGCAACAAGGCTCAACACAAAGTTTGAAATCTTGTATGCCTTCCTTATATCACTTGGAAATCAAGTTTACACACACAAAGCATAAAGTCTCTTTGCTGTAATTTTTGCAGAGTTTTCTCTATTGCCAAAAAGATAAATTTTACAATAGACCCCCTCAAGTATTTATAGGAGAGAAGCCTTGAGAAAAAGGTGGGAGGATCCCAACTAACTTGAGAAATTCTCTCAACCACTAACAAACTGCAGTTGACTTATTCAACATTACAAGTCCTATTGTAATTTGACTTGTAATGTAATTACAAGTTACAACTTTGCAAGTGATATGATTACTTGCAATTACATTTTTCCATTTTACATGTAATTTGTCAAAACTAAAATTACAAATACATAATTGAAACTATTCTAAGTGTCCAAAGACACGACTTGAACTACATCATCCTCGATTGGGTCTTCATGTTGTTGTTTGGAAAACATTATTCCATCTTTGTCTTGAAATCATTCTATGCTCATCAAACATTTCTGTCACTTATTCACTTTCTTGTATGGTTTTGTCACTTTCCTAGCTCTCTAGACATCACTAGGATCATCTTCATCTTCATAAATCTGTACTGCAACTTGATATAACTACCCTTGACATAGAACACCATATTTTGTTGTCATCCTCTATCAATGAAGTCCTCATGCTCAGAAATATATTACAAACTGATTTTTAATCAACTGTCTTTTCCTTTTCATAATTCTAAGATGTCTTGATTCACTGTCCTATCTCAATAGACCTGTATAGGATTGCCTTTTCATGTTACTAATTTCAGTAGGTAAGAAGATATTTTGGTGAAAAACATCCATTTTGATGTTCTCTTGCAAATATCATCACTTTCCCTTGGCATGACTGTGCTTCAACTTGTTGTTGTTCTTTCTTTGTATCATATGTAGTAATACAACATAACTTTGACCTTCATTACATTGTCTATTCCATATCTTCACTTGAATCTACCATCCTATGCCTTTTCTCTTATCATCATTCTTTGCCTTATGCTCACAAGTTATAAGTTGATAAAACAAATTGCAAGTTGCTGACAAAAGCAATTTCAGGTCTAGAAACCAACATTGCAAATGATTTCAAAACATACAAAAGATCATGTTACTTGCAATTTCCTTGTGTGGCTTTGTCATGTGGCTGTTCTTTCCTTGTATCATTCTCCAACCTTGGAATTTTCTTGAAAATAAGGCTTATGCCTTATATTATTGATTTGGTAAGTCATGTGTGCAAACAAGACTAACAAGAATGAGACAAAGGGGCTGCAAAAGTGAGGCCAAAGCTCAATTTCGGGTTTTGGAAGGCTAACTGCAAGTGCAAGTGAAAGGTGACTTACTTTCAACGTGGAAAAATGTTTTTACAAGTGAAAAATGCTATGTAAAACTCTCTTTCAAGCAAATTGGATCTTGGATGGGTGATTGCAAGTGATTTAAACTTGAACTTGAGACCATTCACTTGTAAATTAGGTCTTAGGACCCCCATTGCAAGTTATCAATATTTAAAAAGACTTAAAAGGCCCTCACTTGCAATTCGGGTCTTGGGACCCCCATTACAAGTGACATGAAACTTGACTTTTAGCTTTCAACTTGTAATTTGGGTCTCAAGGCTCCCATTACAAGTGACATACAAAAAGTAACCTTTTAAAAAAACTTTAACTTGTAATTTGGGTATCAAGGCCCCCATTACAAGTTACATGAATTTTATAAAGTGAAAAAGTGCTCTTACTTGCAAATCGGGTCTCAAGGCCCCCATTACAAGTGACAAACCAATTTTTATAACCTTTACTTGTAAATCGGGTCTTGGGATCCCCATTACAAGTTAACAACAAAACATAAGAGTGACTCAAAAAGCCAATAAGTGAAATCGGGTCTTAGGGACTTGATTGTAAGTTAAAGTATCACTTGCATTTTCGAACTTAAAACCCCCATACTTGTAGTGAGGTCTTCAAAACCTGAAATTGAGCAAAAGCACACCAAAAATGACTCATAATTCCACAAAAACGGATGAGAGTGAATGAAAATTTTTGGCCAAAAGGACTATAGACCCAAAACTCAAAGTGCCCAACCTATGTACCTCGTGATACGTGCCTTGAGGCCTAAAAAATGTCAATTTTTTTGATGGGTTATCTCTGATTTTTGCATATCAAAAATCAGGGACAACAACTGGCTCTGACTGGGGAACTGCCTTTGAAAACGAAGGTAGTAGAATCCTGAATCTGTAAGTTCCTTAGTATCCATTAGGCTATAGAGTCAAGCAACATAAAGTGACAAAAAGGATGATGCGATAGACACAAACAAAGCCTATGAAAAGATGACACAAAACTTGTGCAAATGCAATTATTGAAAAGATAAAAAACCTACCTAATTAAAACTAGCCAAAAATAGAAGCTTTTCAAATGAAACCATTAACTAGTTCTACAAAATAGTTGCCCTTCTGCAACAACTTATAGTACCTTACATGATTTTTGATGACCACACACTTATAGAACATGAAAAATAGTACCAAAACTTTATGTAGCACCCTTTGGAAGAAATGCACAAATCCACCTTCTTCTTTAGATGAATCATATGTATTGTTGCTCTGAAATAGATGTTTGAAACCAGACTGCTCTTGCTCAGCTGCAATTGTTTCTTTGGCTTCTTTTTGAAGTATATCTTCATGTTCAGATACAAGTGAAAACTCTGTTTTCCCATTAGCTTCCAACCAAGCAAGATGTCTTATGGGGCACCCCCTTGATCAGACAAAAACTGAATTCTTCTTACCAGCTATTGCCCGAACAATTGATTCGTCAACCATGACAACCTCATGTTGATTGGAATGATGTATTTCATGTGATTCAAATGAAGATATAAGTATATTGCATTCCTGAGTATGTTGTTCACAAACTTCTAATTGAAAATAATGATCAACAAGATTTGAGCAAAACTCTTCTATAGTATTCATGAATTGATCTTCATCAAGTTCTAGGGTAGGTCTCTTGTGCACGATATGTCCAAGTTCATAACATTGAAACATGAAAGCATTCATTTTAAATTGACTGGAACCTTCATGCATGTTCATCTTTTCATAGCTGAAAACATGATTGTCTTCTTCAGAAAAATGACTTTCATTTTTTTGCTCTTCATCAATGGCTATATGAGACTGCATAAACCAGATTTGGGAGTCGCTAGCTATGTCTGCTTCATTTTCCTGGAAGAGAATCATAAGATCACTTGAATTGGATTTAGGATGCTTCACTGTCGTGCTTGCTGATGATGCCTTGAGAACATGCTTCTTCAGTGGTGAAGATAACTTTCCCTGACCCTCAACAACAAAATTATGAGCAGCAGATAGATATAAGCTTCTTGGAACATTCTCATGAGGAACAAGGAATGCACCTTGAGCTAGCTGCCTTTTAAGAGCAAGCAGCTCATTTTCCAACTTTTGCACCATGGGGTTTGTCCTTGTGTTGGAAGAAAATAACTCCAAAGAAGAATTTTCTTCAGATTCAATTCTTATTTGTCTAGCAAGAATGAGATCATCTTCAATTTCTATCGCCAAGGTCTGCATAACTGCAAGAGTAGCTGGAGTTGCTCTTCTCAAAAGAAATCTAACCTCGGGTACTTGTGCATTTACAAAGAAACATTTCAAATTCTCAGCTGTAGGTTGAGCAACAGTTGAAATTCTTCATGTCAACTTGTTGAAGTGAGCAATGAACTCGCGCATAGGCATGAGAGATTCCTTCTTCAACTGGGTGAGCTGAGTCAACAAAGCATAAGCGTCTTCAGGAGGTTTGAACCTTTCTTCAAATTTGGCTATGAGAGTTTCCCAGTTTGTGATGGTACATGGCACCAGATGATAAAACCAATCTGCACTGACACCTTGGAGAGTCTCTACAAACAACCTTACAGATACATCTTCGTGTTCAACACCATGAACTCCACAAACAATGTAGAAAGCAGCAATGTTCTCATCAATATTTTGTTGTCCATCACCGAAAAAATTGGGAAAGTTCTTCCACGAGCCTTCAGGAAGACCATGTAGGGGTAGAGCTAGATTCAATGGACCAAAAGCATTTCCCCACAGACCTTGAGCAACCATTCACATGTCCTTGGTGAAAGCTTGAAAAGCTACATGAAAATGAATTACAATGAAAAGGGATAATGGTATACTTCAAACAAAAGCGTGAGGCTTTTGAATGCGTATTGTATCCCCAATAGAGTTGCTAAAAACCATTGATTGAAAATTTGTATACTTGGGAAAGTGTACAAAAATGTGGTTTCAGCCACAATACGTGAGATAAAACTCTCCTAATTAAGGGAAGGCTCCCCCTTTGCTTTTTATTTTAACAATTCAGAAATTAACTCTAACTATAAATCTATTCTAAATCTGGGTGAAACTTTGTCTTGTTCTCTTTTTTCAAAAAAGACACTTATTCTTTTCTCTTATTTAAGAAAAGAATCACATCTGAAAGCATAAATGATTGATGAAGTAAATAAAGAAGAAAAATTTCCATGAAGGCACAAAGTCCTTCGTTGCTCCTCCGGGATAGGAAAACAATCTCCAAGCACAAATACTTGAGAATTAGAAATCATATCTACCTTTAAGAATGATACTATGAAGCATCATATAACAACACAAAGTATGTAAATATAATGCACCTGCAAGTCACAACTCCTAACCGTAAATCAATTTAATTTGATCCTTCAAACTTGTAGCACAAAGTCTGCAAGAAATCAGACCAAAGTCTTTTCATAATAACTCCACAACTTCACAAGAGGAACTCAAAAAAGTACACTACTATGACATAAGAACACAGTAATGAAATGCAACAAGACTCAACACAAAGTCTGAAATCTTGTATGCCTTCCTTATATCACTTGGAAATCAAGTTTACACACACAAAGCACAAAGTCTCTTTGTTGTAAATTTCTATAGAGTTTTCTCTATTGCCAAAAAGATAAATTTTACAATAGACCCCCTCAAGTATTTATAGGAGAGAAGCCTTGAGAAAAAGGCGGGAGGATCCCAACTAACTTGAGAAATTCTCTCAACCACTAACTAATTGCAGTTGACTTATTCAACATTACAAGTCCTATTGTAATTTGACTTGTAATGTAATTACAAGTTACAACTTTGCAAGTGATATGATTACTTGCAATTACATTTTTCCATTTCACATGTAATTTGTCAAAACTAAAATTACAGATACATAATTGAAACTATTATAAGTGTCTGAAGACACGACTTGAACTACATCATCCTCGATTAGGTCTTCATGCTTCTGTTTGGAAAACGTTCTTCCATCTCTATCTTGAAATCATTCTATGCTCATCAAACATTTCAGTCACTTATTCACTTTCTTGTATGGTTTTGTCACTTTCCTAGCTCTCTAGACATCACTAGGACCATCTTCATCTTCATAAATCTGTACTACAACTTGATATAACTGCCCCTTGACATAGAAAATCATATTTTGTTGTCATCCTCTATCAATGAAGTCCTCATGCTCAAAAATACATTACAAACTGATTTTTAATCAACTGTCTTTTCCTTTTCATAATTCTAAGATGTCTTGATTCATTGTCCTATCTCAATAGACCTGTATAGGACTACCTTTTCATGTTACTAATTTCAGTAGGTAAGAAGATATTTTGGTGAAAAACATCCATTTTGAAGTTCTCTTCGGAATATCATCACTTTCCCTTGGCATGACTGTGCTTCAACTTGTTGTTGTTCTTTCTTTGTATCATATGTAGTAATACAACATAACTTTGGCCTTCATTACATTGTATATTCCATATCTTCACTTGAATCTACCATCCTATGCCTTTTCTCTTATCATCATTCTTTGCCTTATGCTCACAAGTTATAAGTTGATAAAACAAATTACAAGTTGCTAATAAAAGCAATTTCAGGTCTAGAAACCAACATTGCAAATGATTTCAAAACATACAAAAGATCATGTTACTTGCAATTTCCTTGTGTGGCTTCATCATGTGGCTGTTCTTTCCTTGTATCATTCTCCAACCTTGGAATTTGCTTGAAAAATAAGGCTCATGCCTTATATTATTGTTTTGGTAGGTCATGTGTGCAAACAAGACTAACAAGAATGAGACAAAGGGGCTGCAAAAGTGAGGCCAAAGCTCAATTTCGGGTTTTGAAAGGTTGACTGCAAGTGCAAGTGAAAGGTGACTTACTTGCAATGTGGAAAAATGTTTTTACAAGTGAAAAATGCTATGTAAAACTCTCTTTCAAGCAAATCGGGTCTTGGATAGGTGATTGCAAGTGATTTAAACTTGAACTTGAGACCATTCACTTGCAAATCGGGTCTTAGGACCCCCATTGCAAGTTATCAATATTTAAAAAGACTTAAAAGGCCCTCACTTGCAATTTGGGTCTTGGGACCCCCATTACAAGTGACATGAAACTTGACTTTTAGCTTTCAACTTGTAATTTGGGTCTCAAGGCCCCATTACAAGTGACATACAAAAAGTAACCTTTTAAAAAAACTTTAACTTGTAATTCGGGTCTCAAGGCCCCCATTACAAGTTACATGAATTTTATAAAGTTAAAAAGTGCTCTTACTTGCAAATCGGGTCACAAGGCCCCCATTACAAGTGACAAACCAATTTTTATAACCTTTACTTGTAAATCGGGTCTTGGGAACCCCATTACAAGTTAACAACAAAACACAAGAGTGACTCAAAAAGCCAATAAGTAAAATCGGGTCTTGGGGACTTGATTGCAAGTTAAAGTATCACTTGCATTTTCGAACTTAAAACCCCCATACTTGTAGTGAGGTCTTCAAAACCAGAAATTGAGCAAAAGCACACCAAAAATGACTCATAATTCTACGAAAATGGATGAGAGTGAATAAAAAATGTTGGCCAAAAGGACTATAGACCCAAAACTCAAAGTGACCAACCTATGTACCTCGTAATACATGCCTTGAGGCCTAAAATTGTCAATTTTTTTGATGGGTTATCTCTGATTTTTGCATGTCAAAAATCAAGGACAACAAAATATTAGATATCTCATTCTCCATCATCCCACAATTAGATCAATTTTGTGTGAAGCTAGGCTATCGATGGCTTCGCTCCATGAATTTTGTCTCATTGGTTGTGTATAAATGCTTAAAAATTCCCTTTAGTGATGGAATTTTCATTGTGCATCATAGTGGCTTTAACCCTTTGTCTTCCTATGGAAATGTTTCCTTATATTTCTTTTGGCTTGAGCCTATAGAACCTATCAAACCTTGAGAAGCCTTCTTTTTCAAATCCTATCAAAATTTCAAGGCAAAGAAAATAGTAGAATTATCCCTCTGAAACATGCCTCCACCTACCACCAAGCCTACCATCCTTGACGAAACCATGATCGAACCTAAAGAAATTTCAAATGACGAAGACCAACCTAAGATAGAACCTTCACCTACTTCCTACAAAAGACCAAGAGATAACGAAAAAAATCCTGCCACGCCTCATAGAATAAAACAAGTTTACAAAGCCAAAGAGAGAGTGATTGAACAACCTCCCATGGTTTCTTCCGTTCCTCCCCTTGGGGAAGACAAGAAACCTATGGTTGATCAACCCACTCCTACACAAACTCAACTTGAAAACAAAACTAAAAGAAACATAGGTGCTAGAGAGAATAGGCGTAGACATCATGCCCTTTCTCGTAGGATACTTGACAAAATAAACAAAGAAATCAAGATCCAAAGTTGACTAAAGAAATTCATGATGAGTCTACCCCTTTCCTGAAACAAAAAGATCCTATAGTGCAATCGCAACAAGAGTTAAACCCTTCCTTGGACATTATCATTCGACCTCCTCTTGTGATTACTTTAGATGATGATGATGAGGAGATTATTAAAATTGATGAGGATGTGCATAATGAATTGAATACATTGTTTTCCTCTTCCATGAGCTTAAAAGACAATTCTCCTAAGAAGAGTGGTGAACTTGGTAATGGCCCTAGTTCGACACTTGCTTTTGTCCTTTTGGCTAGTTACCTACCTTTTGTATACAATGAACATGATTGGGATGCAAACGACCTACTTTAGGTTGACTCACATGTGCCTTGCTATTATTTTGCCTTATTTCCTTTTCATTTTCTTTTGTGTGATTGCATATGTGTGATTTGATCCCCCATGACATTATGTTTGATGTTCTCTCTCTCTTTTTATGACATTCCTCTATTTGTACCTTCATTCTTCTCTATGTTGTACATCTTTTCACTTTGCATTTATATTTTTCATTGGTGTTGTGTTTTACTTTTGGGGATGACACAAGGCATTGAGACATGCACGTCTCTTCCATGTTGACCCAAAATCTTTTCCTTTACTTTTCTTTATTTATTTTCTTTGTCTTGTGTTTTCCTTTTGAGGATGGCATAAGGTGTCGAGGTATTCATGTCTCTTCCATGTTGACTCAATTTTTTTTTCTTTGTTGTCACTCTCCTTGTGTCATTCTTCCAGTTCTATGAGTGTTTGGGGAATGATGACAGTTTCGAGCTCTCTAGAAAACATTGTGGAAAGAACAATACTGACCCCAAATCCATAGATCCCTTATGTGTATTTGGAGTTTCATTTTGGGGACAACCCCTCTCTTTTTCTTTTCTTTTGCATGATGTAGCTTTATTTGGAAACATATGACTTGACATAGGGCTTTCCTGAAGGGAAAATTAGATATCCCAGAAAAATTTATAGTAATAATATGCACACTCAATATCCTGTGTTTCAAATACAAGCACATACTACTATGTCTTATAATGAAAACAAACATAGATAATTTTCCCATTGCATTAACCCTTCTAGGAAAGATAATGTAGTTTGTGGATCTAAGAAAATTTTGGCAACATAACGACATGTAAATCAACACTTCAAGAATGAAAAAAGAAGAATAGAAGAAAGATAGACATAAGAGAAGAAACACTAATATACGTGGGGAAAACCCTTTCAGGTTAAAAACCCCACACTCCAAAGCATCGAACCAATGTATTAATCTGCAACAAAAAGGTTATAATACACTTTCTGGCTCACAACCTTAACATGGATATTTCATCTTGCTCTTCTAGAGGAAATCCAACAGCATAACCCTGGAATGAATCAAATCATACTAAACACTCCCTCAAACACCTTATTTATAGAGAGATACAAGCATAAAGGTAGCTTCATGAGCAAGCTACAACAAGGAGTTATGCAAAACTCGTCCAAATCCATGTGGCACACATTCCAAGGACATATTTGACCTTTGTGACACATTTACATGCATTTATTACACCCCCAACCAACCTCCATACTCGGGCGCCCCAAATTTTTCCAAAATAGGTATGATAGATTCACTTGCACACCTTATAATGTCATAGAATCTATCATATATGACAACTCTTACAACTGTAAGAGAATCCGTCATAACATGCTAAATATAGAAGATGCTCTTACACACTCTTACAACTTTGTCATATCCCAAACTTGGGTGCCTACCTTCTCCATACAAAGATGCCATGTGACACTTGTCACACCTGTCATAAAATCTCTATTTTCAACTCTTACATGTCATTAATCCCATTATAGGAATCCGCCATACAATGATGACTTAAACAATGCTCAAAGTGCCGACACATGCCAAAGAATCTCTACACAAAATGGGACACATATAATCCCATGTGTGAACAAAAACATCCATGTCACCTTCCATGTCACCTCCTAGTGTGATGACAACTCACTGTGCCAACTCACACAAAATAACAACATTAGATTAGCATGAAAAATATAATATAGGCAAATAGATAAAAATCAATGTTAGAAAAAATTCCAAGGTTGAGACACCTTAATTCCCAACATTCTCCCACTTGTCGAACACCTTGCAAGAGTCAATAGAACAAACAAGATTTTTACTGCTAGGAGTCAACTGATGAAAAACATCATCAAAACTAAAACCAACCATCCATGAAACCACATAAATCTCTAGCATTCTCTTGTGCTCAAACAAGACACCTACAACAACATCCAAGATGTCCACCATATCAGGCAACAATTCTTGTCATCTCCCAATCTGCCACCCATGGAAGAAAAGGAACAAGCCACAATGTATATGCACTAGTACAAAGAACACAAGCATCAAAATCAAGTGATAACAATAGCTACAGGATACTGCCACAACTCCAATGTGCTCACAAGATATTCATAAGCATCAACCAACTTCAGCCCCATAACCAAAACACAAATTTGAAGCCAAAGATTCCTCCAAGAAAGAACAAGATAAAACATCAGCTAGAACAACAATCAAAAAATTGATCACTGACATCCAACTAATAAACCCACGTGATTGAAAAAGCACCTATTGTAAATGTTAATCCATCTAGTCAACCATACCTCACAAAACATCAGTATAACCCATGCCATCAACATATCCAACCCATAAACTACAATCACAAGCTCCATGTACAACACCTGTCAAGTGAGGAACATACAATCTGGGAACTCCCACTGCATGAGTAATGCCAAAACTGAAAATAGATCATAGCATACTAAGTCTACCAATAAAAACTCAAACAAGGTGTAGCACTGTAATATCAGGAACAATCACAATGATCCACATGCAACACATATACTGCAAAATCTCTCACAAAATTTCAACATAACTCTCCCAATTCCAACCATATCATATCAATATGAACATTCAAGAAGTAGCCATAAAACAAAGAGAGAACTTATAAATCATAATGTCTTACAGCACCTCAAAGTGCTAAGTTGTGCCAATTATGATCTCCTCTACAACCCCAAAAGAAAAAAGCCTTAACAACACCCAACCATTCAATTCCATAGATCCAATGTACATATGTAGCATATAACCAAATGGATGTAAGATTCTTAAACTAATATCCATTTCTCATATTAAGAAATCAGCCCAATAAACCATCTCTCAAAATGAATCTTCCATAACTAACCAACTATCCATAGCTCAAGATCCGTATCTATGAAAGATAAAACATAACACACTTGACAAATAATGGGCAATATACCTCAAGTGATAAACCGCCGAGTAGACCAAGAGTGGGGAATTATAATGATCCACCATGATGTACTAAGTCATAATGACTCTCTCCAAGAACAATCTCCTCTAGGTCCATTATGGACTCATGTCCATATCCAGGTGTAGGCAACTCGGTCTTCCTATTGAAAACCTCTTAAAGAGTAATCATCTCAACAATGTGTCTCTAATCACAAGAGAACTCTAGCCTCACCCAAGTCTAAAATTATCCATGAGAACCTCCATGATCAATCCCTGCTAACTCCAAATGCAATATAGCACCATCATGAAGTAATCAAGCAAATGACCAATGTACCCAATACCAAGAGAACCAAACAAGATCATAGTCAATGCTCCAACCTGCACATCTGCATAACTTAGAAACATATCATGACATCATAATCTCACATCTCCTCAAAAGAAGAACATATGTCTCATAAGAACATATCATGCTCCAAAGAGCACCTGTATCATGTCAACACTCTAACATATGATCAAGAGTAAACCAAGACACAATACCTAACATCCTATAAATAAGGATCATTAAACCAACACCTTAACCAAATAATTCATGAGTCCTCCATGGTAAAAATATTTCAACATCTTTAATCACATGAAGATAACCATCTCTTTTCAATAGAACCCAAAATGCGAAAGAACTCTCACCGCATACAAAAATAGGATCCAAGATCTCCTCTATGACACCAACAACTACTGCAAAAGATCATCCATCACCAAGTGATGAATCCACAATCACTGCTAAATCTCCCATTGAACCATGATACTGAGCTCTCTAAGCATCAAGATAAACCATCTCCTAAATGAAGATATTTCATGGCTCTATCACAAGAAAATACTTCACATGCAATGTTAGCAACATAAAATGATTAGAACCAAATATCCAAGGCAAGAAGATAAACCAACATGCTACAAATCCCCATCACTGACTATCTCAATACTTAGCAACATTCATCCTCTTATCTCAATGCGATATACCAATGCATAAATTACCACAGACAAGGCAGAGTAACTTAATCTACATCAACACTAAAAGGACTTGTGGATATAGACAGTCCACATCCGATTCATCTCACTACAAGATAATGGGTAGCTAATCCACAACCTGCATAACTTGAAGATCCAAAATCAATGAAGCATGCAAACTCACCATCACATTAGTAACATGCAAAACTGAGATAACAAAGAGGATAACATGTAGATTTTAGGACTCAAACACCAGATCACCGTTAGATCCGATTTGCCACACAAATCCACAACTGAGCACCATAGTTAAGGGACAAGATAATAATTATTGTAAATTTGAAATTTTTTCATCCAAAAAACTCTATGAGTTTGAATCCAATCTCTTCCATAGATCTACAAATCACAGATTTTGTTAACATGAAAAACCTACAAAACCATCACTGTGCAAATCTGAAACCATTAATGGAAATACTCCAAATCTACACAAAACCCACAAATTTTAGTATGACAGGAAAACTATAAAACCTTCAGAGGAAATAGGTTGTCCAGAAGCTCATTAAATATACCAACTTCACAACCCTTAAATAATCAACATTTCCTCATACCACACATGAAGCATACATGCAAAACTGCAACTATCTTATATCCACAAATACCCCAAAGGAAACTTAATATGAAAAATAGCTTATCAACAAATCTGCAAAACCACAAATTTTGTTTATCCATGTAAAACCTGTAAAACCTGTAAAACCAATGTGCCATAGGCACACATGCAAATTCATTTCCACCTATCATCCAAAAAACCCACAAATCTGAAAAGCACTAGAATAATGTTAACTGAAACAATGGAACAACATGAATATGCATAACCATAGATTTTGAACAAAAAATCTACAAAACTCTTAGATCCAACCATCATGAAACTGAGACATGCAAGTACAACCAACCAAAGGAAGAAGAGGTCCAGGAACTCCAGACCCACTTTTAGACCAAATCCACAACCACCAACATGTACAAGCATTCAAAGGAGCTAGGCTATCACATAAGCTTTTAAATCATCCAATGATTAAACCCATAGCCTACATGCACTCGAGGTTAATAAATACTGTCAAATAGAAGATCCAGATCAACATCACATCAAATGTAACAACAAGATCAAATCCAATAAACTCTATCTACTCCATCCTTCAAAATGCCTATTGTTCCCTAAAAACAAGATCAACTACAAAAATTCCTCTCAGACAAGGATTAATCATCAGTCAATTTCTTCAAAACAGATTCCCTCAAGCTTGCCAGGCTAAGAAATCACAACAGAAGAAATACCTATAACTTTAAACACCATGGAACTAATACATGCAATCTCATGCAACCATGGAACAACCTTGCTTTGATACCAAATGAAGGGAAAAAACGGATATCCCAGAAAAATTTCTAGGAATAGTATGCACACTCAATATCTTGTGTTTCAAATACAAGCACATACTACTATGCCTTATAGCGGAAACAAACATAGATAATTTTCCCATTGCATTAACCCTTCTAGGAAAGATAATGCAGTTTGTGGATCTAAGAAAATTTTGGCAACATAACGACATGTAAATCAAAAATTCAAGAATGAAAGAAGAAGAATAGAAGAAAGATAGACAAAAGAGAAGAAACACCAATATACGTGGAGAAAACCCTTTTGGGTAAAAAACCCCACACTCCAAAGCATCGAACCAATGCATTAATCTACAACAAAAAGGTTACAATACACTTTCAGGCTCACAACCTTAACATGGAGATTACATCTTGCTCTTCTGGAGGAAATCCGAGAGCATAACCCTGCAATGAATCAACTCATACTAAATGCTCCCTCAAGCACCTTATTTATAGAGAGATATAAGCATAGAGGTAGCTTCATGAGCAAGCTACAACAAGGAGTTATGCAAAACTCGTCCAAAACCATGTAGCACACATTCCAAGGACATATTTGACCTTTGTGACACATGTACATGCACTTCTTACACCCCCAACCAACCTCCATACTTGGGTGCCCCAAATTTTCCCAAAATAGGTAATGACCAATTCACTTGCACACCTTACAATGTCATAGAAATTTATCATATATGACAACCTCTTACAACTATAAGAGAATTCGTCATAACAGGCTAAATATATAATATTCTCTTACACACTCTTACAACTTTGTCATATCCCAAACTTGGGTGCCTACCTTCTCCATAAAAAGATACCATGTGACACTTGTCACACCTGTCATAAAATCTCTATTTTCAACTCTTACATTTCATAAATCCCGTTATAGGAATCCATCATACAATGATGACTTACACAATGCTCAGAGTGTCGACACATGGTAGAGAATCTCTACACAAAATGGGACACCTATATTCCCATGTGGGGACAAAAACATCCATATCACCTCCTACTATGATGACAACTCACTGTGCCAACTCACACAAAATTACAACATTAGATGAGCATGAAAAACATAATATAGGCAAATAAATAATAAATCAATGTTAGGAAAAATGCCAAGGTTGAGACACCTTAATTCCCAACATTTCCAAGTTAGCTCTCATGTCTTCTTTATTGTTAGCATTTATCATTTGCTACTTTAAAGTAATTGCTCATAGCATGGTGTTTAGCAATTTCTTTAAAGTGGGGGCATACATTGGCATTATTCATTTGCATGTTTCATGGTACAGTCTTCTTATTTCATATGATGCATTTTTTGCTTTGTGCTTACATTGGGTGCGATTTCCCTCAAGAGTGTGACATCTCTTAGCATATTATATTCCTCTTAGTGGCTTGATGCGACACATTACATCCCTTAAGTTGCGAATCTTCTATTCTTTGATTGGTACTCTCTTGGAGACATTAGGCATAATGTTCCTAAGTTAAAGACCTTGCATGAACTAAGCAAGACTCCTTTGAACATTCCTTATTGTTGCATTTGCATTTTTGGTTATATGGCCACCTTGCATAACACACTTTGCATGCCTGTGGAGCCATCTTGTTTGTTCATGAGTTCCAAGCATACGAAGATTTGCTTGCCTCATGAAACTCAAATTTCATTATTGTGTGGCACCTTATCAAAGTTATTAGGAGGTATAACTTTAGTATGGTTTGACGGGAAGACGAACGAGGGCATGGATTTCCTTTAGCCACTCGTGTGTGTGTGTGTGAGCACATACCAACCATGTGTGTATGTGTCTCACCTTTTTGGATTACTCACCCAATGCACAACCTAGAGTTTTGTTGCCTCAGAGTGAGCGTGCATCTTTCAGAAAAATAGCCTAGATATGATCCACATCGCGATGAACAAATGGTCGAAGCTTGATCCACCCCTTTTTTTTCTTTGGCAGTGTATGTGTGTGCCTTGTTGTTGCTCTTTATATCATTTTCATTTGTGTTCTTTTTGCGCCTATGTTGGTTTGTCATAGGACCTTGGTCCTGGGGGCTTGCGTAATCCTCTTGATCATCATCGTTCTGTCTTATTAGCATGGTAAAATTAGACCCCTCTTGGTGTGTGTTGGTATACTTTAGTGTGAGTTGGAATCAAGTTCCTCCTCTCACTATGATGTTGGCTTGTAGTGTTGTAATTTCAAGAATTATTGCATAATTAAGTTTAAATACAAGTTTCTTCCACTCATTTTACAACCTAGCAAGTTGGATGAGCATTCTTATAGAAAATTTCAATTCACAAGAGAATTCAAGTGTTTACAAGAGCATTCAAGAGCATTCAAGGGTAGATTATGAAGCATTTTAGAGAATTATTCAAGCATCAAGCATCATGTTTGTTTTTGAGCTAATAATTGTGATGCAGGGTTTTTTGATTCAAGCAAGTGTTCAATTCAAGATCTATCCTATTCAAGCAAGAGTCAAGATATACATCCACTAGATCCATCCCATACATGTTTGTAGCACTTTATTTCTAGGGTTTGGTGAGTTGCAACATCTTATCTTGTTCATTCATCATTCTCTATTCCTATTTCATTTCATTACAAGGTTTGATTACCAAAATGAGGTTTGACCAAGGCAAACCCCTATCCACTAAAAAAACAATATTTTTCCCTCTCTTTAGTGTGTGATTTACATGAAGACACATTGAAGAGAAAGTTTGGAGAAAGTTATCAAAGTTTTCAAAGTTGTCACCTTGCATTGGAGATATTTAGAAGACTTCTACAGGTTGCAAATCAGGGTTTCAGATCTAGAAATCAATTGGGAAGCACATAGCAGACCTTGAAGACTAGATTTAGGATTTTAAGCTTCAAAAAACCCTAATTGGAGTGATGTGCCAGTCCTGGCGTATGAGTCCCATTTTAGGTCACTCTTTAGGTTTTTGCAGTTTCAGACACCCATTTGCCAAATTCCAATTTTTGCATAGAAACCTAGATTTGAGACTAAATCGCTCAGTCTGGTGTATGAGTCTTGGCAGGCCTTAAAATTAGTGTTTCCATCCTTCAAGAGCTTCATTCAACCTCTTTTAGTTTTCCAGGTGCACACATTCCTTTTTGTAACTTTCTGTTCTATTTTACATACATTTTTAGGTCATTTAGTTAAAGATTGCATCAAACTAGGTTTAGGCATTTTTATTTGCATTGCATTTGTCTTTCCAAGCACTAGCTTGGTGTTGAATCCCTTATTAGTTTACAATTAGACCTTAGGGTAGTCCTATTGCAAGATCTATTTCTCCTTTGCATTGAGATCTCTAGGGTTTTCCTTCGATGAAATAATTGGAAAGTGGGTTGTGCTCTATGTTCTAAACCATACGAAAGCATATATAATCCACTTCCCATCATATCAGAATTAGACCAAGAAAATTGGAAGATGAGTGAACACAATACCAAGATTACATAAGATGGATTTGATGAGACAAGAGAATATGTTTTAGAAGAAAATGCTCATCCAAACCAAATGACGCCTAACATTGGTAATGGTTTCATTCTTAATATAGATAAGGTCAGCGACACATATGAAAAAAAATGCACATGGTTTAATAATCTAAAATATATATTTGAATCAAACATAAACAAATAAACAAAGAGTTTATTATCCAGTTAAATTATGCTCAAGAAAACTAGAGACTAATGGGAAGGACTTGTTGAAGAAGGTCCTAGGAATAAAATATCACTAGATGATCTAGGTAGGGAAGATATAGTAGAACTAGGCATAGATCAATTAAAGTTTGAAATTATTGATCAGTTCTATGGAGATAGGCAAAGTAAAATTTAGGAAGCTAAAACTCTATTATGTAGTTTGAAGCTTGAAAATTTATATCTAAGATCCATGCCTACAACTTAGTCTTTGAGAAAAAATTACTTGTTGCTAGATTACAAAATTATCTAGTTGGATTGAGACATTATTCGAATTCTTTACCATGCATAATAGGTGAATGGGTAGAGAAAAAAATTCAAAAAAATTAGGGAGTCTCAACATATGATTGTAGTTTTATTGAATTAAATGATTATACCATTTCAAAGCTTATTGCTCAATATCTACTAAAAATGGCATAAATTATTATTCATGATTGCAATTATTCTTATAACTCGCAATGATTTTGTAAAAAGTCTCCAAGATGGGAATTTTAAAACTTAGAAAATAAATATAATTCTCATTTCTCTTGTAATAATTACGCATCTCAGAAGAGATACAATGCTAAAAATAAATATTACAGGTCTTTTGAAGGCTACTACATAATAGCTCAACAAAGACATTTAAGGAAAACATACAAAATTCCTCTAATTTCCAAAAATAACTTCAAGAAATTTGGTTACAAACCACCTCCTCATGTGTACTTAGGAATTGGCTTTGAGTACAAATAGGTTAAAGTAGGATGTGATAGTCAGATTGATATCTATTTGGTGAAGAGTTTGATATACTATATGCTCATATTAATCATATTGATGTTTGGTATCACCTTCTTCGTGAGATGGTCGAGGATAATAAAGTCATTATACATAGGATTAACACTTTGGATGATATTTTAGATTCTCTCACTAAGCCAATGAACAAAAATAAATTCTATTGGTTTAGAGAGGTTATGGCTCTTGTCCTTTTTGGTAAATAATTCATTTATTTTAGTTTCCTATTAGGTTTTTTAAATATTAATTTCAAATGGTAAAATGTTAGGATTATGTGTTTCATTCACCTTGATAATCCTAAGTCTTTGTTGATTGTAATTATTCATGTAGACAATAAATAATTATGATCTCCAAACATCATGGAGTGGATAAAATGAGAGCCCATGTGAGGGTGGGGACATTATGTATTCTAAAATTATTGGAATATTATGTAGGAATGTGCATTTAACAAGGATATTGGTTAAAAAAGGTTAAAATTGGGAGTTATGGACCATCTCTTAAGATAGGTGTTATGACAAGGTGTTGATTGCACTCATAGACTACCTAAGATAGGATTGGAAGCCAATTCAAAATGTCAATTTATGGTAGGATTTATAATGTGTAAGTAGTGTATGAGGTCTAAGAGGAGTTATATTTTATTTTAAGTTGTTTAGAAATTACCATAGAGTGTTGGATTTTTAAACTAGACTTGGGTGCCTAGTTTTGGGCCCACATTATTGACTACTTATTTTGGAAATTATTTATGTTTTTTTAAATTATTTATTTCTTCTATATTATAGGAATGTGATAAGAGATTGATATGTTCTTTTGTAGGTACCACAATACTATTTAATTACTATCAATTAGAGGGATAGGTGAATTGTATTGGTGCACTATATAATTGAGATTAATACAAGCATGAGTCTCTTTAGTGGTGGATCTTTTTCCATCAAGGGTTTCTCTATTTAAATTTGGTGTTCATATAGTTTTCTTATTTATGTTTTTTTCTCCATTGCTTTGTTGGTATGTACTCAAGACAAACATGACTTAAAACTAATTCAAATAACTTTTTTTTTCAATTTATGTACAAAGAACAAAATAATTGGTCCATTCTATTGATTTTAAGAATATAAGAAATAAATGAATCAAGCTTTCATTTATTAAAAATAAGAAGGGGAGAAAGGTGGAAATTCACCCTCAAGAAGTGTAACTCTCAAAGAATGAGGTGACAC
Organism: Sequoiadendron giganteum; assembly: GCA_007115665.2. Classification (NCBI taxonomy): domain Eukaryota; kingdom Viridiplantae; phylum Streptophyta; class Pinopsida; order Cupressales; family Cupressaceae; genus Sequoiadendron; species Sequoiadendron giganteum. The sequence continues at coordinate 36,696,706 of CM021110.1, forward strand.
CTCAATATTCAATTGAGGAAAGTGTAACTCCTATGGAAGAAGGTAACACCTCATTTGCTTCTAATAAGATAAAATTTATAGGTAAGTAACACATTGCTTGAGTAAGATTAATCTAAGGTGTAACATATGTATAAATACAACAATAATCATGTTGGTCACTAGAGCTTGTCGAATAATATTGTCTTGCAATAGTGACCATGAAAGAGGTAAGGAAAAAATCAACTAGCTCTTACAGTGTTACATGTGTCCTCTATCACCAAATCCATGACAATAGATTAGAGAATCATTGCATGGAGAATAAAAAGGAACCTAGATCATCATACACATGGTGTAGTCCTAGTTTCTAATAAATTTTTGCTAACCATTAAGAAATAAACATGTGTGAGCTATGACTAAAAATAGGTTTATTTTTATTTTTACTTGAGGAAGACTGTCACTTCAAATAAATTGCCCAAGGACAATTACTTTAATCACAATGATAAGCTAGTCCTAACCTAGAGGATAATGAGTTAGGTATGATAATTGAAATGAAATGTATAATTAAATATAAAATCTAAATTTAATTATATGAAAATGTCATTGTGCAAATGTTAGAATCCATTCATCTAGGTCCCATAATTTTGGAACTTGTCTAACGAAGAGTGTTTACCTATACATATTTTTGTATACTATTTGGGTTTACTTTCATATGTGCATAAGCTATTTATATGTGTGTATCTAGAATTAAAATTAATGCACAAATCTAAACTTGTAACTCTCAAAGTTGATATGAGACAAACCTATTACTTGGAACTTGTTTCATATGTGTGTACACTTAAGATATAGTAAGGAATAAACATTGTTAGAAACACCTTTGGGGACTTTTTGAATTACAAAAATCATGTTTTCCTTAGTCAAACCTTGGACGGAACAATTCAATGATAGTAAACCAAGTTTGAGAACAATAGAAAAGAACCCAGGACAATTCAAAGCAATGTCAAAGTAAATTCCTAGATATGTACCAAATGATTCGTTTAAATTTGGTTTAGTAATTAAATACAACATCTTAGTATGCAATTTTCACCCTTGCATGCAATTTGAAATTATTTGCACTTTAGTTACAATAATTATTAAATATGGAGGGAAGTAGCTCTAATTCAAAACTCAAAAGTTTTGGGAACATTCAAATCCATGGGTTTGAAGATAATCTAGATCAAATGTGCACCCATGAAATTGAATCAAGGTAGAAACCTAAATATTCAATGATTGATACCAATTTCTAAAGATAAATAATAATGAAATTAGGGCCAAATGACATTATTTACCAACTTTAATGTGAAATATAACATATTACATACTAATCAATTGATTTAAAGATACCATAATCATTGTGAATCTAAATCATGAAGAGAAAGGATATAATATACCATTTTACCAATATACCATATTTTCATTGTTAAAATAACACCTATACAAAGCATATACCAGATATACTTGCACTATGTTGGTATTAATATGGGAGGATATTTTACCAAAACTAAAATCATAGAAGACAAGAACATGATAGTAAAGAAAAAAGTTTTATTAGAGGTACACAAATATATCTAGACAAAAACTTAACCATAATATAATAATATGAGAGAGGGAAAGAATGGAAAAAAGTGAAGGTTGCAAAAGGTGTAGGGAAAGGGGCATGATTATATAATGGAAGGTCCACATCAATGATTGAATAGAATATAAGAAATAGGGATTTCCCCCCCAAGAATACTTAAATAGTATGTTGGATTTATAGATGTTATCCATGGAGGAAAGGACCCAGGTTGAGGTCCATGGAAGAAGGAAAAGACAACACCATTCTTATGAAAATGCAAGAACACGATGGCTACAAAGTCCTGGATTTTGAGGGGCATAAAAAAGCTTTAATTTGGAATGAAATGATTGAAATTGGAAATGAGCATGAAGGTGTAATGATGTTAATTAATTAATTATGGTATAAATTATAAAATTGGAGAAATAAGACCTAAATAAACAATACATATAGTTGAAAATAACTAAAAATAAGTTAACAATAGTGTCAAATATTCGCTACTTTCAACACCAAAAGGTTTGAAGTTGTATAAGATAAAAAATCTAGATTGTGAAAACCCTTGCCCATCACTTACATGAAATTTTAATTTTTAGAACTATGGGGGAAACCTTAATAATAGGCGACTTCAATGTAAGGACAACACACTTGATCAAGACCTTAATTTAAAAAGTGAGGACATAGAGAAAAGTAATTAGTTATGGTTGGAGGAAGAGAGTATTAAGCTTTGGGAAATGATTTCATAGAATGGTAAGGGAGATGTTACACACTACATGGCGTAATTATTGGGGCTATGTAATTTTTATGACATGGTTATATGCAATGGTATGAGAGTATGGACGAATTTAAGAAGTATCACATTTAAAACTTGCAATGGCTAAAGTGTGCTGGACTATGCTATTTACTCACAAATCCATATCTCAAGATTGATGGAGTTACTACTTTATCTTATAGAGTAACTTAAATTAGATCATAATTAACGATTTAAGTTTAGAGAGGTTCCATCTAAGGGGATTTAAATTGAGGGGGTTAGATCAAATCCCCCTTAGATAGAACCTTCCTATCAAAATTTTGATAAAAAGTAAATTTTCTTCAACTTTTGGGGGTCAAATTAAGTTGTTTGAAAATGCCACTTATTAAGTTTGTAGGCTTTACTATTAATTTAAAAAATATATAATATGTATAATATTTTATTTAAAATCATATATATTTTTAATTTTATAATGAATGCCTAGGTCCATTATGAAAGAATAATGACCTCTATTCAAGACATTAGGGAAAATAAAAAACATTATTAAAATTATTTCAAAAAATGTATGCACTCCATATAGATGTTGTTTCAATAAAAATAATAATTCACATATATGCTAAGAGAGATCTATTGCAAAATATTATAGGTCTAAATTTTTTGTTAGTAATTTAATTCAAAAATTAATTATAAATAAAAAATATCAAAAACTCCATACACTAGACACTAGAGTTGGTGATCTAATTCCAATAAATTATGAATTATTTTATTTGTAGTTAAAGTTATGGAATCATGTCAATAAAAATAATATAACTAATGATAGAAATAACTTTTAACTTTTTAAAAGAAATTATGCATTGGATCTAGATATAGGATGCCACAACTCACTAGTTTACATCATTGTTAAATTCATGACGATTTGTTCATTGCAATTGAGACAAGTTGAGAAATATTGATTTTTTATGATTAGTTCCTCTTTAACTTTATATTAAATAAAGGACAATAATATAATATTCATAAAAAGGAGGTTGGTAAAGTGCCCCACTTAAGCCAAAAAGTGTGACATGGTATTATGGATCAACTAGGAACAAGGTGAATAAGCCCACCTCAATCAAAATAAGGCATCTTTGTAGGGTTAAATCCTCACAACTCAAGAAACTATAAATTCTTCAAAGCAATGGACATTTTTCAAGTAAATTAATACAAATTGTACAATGAGCTACCCAATAAACAAAAATATGATAATTCCATTAATACACAAGGTTTTAAGTGTCTTTAAAGAGCTAGACCTAAAAGAGAAACTACACATACTTTTTGGAAAACACTTGTTTTGATGAAGAGTGCAATGTAGCAAAAATAATTTTGAGAGAATGTGGGATGACCAAAGGGAATAATAAGGATTATGAAAAAACAATATAGTCTAAAAAATAAATGTATGTGAACACAAGAAGGGAAGAGATAAATGCTCTTCGAAAATAAAACCCAAAGAGATTTTGGAAGGAAAGTTACTAGAAATGAAAATAACCAATAGAAATAATTTCATTGATTCTCAATTACTAGAATTTGCAAATTTGTTCTATGAGTGTTCCCAAGATAAAAAATCCCCAATAATCAACACAACCACCAAGTTATTCTCTACTAAAGATATCAATTCTAGGGCATAAGAAGAATTTTTTTAAATGGGGTATAGAGGTCTTGACACCTCACACCAAATGCATCTTCAATAATATCATTCAATATGGTTTCACAAAGAATGGATGACTAGTGCTATAATTGTCTCTATACAAGTGGAGATATCAACATATCATCATTTTACCACACTATTGTGGTTAATCCTCTTCATGGAAAACTTTTCAAGAGCATTATCGAGTGCAAAATGAGTAGATGGGTAGAAATAGAGGGAAAAAAGGAAAAGGGTTAGGTAGGCTTTAGACTAAAACACTCCACTATTGATCATTGTAGACCACCCTTGGGTAATCCATAAAAAAATATGGGCCATTCACTTTGAGAAGAGTATTTTTGTTGCTTTATGGATTTTAAAAAATCTTTTGGCATTGTGTCTAGAGATTTTTTTGGAATAAGATGAAGGAACTCAAAGTTCTAAATGAGTTTAAAATAGAAATACATAGGCTATATGAATAAGCCAAGACTAAAATTAGAACAAGTGGTGGTGTTCAGGTGCCTTGGTAATGATATTGACATCAAATAGGCTTTATTTGATCTCCCCAATTTTTTTTTGGTTATACAATGATAAGTTAAAAGAGTGGATAAACAAGAATGATGTTGAGGGAGTTCAATTTTGGTGAGGGGTTCAATTTGCAAGATATGTAGTAAAATTGCTCTTATATGCCGATGATTTTATTCTAATTGCAAAATAACTCATAGTTTGAGAGAGCACTTGAGGGTTGTAGTGCTCTTCTATTAGGAGGTTATGATGCAAGTGAACACCAACAAAAACCAAGTTCACAATCTTTTCATTATGGAGAAAAAGGAAACAAATTTAACTTCCTTTTTGAAGGTAGGTTAAATTGAAAACAATGGAAAAATAAAAAATACCTTGGGAATGATTTTCACGACAAGCTTAGTTGGGAAACATGAGGATAAAAAATAATAATTTATATTCACTAAAAAATAGGTGGAGAGCATAATTACGAGATTAAAAACCAAGAAAATCTTATTTGGTTTTCTTGTCACTCAATCACTCTTTAAGGATGTGAAATGTGGGGCAACAACATGCTAGATTAGAAATAGAGGCAAGTGGAAAGAATCCAAAACACTTAGTCATAAGTAGCTTCAAAACTAAAACTTTAGTTATGTACTAGAATTTTTTAGTTGAAACAAGTACTTTCCCTTTGGAAGCATTGGTGATGGTCAGTAGTTAGGCTACCTAAAAAAACTCAAAATATGGAGATCCATTGCTAGCCTAGTTTGGTTATTAAGGAAAAACTAAGCATAAGGTAGAGTACATAGATAAAACAAAATGACAAGTGACTGAATAAATGAGACATTACTATTCCAAAGTTCCTAAACACTAGTAAAGAGATTAAAAAGTATGTAACAAAAAAATTCATGACTACCATGTGGACAAAGCAAATTGGTTAGAATAAAACCCCCTACATAAAATTATTTAACCCCACATGAGATCATTATGAAAAAGCTTACATAGGAGCTGAAATGAAGTGGAAAACAAAAATGTTGATAGCCTAGTTAAGGACTAGTTCACATTATGTAAGGTGTGAAACCACCAGGTGGATAGTATCCAAAGAATGGAAAATGAGAACATGACTATTTTGCAACAAAGGTATGGTGGCTCAGAAAAAATGACACTACATCATGGAGTGCTCAATCTACGACATCCGTATCAATTATAAAGACACCTTGAGAGTGAATAATCTAAATGTCTTGTTTGAGGACGTGAGAGAGGACATAAATAAAATTTTTTAAATCAAGATCTATCACACAAAATCTAACATCAAGAAGAGTTTATAAACTTCATACGATTTTGGTGTCCTTATGTCTTAGGGTTGGATTTATGTTCTACTCCTTTTTCATTGCTCTTGATCCCATAAACCACTTTGATATTATAGAATTATTATAATCTTTATTTCTTTCTTTTGTTTATCTTCCAATTGAATGGTAGAGATTTGAAGGGAATACAAAATAAAATGAACCCTAGTCGCTGCTGACAGTTTGGTTGTATTAAGTAAGAAACAAGTATTTGAAGCTCCTAAGTTTTAGGAGTATCTCTTACAAAAAGACACGCAAGCTTAAACAACACATTCTAAGCTTTGACTTATTTAGATAGCTCATCTCAAACGGGACAGCTTAACCGGCACACTCTAAGCGTTGACCGCTTAGGTGGTCGGGCCCACATTTAACCCCAGCCTTCCCCCTTCGCCCATTCTTAACCCAACTCCTATTTGCAGTGTTTCACGTTATGGATTTGCAATTTGCAAAGTTTGGCAGACCCCGTTCCCGTGTCATCAACTTGGCTGGCTTCAAAATCCCGCGCACCCTACTGAACTTTGTTTGCACATTAAATTGTTTTAATCCCGCGCACCCAACCAAAATCTATTTGTGCATTAAATAATTTTAATCCTGCGCATTAAGCAGTCAATTTACATCCTCCAGAAATTACTATTTCCTTGTCGAAGCCCAGAAGCTTTGGCTTTTCATATTTGCATTGCTGTAGCATTCATTCTTCTTTAGTGGTGGTGGTATTGTGGCGTGGCCTCCTTTTCTGCAATCAAAAATCTCACTCGTTGTGCCTCTCCATTGCGTAGTGAGTGTTATTCATCTTTCCTCTATTTTTGTTTCTTGATCTATGAATCTTTTAAGGTAGTCTCCCCATTTCTTGATTGACAAAGTTCGCTGTGATTGGCCGTATGTCCTTGTGAAAAATCCCACAGAACACAGAGCAGCCATTGTTAAACAGGGTAAAAACTTCAGTTCACACTAAACACAATCAGTAACCGCTCTTTTAAAATACTCTGCCTACCATGACCATTTCCATTCCTTGCGAATCCATTTGTTAATTTATTTTATTCAAACTGAAAGTTCAATCTCATTGGAATTTAGAAAAGGGAGCAGATGAATTAATAGAATGCATTAACCCTTGCCTTAAACCTTGTTCTGACATATATTTAATATATTCAAAGGAGAAAAAAATATAATAGTTTCTATTGATTTATTCAGAAATTGAATCTCTATGAAGAAAATCTAGGAGAAAACCACCATTACAATTTCGACACTCTTGGTCACATACCATGAAATACATTAAACATCTCTGGCACCCAACAAGTTTTATCATAAACTCAACCTCTTCTGTAATATTATCATTATTTTTCTTTCTGGTCTTGAGTAATTTTGAAGTAGACAAATTCAGTTCAAGGTCTAGTTTTCCTCCTCCTCCTCCATTAAATCTGGATTGTGAGCTTTCTTTAGTTTCTTCATAATTCAAGTAATACACTGTTCCAGTCTACAGCACAATGACCATATACACATTAAAAATCTAAGTACACAATCCATACACTAATATATGTAGAAAAAATTCATCATACTGACTGCAAGAAAATAATACTTATACCCAATACTAATGATAATAAAATTGGTTTGATCAACTCACCTTCAAAGCATTTCTCCCACCCAAAGGGAAGGCTCTGCTCTTGACCCAATTCTAGGAGATCAAACTCAATCAATTCAAACCTACATGAAGATGAAGATTATGGTGAATTTCCTGTACTCCTTCCCAGCAATTGAAGAGTTGTTGAACTACCCTCATCATCAATAACTCTAGGCTTAGCGTGTAAGGCCTTCTTATCTTCATCCCATCCATTTGATGACTTCTCTCTCTCAACAACCATATTTCACAAGCTTGAATGAAAAACACTAATGCTCAGGAAAAATGTTTGTAAGTACATATATAAGAAGTCATATAACTTTTCAATTCTACAAAACATAAAAGAAAGAGCCACAAGATATGAAGAAGATCATCATGGCAATTATGACATCGTGATAACTATTAAGAGAAGAATATTGTGTGTTCTGGTGTATGCTATGTCTTGTTTCAAGAGACAAAGCTTAAGTTAGATTTTATTAAAGGTAACTGTTTAGCATTTTTACATACAATTGTCCTTTTTCTTTTTCTTTATCTTCGTGATAAATAAGGATATTGATACAATGGTACTTGGATATTTGAATTGTGGTATACTTTATATTTGGAGACTAGATCAATTATATGTCTTGCAAACAAACTAATACGTTACTTTACTCTTTCTAAATTCTAGAGGGAGTATATTTATGAGATGTGAATGCAATTTAAAAAGGTTTCTTTTGATTCATTATCTTTCAAAAGAGATTGAGATATTCCTTAATCTATGACTATTACTCTTCTATGTGATAATTAATGAGCTATATATGTTGTTTCTAATCTAGTGGCTAATGCTAGGACTAAACATATTATTATTCATTATAATATAATTAAGACGTGCATATATAAGGGGATGATTAACTTCTAGTATTTCCAAACATAAGATCATGTTGTACACATCTTCACCAAGCCTCTTATTGGGGTTAAATATGTTCAATTGCAAAATATGATTGGATTTGAGGGAGTTATTAAGGGAAGTTGCATTATGATATTTTTCATATTCTATGTGTGTTTTCCAAGTCAAGGAGATGTTAGAATAGTAAATCCAAGTTGTTTGGTTCAATTTAAGTGACAAGCCATAGCTAACTCACTTAGATAAACTTAATACGATTTAACTGTGAAATTCATGTGATCATGTTTGGTCCTAAGAGAGGTGTTTTTCCATTCTAAGAGGCCTATTTAGAAAGGAATCAATTCCTTATTACTCATTTATTCATTCAAGTGAGGTTTTTTAGTTTTAGTTTTCTTTGGTGGTCTTTGGACACCCAATATTTCTATTTGTTGAACTTTGTACAATATTTTTTTTTGGAGTAGATGTTTATATATCTAATAATGAATGTTTGGACATTCTAATAATACTCACCTTTAGATGACATAAGAATTTTGGGTTTACAAATTTAACAAAGAGAAATTAAATAGTACACTAGTTATTCTTCTCATGGTGAACACTTAGAGACTTTTCTAGTATATGAATGATAGCAACGTAGCATCAAATTTTCATGATTACATTCTCAACAATCAAATTCTCCAATTTCAATAATCTTTGCCACGATTTGTAAGATCAAGTAACATATTACATTTTCTATGGAAATTTGCTCATAGTTACATTCATTCAATTTGTTATTGATCATAAAAGCTTAACTTGACTAATTTTAGATGCATCCTCAAATTGAGGATGAAGAGAGTACATGCTATAAATATTATATTTTTAAAAATTAGTAAAGAGATTGATAGTGTCATACAAGTCACTTTAAATTTAAACAATTAGAGAATTCAACTTGAGGTTTTGATATTAAACATGACAAATGCACACAACTAAATATGAATAAATTCAAATCCATTCATGGGATCTTTCCTTGAAAAATTCAAACCCATTGATACATTATAAAGCTTTCTTTCCAAGCATAAAGAAAGGAAACTATTTAAGAATTTTTTCAACACACTCATGAACATATTCATGGAAACAATCATTTCATATCTCTAACCCACAACAATGAAATGCAAATTCAAGTAGCGGAGACAAACTTTAACAACACATTGAATGCTCTTACAAAATCTATGCATGTGCCATGTGAAGCACACATGGTATTCAAAGACCTTCCAAAATCATAAACACACCTTTAACTAATACATGAAAATAACTAATATGAATGACCAACTAGGGCTTTCTAGAAGCCTTTAGATTGTTTTGAATATATCTACTATTATCAAGAGGGGGGGAGAGAGAGAGAGATAGGACTCTCCATAGTAGTACTATGATATTTTCTAACAACCCAACTTCCTATCTTGTATATTTGTTAGGGTGGGTTTATAGCAATCAATGAGAAAATGAGCTACAAGACTATGCTCTAAGGTACATAAAAATCATGAATAATACCATGTCTTGACATCCTTCATTACTAAGATGAGGACCTTATCATTGAAACAAAAAAAATAGTTAATTTATAACTACACACTCGATAAAATCAAATAAGGACAATCATATATATGTTATTCATGACAAGGTTATCTTAGTGATATTAGATGTATTATGGGATTATATCCTCTATATGGGCGGTATGGAATTTTTAAGTGATGTTGAATTATCATGAAAATCCTCTTAGGTCATATGGGACTAGCCAATTGGTGATTACTACCCTATAAGAGAAAAATGGTAGAGTTTTACATGAAATGATCTTAATCTTGATAATAGCATTTATGACACTCCTACCCTTGATGAGATAGTCCTCTTAGTTTTGTGCTTGACTTTAATTGATGTCTAACAAAAAGTTGGAAACCTTCATAATTTAGTACCTAAAGAAATAAAGTATGCATCTACAACCTATTGGAAATCATTGTAAATCTATCTCTATCCATGGTTGAAGAGGTATGCATCTACAACCTATTTTATCTTAATTTCCTAAAATGTTAGGACACATTTACCAAGATTTTCATGTAGAAATAAAAGGTTTTTCAAAAGTATGATGCTTCCTTAGCATTGGGATTCAAGATTAGGTTGTAAATCATTACAATTAGTCAACCCTAAGGTTCAAATCTAACAAAAGAAGATGCACCAAAAATATTTCCATATTCCAACACCAATTACATAGTAAAAATCTAGTTTTCTCTTTGTAACAATAATAGGTGGACTTTTCTATCATATATGACATGTGTCGAACCTTGTAATAGGTGTTAGACACCAAAACATTTCCTCATATATCTTTAATAAGGGTAATGGATCCTACTTGACATCTATATCTCTATCATGATAGCTAGGTGAGGGTTTTCAACACATACCAAACTATCAATTTTAGCCTTGAATGTGTTGAGAAAATATAAGGTAATTAATGACCTACTAAAGGGAAGTTAATGATGCATTCAAGTTACACCATATATCCAATGATCCTTGTTAAAACCTTCATTCTAAACTACCTTCTTCCCATCCTTTAAATTTAAATTCTTGACACTAGATGTTATTATGAGATATAATAAAGGGTTTCAATACTTCAAGGAGGATTTGTAAAGGTTGTAGATAGTCGAAAATAGCTTCCAAGATATTTCCAAGACTATTTAATGGTTTCATGAGAGTTTTAAGGGGTTGATCTCATGGTGAACAATTAGAGACTTTTCTAATGTATGAATGATAGCACTTGATAACATGAAATTGCCATGATTACATTCTTGACACTCAAATTCTATAATTTCAATAATCTTTTCCACAGTTTGTAAGATCAAGTAGCATATTACATTTCTATGGAAATTTACTCATATATATATATATTCAATTTGTTATAGATCATAAAAGCTTAACTTGACTAATTTTAGAAGCATACTCAAATTGAGGATGAAGAGAGTACACATTATAAATGTTATCTTTTTAAAAATTAGTAAAGAGATTGATATGTCATACAAGTCACTTTAAATTTGAACGATTGGAGAATTCAACTTGAGGTTTTCAGATTAAACATACAATTGCAGACAACTAAATAAGAAGAAATTCAAACCCATTCTTGGGAACTTTCCTTGGAAAATTCAAACCCATTGATACATTATAAAGCTTTCTTTTCAAGCATAAAGAAAGGAAACTATTTAAGAATTTTTTCGACACACTCATGAACATGTTGGAAACAATCATTTCATATCTCTAACCCACAACAATGAAATGTAAATTCAAGTAGCGGAGACAAAATTTGACAATACATTGAAGGATCTTACAAAATCTATATATGTGCCATGTGAAGAGCACATGGTCTTCAAAGACCTTCCAAAATTATAAATACACCTTTAACAAATACATGAAAATATCTAATATAAATGGCCAACTAGGGCTTTCTAGAAGCCTTTAGATTATTTTGAACATATCTACTATTATCGATGAGTCAAAATTTCTATTCACAAGAAAGAAACATAATTTATGATATTATGCTAGTTTATTATTCATACAAATCCAATTGTGCATTTCTTAAATTGAAATTAACCATTTATCCTTAACACATTAAAATTTATTATTTATTGTTGATTTCACTTTTATAATCATTTCCACATTGACATTCGATATCCTTGGGATCTTTACCTCTAATTTTGATGATGGGTATAATTGCAATGATTAAACTACCATGTTTTGAATGGTTATCAAACATGTCTATAATTTAGACTACCAAATGTTCTACATTGTGTGGAGATTTTCTAATCAAATTTTGACATTTTTTTGTCTATTAGATGGATATCAATTGGTCTCGCATCATGGATGACATCGTTCAACACCCCCCTAATGGAAATTTCTCCTACAAAGACCTTTCATGGGGGACATATGTCCTTAAAGGCTCACAGTTATTTTCAGCTTGGATTGAAATTGATAGATTGAGTGACTTTATTGAGGGAGAAAGCTTAAGGGACTCCTACCCAAGCTTCTTCAGCAAGAGTCACATAAAGAAACGGTCTCCTCATTCTAATAAAAAAACCAGGACTAATAGTTTTTTGGAATACAACATGTAAGAATAATATGTTAACTGTATATGTTCATCCTCACAATTGTGAAGTGCAAGAGTTTCTATATTCATTGGTTAAGCATATTTATTAATAGTTTGAAGATTCTTTATGATTTTAATAGGTATTGGTGTGCATATGGACCAAATGACTTCAGGGAAAAATATGCAGCACCTTTTGATCCTTCTTCAGTGCCTAAATTGGGGAAGGGTAGTAGACTTGGCCGTAAACATACACAATGTGGTTGCACTTGTCATTTTAGTACATGAGTCATGGTTTGTAATCCAAACCATATGTTGATATGGTACCACCAGGTTCAACATGTGGACAAGGAAGGCATACCTTATCATGGTCAAATGAATAATGATTTTTTGGGAACAAGGTCCTTCTTTGCACCATATATTACTAAACAATTGCATCAGTGGGTGGAGTCATTGTTATTGCTTGGAATGCCTGCAGATGCAATCCATAAAAAACATAAACAAATGGTGCGTGAGAAGATGACCATGTTTGAGGGCCAATCTTCTAGGGATGATTTTTTGACAATGGATGATATTGCAAATATTGATCGTAAAATTAAGACATCAAGCTACATGTTTGATAATAATGATGCTCTTTCAGTGCAACAATGGGTTTTGGCAAACCCTGACAAGTGGTTTGCATATCAAGAGTATAGCACCATTGTTGTTGATAGCGATGATCAAATCCCATTTGTTTTGGGAATTCAATTGCTAGAGCAACTTGATTGGATGCTTCAATATGGCCACAACAATATATTGGCTATGGATTCTACATTTGGTACAAATGCAATGAAGGTATGTTGTGTATGTTTTGGTAGATTTGAGTTGGAAATATTTACGCTCAAATAAAACATAGTATTGATACATTGTACCCTATGTCTTATGATAGTTTCAATTGTATACAATACTTGCATTCAACACAAAACATATGGGGGTGCTTGTGGCATGGGTCATTATGTCTAGGTCTTGTGCATATGATATTGCATATTGGATGCGCATGCTTCTCCAACGGGTTCACTTGAAAAATATTGATTGGAGACTAAATGCATTCATGGTGGATGATGCAGGTGCTGAGATCAAAGCTATCAGGTGCTTCATTTTTTCATTAAACTTTATTTTTTGTAAATATTTCAATACATCCCATGGAAGAATATTAAATAATGATTAAAATTATTCATGATGCAGAGAAGTTTTTCAGTGTTATGTATATCTATGCTCTTGGCATGTCAGATGTGCATGGTTGAAGAACTTGATCACAAAGGTCAAAGATAATGCAGTTAGGCGAGAGATGTTTGATAGACTTGGATATATCATGCATCGTTCAATAGATGAAGATTCTGTGAAGAATGAGGTTCACATATTTATTGAAGATTTTAAAGATACACAACCCTCATTTATTGAATATTTTAAGGGACAGTGGTCTAATAGATTGAGTATGTGGGCTAGATGTTTCCATGCACTAAAACATGCTGGGAAAGAGACAAATGGTGCAATAGAGTCCTACCACTCACACCTAAAAAGATGATTTTTGAAAATTGTTGAGCATGCTACAAATTGTCGTGTTGATTGGTTGGTACACCAACTAACAACACATGTTTATGTATATTATTGGTGGGTGCAAGTTAGCAAGAAACATGGTTTCTATAGGAACTTTAATATTGAGAAGATTAAAAACACATATTGGGTTTGAGCCTTGCGAATTCCAGATGACCATGTTACATTCAGTGACATTGATGAGCACATAGCATGGGTGACAAGTGAAAGCAATCCCAATTTTCGATATGAGGTGTATAGCTCTTCACCTGATCTATGTATGTGTTCTTGCAACTTTTCGATACAAGGATACATGTGCAAGCATGTGGTCAAGGTGAACTTGATGAGGGAGAGAAAACATCTATCTGACAACTTTCATGTAGACCTTGATAATCTTGCAAGTACAGTTGATTCTATAGAAGAAGATTGCGCCACCAACGTCTCTAATCATTTGGTAGTTGAAAAATATATATTTTTATTCTATTGGTATATCATTCTTTGTAAAACATGTGTTTTAAATGTGTTGCAATGTTAATGTAGGAAATTAATGAACTTCATGAGATTGGAGATAATGAAAGTTTCCAATTCTTGGAGGATCATTCTGTGCATACGCAAGTGACATTATAACCATATTTTTATCATTCCATTTTTTGTTAGTTTGACTTGTAATTTCTGAAATATGTCTATTGTTGTTTGTAGACCATTGACAATAGAGAAGAACATGCAACAATAGACTTCAAGTTGCAAATAACAAACAAGATTCAAGGGATTTTGGCGAACACATCTGATTTGACAACACTTATTTTCATTGATAAGTATTTAGAAGATTTGTCAAACAAGGTAAAAAGTAGACATGTATCGTCCCAACTTGGATTAGACCATCCAAGTGTGCATCCATTTGGCCTTGTACAAGATGGATTTGGTCACACTATTCATCGACAAAGAGACTTGATTGAGTGCATGAATGTGAGGAGAAGGTCGAGTATCTCTAGTAAAACACCTACATTTCCACAAATGCCACGAAATCTCAAGCGTCGAAATTGGTTTGATGATCTTGATAGGGAAAATGAATGAAACAAAGATCATACTCAGTATAATGAACACAATTTTGACATGGTTGTTGAAATAGAGCTTGGAAGCATGTAAGATACTATTGCAAGAACACATGGTTTTATTGAAAACACATAATATAGTGTCATTGCACTTGTTTAAGTGTGCATTACAAACATTTTTAGTACTTTGAAATATTATAATGTTATTTTGTATGTTAAAAACATAATTGGAATGTTGGTTAGTATCCAATTAGTAGAATTTGGAATGTTGGTTAATATCCAATTAGTAGAGTTGGAGGATATGAAAAACTATTATGGTGAATTGAGACCTATCTATTAAACTATTTTCTTTTTGGTGTATTAGAGTTAAATTATATCAAATGCATAAAACATGCAACTATGTATCAATTTTTGAAATATTTTAATGTGTATCAATTTATGCATAAAACTATTTTATGTCTTTTGATATGCTTGGGATCTTTACCTCTAATTTCTTAGTTGTTCTTCTCTATGTCTAATCTCCTTTCATTATTTCTCGAAAGCTACCATATTGTGTTCTCTATAATACAAATTCTTAAATTTTCCTTCCTCTCCATTTCTTTAATCTAGGTAGTAGCTGGTGAGTTAATTATAAAATGTTCCATATGGTTGAAGCACAAGAGTTAGTGGTCTTATGACCAACTGCATGTCCATATTATTTGATGATTTTGTCTTTATTGGGGATCCTTTTGTTTTCCATCTATAGATGAAGCTCATGGAAATTTTTCTTGGATTTTTTGCAATTTATTTTTGTCATCCAACTAAAGAAAATAGTATCTAGGTTGAATAGTTTCGTGCCATTATTAATATATGTGAGTTTATAAAATGTTGTCTTTCCTTTTCTTTTGCTAAATTGTGTACATATAATATTTGGTATAATATATGTAATTTCTAAAATGTGTGACAATATATATCTTTTGGTATAATTAAAATGTGAAAGCTAATAATTATTTTGATGCAGGTGAGCAAGATGTCACACAATGTGCATACATGGGTGTCTAGTTGGCTATCCAACTACACTGACATCTTCCATGAAATGTCCTCCTTCATATAGAGGAGTTGAGTGTCCCCTATTGGCTAAGGGACAAGATGGAATGTTATTAAACAATGTTAAACATATGTGTTTAATCTTACAAGATAAATGGTTCACTATATGAAGCCCCTTGTTATGTATGAGTGAGCATAGATGATTTCAAAAATAAGTGTTGAAAGTAAAGTTGGCTGCATGTGTATATACATGTTTTGAAAGTATATATGAAAATCTAATTCTGATATTTGAATATTTAATGTGAAAAATAAAAAATGATGATTATAATTTACATTACAATTTCTTTGTGAAATTTCATTTTAATAGCATTTTTCTATGTTTCACAATAACCAAAGTACTAGGTTAAAAAAAAATATATGTGTATTTCCTATTATTACATATAATTTTATTTTTTTATCAGTCATCTTCTCATGGATGTCCATACCCCATTTTCATTTTGTCACAAAAAAGGAGGACGCTTATCTAAGTAATTACAACCACAACAATAAATACAACTCTTCTATATTTATCTATAACATACAATAAAAATCCCTCTTCCACTATGCTTTGATTGATTTCCACTATGCTTTGATTGATCTCCATGGCTTGTTCCAAATCTCCCATTTTGACATAGGTAGGAAAAATACTTGCAAAGTTTGTCAAATGTGACTTTATAGCTGTCAATTGCATTTTTGTCTACCATAGCATTTCCAACTATAATATATGACAAAAATCCTCTTTCCATTATGCTTAGATGGATGTTCATGATCTGTTCTAAAGCTCCCATTTTGGCATAGGCAGGGAGGATGCTGGCAAAGGTTGTGGAATTTGGCTTTACACGTGCCAATTGCATTTTTCATAATGGTATTCCATGAGATGACATCTCTTAAGCATTTAGTCAGTTCATGTGCCTCAAGTCTATGCTTCCATGTCTACCTGGGTAGTTACACTTGCCTTGTCTATGCTTTCACATTTTGCATGCATGGACAGTTACACATGCCTTGTCTATGCTTCCACATTTTGCATACATGTTTGCCTAGGCAGTTACAGCCACAACATTTGATAGATTTTTCTATCCTTCATCTATAATATATGACAAAATCCCCTTTCCACCATGCTTTGATCAAAGCCCTGTTCCAAAGCTCCCGTTTTGGCACAGATAAGGAGGATACTGGCAAAGGCTGTGAAATGCGGCTTTACACCTACCAATTGCATTTGCTTGAATGTTTCAATAGCCCTTTTAATAAATCCATGTTGTGCATATCGTGCAATCATGGAGTTCTATAAAATGATTTCCTTTTGAGGTATATTCTGTCAAAATAGTTCATAGGTATTTGTCTATTCTTCCACATTTTGGATACATGTCTATCAGAGCATTTCAAACTATAATATCTGACAAAAGTCCTCTTTCCATTATGCTTTGATGGATGTCCATGTCCTGTTCCAAAGCTCCCATTTTAGCACAAGCAGGGAGAATGTTGGCAAAGGTTTTGGAATTTGGCTTTACATTAGCAATTGCATTTGCTTGAAAGTTTCTGAAGCCTTCTAAGCAAATCCATCTTGTCCATATCCTGCAACCATTGCAATCCATGTTAGCACATTTCTTAGAGGCATGTTGTCTAACAGTTCAAGTGCCTTTCTGTTCTTCCTCATTTTGCATACATGTCTTCTAGGGTAGTTGCAACTACAACATCTAACAAAATCTTTTTATGGGTTTCCCTACAAAGCAAAAATGTAACTGAATAAAATCTATAAATTTCCTTGAAAAGTTTGAAAGGGATGTGATGTCATATATTACAAATAAATATAAATGAGCTGCATAGATGAGTCGCTCTTCCTTAGAATGATTATCAAAAAGCTCTAGAAATTTCTTGACATAGATAACAGATAGACCGTCCTGGTAACACTGCAAGTAATGAACAGGAAGAGTTGCTGAGTAGGACAATTAAATGGAATGGCTGCAAAATAAATTTTAAAATTCTATAATAATATTATAACAATTTATGTTGATTGCTCATTTAAGTGGTTAAGTGCAATTTTTTTTTTGTTTTTCCTCACAACGGCTCATGTTTTTGGCTTCAACGCGCAGCAACATTCTGCAAATTCTACACGCAACTCACATAGCAGTCACATGTCTACCATGGCAGTTGCAACTACAATATCTAATAAAAATTCTTTATTGTTTATGCTTTGATGGATGTCCATACCCTGTTCGAAAGCTCCTATTTTGACAAAGGCAAGGGGGACGCTGGCACAGGGTGTGGAATTTGGTTTTACACCCGCCAATTGCATTTGCTTGAAAGTTTCTAAAGCCATTTCAACAAATCCATTTTGTGCAGTATCCTGCAATCAGGGCATTCTTCAGATAGTTTATTTGCCTTTGTGTAATCCTGTTCACAAACACACAGCAACCGCTCAACAAGAATGCATCTCGTCGCTTTATACATGGCATCCATTTTATAACTGCGCGTGGGGTTATTGAGGAGATTCTCCATTGCGTAGGGATGCCCAGAAGCTGTGCTCAAAAGGGGATCCATCTCTTCTCCAACTTTGCATTCCTTCGAAACAGTGTAAACAAGAACGGTAACGGGAACTGCACCTTCGAGAACGGAATCCCTCAACGGTGGAAACGATAACGGTAACGGGAACAGAAAAAGGTCAATACTTAGAGTGTAGGCGAAAGCGGAAAACGAAAGGATACGAGAAAGGCCGAATTAAGAGGGAAGGGTTGGGTTAAGAGTGGGCCCGGCCACCTAAGCAAGTCAATGATTAAAGTGTGCTGGTTAAGCCCGGCCATCTCAAACCACCCAAGCTTTTCCATTAAGACCCACTTATTATTCTGATTTTATATAAATCACTTTAAAATATCAGTTGTTTAAACCAAAATCAAAAAGCCTTTAAACAAAAGGCCAACCAAATTATTGTCCTACAATCTGGAATTGAAGTTTTCAAATCATAAAGTTAGAATAAGATACGAAGGAGAAGGATTATTTGACACGCTTGTCGATCGAATCAACAGTGTCTCAGATTCGACATTATATCTTGCAAGCTTTGCATCTCTTCTCTTCCACTTTATACCCAAGACCCAGATTTTCCTGGTCTTTATCCATCCACGTTACATTGCGTTGAATCTTTTTAAAGGTGGCTTATCTGTTTCCCTGCTTTACAATATATTCCTTATTCCAACTTCAGACTGATAAAAAAATGAAACATGGCGGTCGATGGGATGCTTTGATAAGAGCCCACAAACATTACAAGTCTGAACTTGAGAGCATTGTAGTTTTGGCAGAGATGAACAGCCATCTCAAAGTGAAGGTGGTCAAGGCAACTGATTTAGCCTTTAAAGACCCGAATTTAACCAGTGATCCTTTTGTCCTCCTCACCCTCGGCAAGGTAATCCAAGTTCCATTTTTTTTTTTCCCATTTTTTTCAGTGTTTCATGGGGATGCGTCCTCCCAAAAAACCTTGCATTTCTTAGAAGGGGATGTCTCGGAGACTTGGAGGGGATGTCCTCCCACCATCCCACCACCAGCGCCACCATCCCACCACCAGCGTCGTTGTCTCCAAGACGCTACTAGGATTTCAAGGATGCTGGGATGTCCTCAAGACGTCTAAGGAACTCCTAGTTGTCTCCAAGATGTGTAATTCTTATATTTATACATCTTTTTCTAACTATTTTTTCAAATACTGTATGTATTTCAGCACTCTGCTGCCCCTGCCGCCACCCGTCGCCGTCCTCCGTCACCCCCAAACTTAGACCTCCGTCCCCACATCCCTGAAACACGTCCCCTGCCTCCCCCGTCCCCGTCCTCGAAACCCCGTGGAACACTGATTTTTTTTCCATTTTTGTTTTCATGGGATATACTGATTATATGGGATATTCATGTTAGGATTGTCACAAGTCGAGGACTTCAGTCAAAAACAATGATCTTACTCCATTTTGGAACGAACTTTTTACAATTTCTGTAAAGAATACTGATTCTAGCCTGCTGAAATTGGTAAGATCTCCTTAACTGATTGTTTACGTTATGGAAATCCTAGTTTTTTGTGATGTTTTGGAAAAGAATTGCAACCATCCAGTCTGTGATGATTTCTGTGTTATAAAGTCTGGTGCTCTGGGTGTTCTAGGAATTGTGGGATAATGATAGATTGAGGCGAGATGACAAACTTGGAGATGCTGAAATTGATTTGAAACCCCTGTTTGAGAAACAAGCTAAGCATAGGAAAGTGTTGTCTCCATGCAAAGAGAACTGCTTGTATGGCGACAGTAGCATCATCCAGTATGCAGATGGGAGAAAGATTCAAGAAGTGTGGTTGAAGCTTCGAAATGTTGATTCTGGTCTCTTGAACTTGCAATTTGAATGGCTCCCCCACTCTAGATAAGGAGTCTTTCTCCCCAAAAGATGGTTTAAGGGTTTGAGTTCGATTGGTTAAAGTATTGGATTTTTATTGTAAAGATTCAAGTTTAAATTTAACGCAGATTTAATGTAGAATTTTAAGTGTATATTATTCTGAAAAATGTATTATTCTCTTTTTAGTATATAAAAAGTAATAAAGCTATTATTCATTAAAAAATGGATTTCTAAGTTGTAACTCTTAATTTTTCATATATAATTAGTCTCATCATCTTGATTGAAAATAGTTTATGTTTGTCTAAATATTGTTACATGAAGTAATATTTATAAATCAATTGTAATGGAAAATAATTATAGTAGTTTAAATATACATATTTTTTTTGTCTTTTATATCTTATTAATTTTCAAGATTCAATGATCAAATATACACAATAATGATAAATAATTATCCAATATTTAGTAATTCAAGATAAATATCACTCACAAATTGCACAAATTTTATGTGATTCCATCCTATGATGAGTGTTACTTATTATTAGCTATTCTTAAGAGATTAAAGCTTGGATAGACTAATCCATTGAAAATGGATCCTATCACTTCCTAATATGAATGTGGACTTGGATTGGCCTTATTACTTGGTCTTATGTTTGTGTGAGAAAATAATGTCGTCGAAGAATATTATAACTGAATAATATGAGAGTTATAATATCAAGATTAAGTGTTAATTATATTAAAATATATTTATAAAAGAATTTTTATTAATTATGTAAAATATCAATTAGAATATATGGATTAAATTTATATATGTGGATGTCCACATGTAAGCCAATAGAAAAATCTCTAATGATTGGTTCAATAAACAAACTTCAAGATTATTTACACCATAAATAATTATAGATTCATGTTGTTCTAGGATTGACCAATTCAAACAATCATCAACTATTATTAACACTTTTACAAGTTTCATCCACCTCATTATTCATATTGAGTAGTCATTCATATCATTTATTTTTTCATTTTAATCATTCATATTTCATATCAAGTAAATAAAAAGAACAACCTCTAGAAGATATTTAGGACTTAATCAATTAATAATTTGGTAATCAATATCACCATGAATTTAGATAAAAGAGTTGAGTTAAGATAAGCACAATTTCTTTTTTATGAAATTAATAAAGATGGATAAGTACTTTTAGTTCTATGAGGTACAAGAAATATTCTAATTAGAGTAAATGTGCACTCATTGGTGTAATTTGGGAAATTTCTATTAGATCTACAACAATGAGGCTTTGATAGAATGAGAAATGGATTGTGCTTCATTAAGGATTAAAATTGCACTAGTGACCTTGATCTTCACATTCATGACCCTAAACCTTTTGTGCAACTTTGAACTTGTAATTGCAGCCTTGAACTTTGTGTCTTGTTTATTTAGAAACTTGTTTGCTTGTGTAAATTTGGACTAGGTGACCATGATTAAAAAACTTTTCGGATCTATTGTCTAGTTAGGGAGTCCATGATTTTTCTTGGTTGAAGGCAAGCCTTTTGTACTAATTCCATAATATTTTAAACAAGATAAAATACATGCCATGCATAATATAGATACCTACATATATCCCTATGTATGTAGATGCCAGTGTAGTAATTGCTCTAGATATGAATGCTATATATGGTCAAATAATATGATTCTAATTGATGTCAACAAATACTCTAAATAATATAGGGAATATCATTTTAATATAATATATTCTAACATTTAAAATCTAAATATTCTATGTGTGATTCAAGTTGGAGTCAAGTCAACTTTTTCTCATGGTTAAACTTGAATTTAAAAAAAGGGGTTTAATGATGCCTTAGTGGCCCCGATCTAGGATCAAGGTTGTCCAAACCAATCTTGACCTAGGATTGGGAATAAGAAGATTAAGGGTTGGGTCTAAACCCTTAGGGAATGGGGAATAAAACTCAATTTAGGTTTAGGATGAATGGTAAATCTTGTATAGAAATAGAAAAATTGAGCATCAAATTATAACATTAGGGACAAAAGATCGAAGTGATTTAAATTAACTAAGGAAAAGTGCTAGGGATACACTTTCACCTCTACACACACATAAAGAATATGTATATTTAATATAATATATTGATAATCAAAAAAATTTCACTTGAGGATGGGTGGGAAGAGATGCACAGTTTGATTCAATGAAGAAGGAAAAGGAATGAGCTCAATTGGTCACTAACGAAGGTTGGGTGATGATACACCAAGGGAAAAGATACCTTCCCTCTATCATGCACATTAACTTGGCATAATTAACCTAAATTTTGTTCCAACAAATAAGTTATTTTATCACATAAATAAAATAATTATTAGATTGCTCACATCAATTAATAATGAACTTCATATTCCATGTTTCACATGAGCACTTCAATTGAGGTGATTGATGATGCTAAGGGTTATTCAATGACCATCCCTTCTATTTATAATTACTAATTACCATCTAATCAAGTGCTCTATTGTAATTAATTGAAATTATTTATGCCCCTTGAACCTATTCATTGGGATACCTTTTTATTTGTATTGGAGAAGGCTCTAGTTGTAGGATGATTCCATAACTTAATTTAGTATCAAAGAATTAAAAATAATAGACTATTGTAGATTATTGAATAAGGATACCACTATGGGGTGGAATGGGTGGAGGATGTTCTTATTGCATCAACATCCTTTATTTTATGGTTCAATCTAGCAAATGCATGATATAAAATTTATAAGAGGTCATTTATTTGTATTCAATGTACTAACAAGAATGACTTGATAAGTGAGAAACTTGTCATGTTGATCAAATTTCATCCTCAATACATCTATAATATACTTATCCACAAATAAATAGATTTATCATTATATTCTACTTAATATACATGAGCGCATGTGTAATGTCTCAATTTATTGATGAGGATTCATAGAGGGTACATAATACTCAATAACATATAAAATAGTACTCGTGATATTTTTATTTCTTATAGTTTTTTTTTACTCTCATGTAGTAATAAATAAAATTGGATATTTCATCTTCTACCTCACTTAAAGTTATAGTCTCATACTTGAGACACCTTCTAGGGTAGTTAAGTAACCACAACACTTGTCATATTAGGTGATAATTGTGAGTTTTTTAAATTATTTTTCTATTTATACAGATATATTTTAAAAACATTGCAACTAACTTTTACCAAGCAAGTTATTATTAATTAGAATTCATCATGATTTTAAATATAGTATTTTGCAAGCTTATTCCCTAGTTTGTCAATTGCAATAGTAGTCAGATATCAATTCACTAAATTATTGAGTGCTCGATTGATTATACTAGTTCAATTGTATAGTATAATATACCATTATAATTTTATAGTATACTAGTGTGATTGGAATATTCATCCCCCCTATGCTTAATTTTGAATCTATAAAAAACTAGGTCTATAGATTAGGAAGAATTTTTTGTTCACTTTATTTATAGGATCCTCTTCTATCTAAACACCATATGTTATGCATCATTTATCTAAAAAATTAATTGTAATCTCAATTCATGTTTTATCATCAGTGAGAACATGTCATGGATAACATATAGATGTAATAGTTGAAATATGAACTTTGATTAACTTTAGGTTTGATGCTTATTATCCTCAACCTGTTGTATTCTATTATATAAATAAATTTATCCTTCACCCCTTATCATTTCTCATGCTTCATCCCTCAAATTTTTGGGTTACTAGTCACTCCATGAAATGACACTCCAACTCATCAACTTAGTTTAACTATATAAGAATTGTTGAATTTATTTGTGATGTGGGAAAAGGGGATCTAGGGTCTAAATTACACCTTCTCCTATATCATAATGGAAGGAACCAAAAATGATCACAAGTGCACCCACTTGGATACTAACGTCAATGGAAGAACCATAATGGTGAATCGGGGTTTTGGTTCTTTCTTTGGGGAATGATTTGATATTGATTAATTAAATGTTGATTGGCTTAAGAAAACACATATAAGAAAACCAGAGATAGAGTATAGATCAAGAAAGGGTAGATATAGAGGAACCTAGCATATAAATCTAAGGTTGATTTGGCTAGACAGGGGCGTTGGCACCCTAGACCTGAGAATGCAAACCTTTAGAAATAGAATTCAAATATTAGTTGGTCCCTATTTGTAGGCTCTTCCTTTTTATGTACTCAATTTTAGAACTCCGTCAGACACTAATTAATTCTACTTTCCCTAATTTGTTGACTTGTGAGGCTTGAATGCTTGATTAATTCCACTTTTATATCATTATAGCCATTGTAAGGGTAGCCTCCTTTTTTTTTTGATCAATAATAGGATTGTATTTTATTGATATTTTTCGGGAATTGCCCTGCCCCAAAATAGGAATGGTAACAAGGGATACCATCTTCCTCTAAAAAGAACACTAGCAATAATCAATACTCAGAATAGCAAATCATCAACCCCCTATGAAAACTATACTCAGAACCATAAATCTCAAACTCTCTAACTATGACATCAAGTTGTTCAAGCATGCCCTTTTCCTTTGGGTCCTCCCTTTGTTTGTGATCGAAGGACCATGGCAAAGGATTCCTTCCTTCCCTTTTTGTCTCTCTTACCCTTCACAACTTGCCATCCCTCCTCCATCCTTGCAGCTTCCTTCTTCCATTTCTCGGATGTGTCAAGCTACATTCCAACCTCTCCTTGGTCTCCACAAACAAAATTTCCACATTGACCCTCTAGGGTGCCATTCACCTCCCCCATTTCATGACCCCTCGCTGGCCTAGATTTCTCCCTACACTCTGGAGTTTTAGCACCATGGTGGCTTTGTTCAACTACCCCATCATCCACCCTCACTACTTCAACAATGTTCAAGGTAGGTAATTCAACATTACCTGACCCCCGCCTTTGCTCTGAGGCACCATTTAGTTGATCCGAGCTACGAACAGCCTAGGAATAGCACATGCCCTGTTCTTTCGTCTTCTCACCTTGTTTCTCCACTGCATAATGTTTATGTGACACATCTTTCCACCAGGTAGCCGGTTTAGGCACTCAGGGCTTTGCACATTGTGCAGCCAAATGTCTAGTTTGAAAACATCTTTAACACCGAAATGGGACCCCTTCATAGTCCAAAGGTTGCTTCCAGCATCCTTTGGAAGTGTTAATTTCAATCTCTTCTGGAAGAGTCTTTGCTGCATCCATCTCCACTAAAATCCAGGCATACGTAGAATGCATAAGGTTTGAAGAATCCTTATCAATCATAAAAAAAAATTCCTAAAGAATTTCCTACAACCTCCAAATAGGACTCAAACCAAAGATGAAGAGGAAAGTTTGGGACTCTCACCCACAATGGCATTTTATCAAATGTCTCTATTGTAGGATTAAAGGCTAGATGCCATGGCTTCAACGAAAAAGCAATTTTTTCTTGCCAACTCCAAAAATAATCACATAGAACTTTGTTTCTATCTTGCACAGATTCAAAAACAACAATAAAAAAACCCCTCGAAATAGGATAAATTTGGATACATCCATTCACCACGGGTTCCCAATGTTCATAAATCTATTTATGTAGATCACATAAACTTGGCCAGAATCCCCTAAAGCAACCAATCAAACCTAAGGCAGAAAAAACATTTACATTGCGCAATACCTCCTCATCGAGCTCTGCTTGCAGAGAAACAGACACCTGAGTGGCCTTTTCCTTATTTCCCAACGCCTGAAGAAGAGGTTGAGCTTGTGCTTTTTGTGCAATTCCCAGTTGGACTCCGCCGGTTCTCTCCCTGAAAACAGCTCCATGTCCTTCGCCTTGTTTAGCACTTGTTTCCCTTGGACTCTTAAACGTTTGTCTCATGCATGCCTCCAATCCTCTACAATTTGAGGGGCTTCTAGTGAAAGTGCCCGAGGAAACCCTAGCACTCTTTGAACACGCCAACGACTTCATTTTTTCTAGTAGAATTTCTACCAAGGTGGGCATTGAATTAGGGTAGCCTCCTTTATTAGGGTAATGGTATCTTATTTATCCATCTCAAAGAGATGGGAACCTTTTTTTAATAAATAAATTTGTAGGGAGAATTATCTCCCATTCATTAAGTTATTTGTTGATGATTCATCTCCTATTTACTCAGTTGAATCAAGGAGTCATTTTTAATTTCATTGGTTGATCAGGGGATTCCTCTCCCACTAGGTCAATTGAGTGATATCCTATTATATTGGTAGAGTGGGGGAATATCCCATCACCCATTATTTTATTAGGGGATTTCTTAAAGGCCCTTAAGCCACACAAGTCACTCCTTCCCATCCCTCATCAAGGAATTCCTCTTTTATTATTCAAGTGGGGGATTTATCTCCCATCATGCTAGTTACTAAGACCTCTTCCATTGGGTTGATTAAGAAGGCCTCTCATGTCAGGTTGGTTGAATATTTGAGTCCCTTTCCTTTGACCCCAACTCCAAATCTATTCAAATATTGTCTCATTGGTTGAGCACTGAATAAAATAAGTATCTTGAATTCCCTATTCAGGGGATTCCCTCAACCTTAATTAGATTAAGGATCCAAAGGCCCTCTCCAATGAGAGAATAAATGGTCTAAAACTTTAATTTATAATTAAATAATTAAATTAATTTGTTTAGTGACCTATACAAACCCTTTTAATGACATAACTAGCACCAACCTTCTCAATATTTACAATGCAATTAAAAATTAAAATCCATCTATTCATCCAACATTTATTTTCCCACTTATTCTCTAATATTATGTTGAAAAATATTAAAGTTCATTAATTTACTTATTCTAAATCATGAAAGGTTGGTTCCTAAATAATATTTTAAAAGCTTGAATTAAATGTGGCTCTTCTTCAACATATAACATTAAGTATGCCACAATCCAAGATCCTAAATGATACTAAATATAATTGAATAGTAATTGATTGCATGGATCAATAGTTACTCATTAAATCAACCAACTCAATCTAATTGATACATAAAAAAGCTCCTCTTCCTTTGGCCTCATTGAATCCAAATTTAAAGGAGGTCTCATTTCCCTCCATTGATTGATCCATGCAATAATTTTAGTATAATTACCCCACTTATGTGTTGGGATGTTCCTAAAATGTATCATCTTCTATGTTTCACACATTTTTTTGTATCTCTCATCACCTAATCTCTCTACTAATTTCATAAAAATTCTTAATTTTTCCAAGCTAAATTTGAGATATTCAACATTAATCAATCTTATCTACCTCACTATCCTTAGTCTTGAAATTTCTCTCCCCTCTCCCATTTATTTTAAGTACCTTTTATGGTGATTTATCTATTGCCACTTAATCTTTAATCTCCTTGATCTCCTTAGCCTATTTTCATTGGGAAGAGCATAACTTCCAACCAAAAGGTCAAAATATTAATCATTGCTTACTGGTTGAGAAACTAAATGCATCATTTTTGTTCGTTATACATCAAGAGAATACCTTACCTTAATAAATTTTCAAAGTTTGTAGGGTAAAAATTACTTCATTAGAGATTGAAAAGTTGTAACAATTAAATCCTTGAAGATTCAAGGATAAGATATTCACCAATTATATACACCAAGACTTTTTTTTTTTTAAATCTATGTTTTACTAGGTTTATACATTCGAAAATAACCATAGTACTAATATTTTCCTTTGTTATTATATATAGGCACATCAACCTCTCAAATTTAAATGAGGTGAATTGACTTAATCATTTGATTAGGTATGGTAGTAGGTCAATTTCATGGACATGTACATCTTCACCTTGCTTCCCTTGCTTTTTTCCTTCTAATATCCCAAACTTCTAGTTTATATTGTCATCCCTTTTCCCCTTTATTTGTCCCCATTTTTGTCATCATGTCTAATAAACATCACTAATTAGATTAATGGTACATTACATTTTCTCTCTACCTCCTACATATAATTTCTCTTTGGGATATTTTTTCCTTATACACCCAACCAATGTCATCAATTGGGATGATGTATCATTGGTTGTTAGATTAGGAATTTTACCTCCTTGAAAATTCATAGGAATAATTATAAAAGAAATATTTCATATGCTATAATGTTGGGCCCTCTTGATTTGAGGCACCACATATAGAGAGAATCTTGAGATTTAATATAATAAATACTTTGACATGTGGAAAATATGTTATGATGGGTGTAAGACAACATAATATACGAGGTGAAAAAGTGGACTTGAAAGAGCATATTGGACTATCTATTTCAAGCAATGTATTTCAGAACATTTTGGAAGAAAAGTTATTCTTCCAATTTTGGAGTGCCTAGTTTGACTAGTTATCTAGTAAAATAAGGATTTGCACTTAAATGGATGAAAAGTGGTACATAGTTTGGTATAATTATCTCTACCATGACATAGACACCCATTTGAAAGCCCATGGTTTTATTGACATAACATGTGGTTTACATGATGGAAAAACTCTATTTATAATATTTTTGACATAATGGTTTGGCATTGAACTTTCATCCTACAAGTCATTCATGGGATAAATCATTATTACTATTAGTATAACATATTTTAAGTTGTGGGGGGTGCTGGAGAAGGGTGGCATTATGAGCTATATGGAGAAGCTCCATGGTAGGGATCAGGAGGTCACCAAGATTTTCACGAAGGACTAGAATAATGGCAGAATTAATCTATTTGGAAGGAAAGTGAAGATTGATGAGCAATTAATTTATGAGGTAACCAGGATGCCAATGGAGGGTCTCACGTTTTACAGAGATAGGAATCTCTTCAACCAGGTGGTTAAGAATTTCCCTCACACTGACAAGGAAAGGGAGGACCTGTTGAGGGCTACTAAGAGTAGCTATGATGCTACGAAAATCAAGTTGTTGTGGAGGGAGGTTTTGAGGGTTATCATAGAGTATATCATGTTAGATGGGAGATACACCAAAATGTTTAGGTATCACTTTGTGCTCTTGAACCATTTCAGGCACCAGGTCAGGGTCTCCCTTCCTTTTTACCTCTCTACTTCTTTAAATTTGAATCTTCAGGACCATGTGTCTAATTTGGTTAGATATTCCATTATTCATGAGGGTTTACTTGTTCTCATCTATGAACACTTTAAAGCTTTGTCGGCCATCCATCATACCCCTTCTCCTCATTCTGATAAGGATTTGGATGATAGTTATACAAACAAAGATGAGTGGGATACTGAAATGGAGGGGGAGGAAGAGCACCCTGTGGAAGCTAAGAAGAAGGGAAATTTCAAAAGCAAGCCTAAGTCTTGTGCCCTCCCTAAACCCAGTGCAATGACGTCTACTGGTAGGGCCAAAATTATTTATCCTGGGTCTAATGTTTCCAATTTGAAATCGAAAGGTACACCTAGTGTTTCTCATCAGGGGAAGGGTAAAAGAAAATTGGATGAGGAACCTTCCTACCACATTGACCAAGAGGAACCCCAACACACTAATTCTTCTGAGACGTCTAGCTATCCAGCTACAGACAGGGAGGATAGGCCATGGTACCTTAGTGACCTTAAGGAAGATGACCACTACTTCAAAGTTGAGTGCGAGTACCCTATTGACATCCTTGCTATTGCTCACAATGGTTCTATTGATTTTTTTTGTCTAATTAGGTGGGCCTTCTTCGAGATAAAGGAGATAAAGCTTAATCAAAGGGGTTATAACAATAGGTTGGAAAAGGTGGAGGGGGTTGATAACACAAGCAAGGAAAAAGGAAGAGCTAAGGAACTATGGACGGAAGATGAAAATAAATATATGGTTGAATTCCTGAAGAAAACTGTGGAGTATTTGGAGCATTTCAAGAACTATCATGATGGCAAAGTTTCTGATATGGAGGGGAGGCTAAAAAATGTCAGAGAATCTATTCAAAAAGTTTTGGAAATGAGCCACAAAATTCTTAAGTCCATTGCCAGTACCATGAACATGATTGTCGAAAATCTGGAAAGGGCTCATTTGGTTAAATCTATGGTGGATGTGGAGGAGGTTAAAGATCTAAGCTAGGCTGAATGGGTTGGGCCAAGCAAACACACTAGAGCCAATCTGAAAAGGAAGTTGGACAAGCCCCCTGTGGACATACATGACATGAAGAAAGCTGCTATTAACATGGACAACCTGGAAAAGGAAGTCGCTGAAATCCTGAGAAATCTGGCCTAGTGGTTGGTTTCCTGTAGGTGTTTTGCTGGTTTTTTGTTCTATGTTGTCTCTGCGTTGGTCTCTGGTTTTTCTTTGCTGGCAGCTTTTCATCTTTTGTTGAACTTTTAATGCTTTATCCTATCTCTATCTATTGTTAAAGGGTTTCGGGGCCCCTTCAAAACCTGATTTTACCTTATTCAAAAACATATTTTAAGTTAAAACTTGAAGAATTTATGTTGGCTCTACTAAGTGAAGGGCTGAGGAATTTTTTTGTGGATGACCCCTTTAAAGATTATTTGTTAGAATTAGTCATTCTAAAGATAAAAGGGGTTAAAAAGGAAAAAAATGGATAAAAGGAAATATAAGTGAAAGGGTAGATCTAAGTCCCTAAGAAATTCTAAAGGAAAGTGTTAGAATTGTGGAAAAATGAAAGATATGGTGTAGGGTTATGAAAAAGGAAAAAAACAAATGAGTCCTCTACAAGTAAATCCTTTGATAAAGATGATGTTTTTGATTAAAAAAAGTGGGAAACCAAGGTCCTGACCCTTACAAAACCTTCCTTAGAGCATAGTAGAACTAGCCCACATAGGCAAAATACAACAAATTAACAACACATAAACAATTATCCAAAAACAACTAACAAAAGACAACAACCAAAAGATAGCTAGGGGGAAAATTCCCTTGTAGTTAATTTATACATCTGACTATATTGCTCCATGCTAGTAGTAGCTATCTCCTACTTCTTTAGCTCCATAACCTATAGCACAAAAATATTTTTTTGTCACGCTATGCATTATCTTTGTGTTGTTCTTTATCATTGTGTTCAATTTTTTCTCCATTTCCTCCATGTTGGTTCTAAAGACCTTCATCTGGGTGGCAGTATAAATATAAAGGTCACATTTGGTATGATTGTCATCTTTTCTAATAGTGTGTGGAGAGTTGGTTGAATCATCCTTTGTGTTAGGGGCATTCATTTCATCAAAAAGGTTATTTCCTTCATACTTCAAGGAGGGTATGCTTAGGAGTGTTCTCCTCAATAGTATTATTCTCCTTGTCCCCTTCCAAATTTTCCTTATCCTACTACTGCTCCAAGACATCACTAGATATTTTAATTTATTTCAAATCACCATGTTGAGCCTTAACAAGGCTACTAGATCTACGAACCCTAGAACTTTTACTCTCTTGTTTGACCCTGAACAAAGAATCTTTTAGATCACCAAGCTTACTAGTCTCCTTAATTATATTCCTAGTGGCGGATTTAAATAATTCCTCTCTTGCAAAGTGACTAATACCCTCCTAAATTTTTCCACCCTTGCACTCTTGAAATTTTTTAATCTTTTTTGACTTACCCACCTCACTTTTATTTTCTCTTTTTAGTTTATTTGTTCTTTACTTTGATTCCATGTTTCCTAACACCAACCCCATTGAGTTAACATTACTACACTCAGGAATAGCAAGATTTTTCCCAAGCTTGGGGTAATATAGCAAAAGTAGAGTCGACCAAATAGAGTTTGGTAATTTTAGTAGGGAAAATGGCCAAGTGAAAATGGTAAAAGTAAAAATGAGACCCTGATGTAGTGGACCATACAACTTACTATGGTTTTATTCATACTTCTATTTAACTTCAGTAACATAATTCTCTAGTGAGACCAAAAGAAAAAATGAGAAGCTAAACATGACTTTATGATGCAGATGATTTAACAGGGGAAAATGATAAGTGTAATAATAATTTAAATTCCCCTCTAAGGTGAAGTATTTAATTAAAACCCCAAAAAATTGGTTTCAAGGTGGTGGAAGCTCCTCATAATTGAACTTTTTTTGGTACTTAACAAATTCCCTGCCATCATTGAAAAAGTTTTTCATGCTTTAAATATCCTAGAACTTGCTTTGATGTCTCACTTTTTCCCCTAACACTTAAACCTCATAGCATCTATGATAACCTCTTCATTTACTTCAAAGCCCACACCCCAACCTAGACATGCCTTTTGTTCCAAAACTTTGCAAAGTGAATTATGAGGGTTTGGTTGTAGCCATTTAAACATTATAAGTAGGATGAAATACCACCCTCTTTACAAATATGCCAAAAAATATTATCCTTCTTCACACCTCGTAAGAAACTATTTTAGTGAGGACTCTATCACCCTCCATGATTTTAAAAGGTAGAACAAAATTGTTAGGATTAAGGTACCATATACCTTGTAAATCCTATGCCATATTGCATGGTTCCAACATCCTTGGAAAATGTGTCAGGCACTTAGGGTGTAAATGGAAAAATATTTTGCAATATTTATTCTCACCATTGTTTGTATTGTATTTATAAGGGGTGATGGGTTCCACTAGCAGCGGTAAAGGTGACTTGTGGACATAAATATTCAATATTATTTTGGACCCACATGTGGATGCCTAGAATGGGATAATAAAAGATAAGGAAAGGAAAAATGAGTGACTATTGGTATTCTCCAAGTGGGAGCTTGGAAAGAGGCAACATGTGTCTCTTGGTATTCCATCATTTATTGCATTTAATGTAATGTTTATCTTCTAATTTTGGATGCCCAAATGGAGGGAAAGTAGTGGAGCCAAAACTAATGTTTGTTTGCATTTCGATGGGGTAATACAAAGGTTGGGGGAATTTGGAATAAAGAGACATCTTTGTGAACCATGTTTAGTGCATTAGACCTCTTCACACATCTATAAAATCAACTTATTAGATGTAGAAACTATGAGCAATAGTTGAATGTTTCATTACAAGAACAAGGATAAGTTGAGGTATAAAGAGGTTGTTCACAAGTGCACACTTGTGCTACCTGAACCACCAAAAACATATGATAGGAAGGGAAAAAGGATTCCCCCAAATAGGCCCCTAGGGTTTTTCACCTAGGAGCACTTGATTAGGAAATGAACTCTCTTTCACCTAATGATATGCTTTTGGGTAAGTTCATTCAAAGATAGGGATTGATTGGGGTTGTGAATGTGTCTAAATTTTATGATCTAAATGCAATGAATTGAAAGTAGAAATCCAACTAGTGATGTAAAATCTAGGGAATACAACTATGCTGGAAAACACATTGAGATATGCAAGTATATACAAAATAACCTAAGAAATATATATAAACTATTACAAAAATGGATGAGATTGAAGAGGTGTGTACAGGTGGAACCTTGTAGGAGCTGGAAATGCTGCTCGATTCGATGTAGATACCGAAAGGGACACTTGTGCCAATCTGGGCTACTTAGTCCCAGATTCCCGAAAGTTGGTCTAGAGTTTGTTTTGGCAAATGGGTGTTTGAAAATGTCAAAATCCAAAAAAAGGCCTATCCAAAGGGACTAGGTTGCCATTCTTGGCGACTTAGTCCTCTTCAAGATTTTTGGAATTTTTGAAGGGGAAATAGAAGCCCTAGGTTTGCACCCTGGTTCTTCACAGTTGTTTGCTTCTAAAACTCTGATATCCGGGCCTAAGAGTGAGTTTTTGGTGGATAATTTGACTTTGCATGCAAGGGGTGGTCTTCAGCAAGCCTTCAAAGTCTCCAATGATCTTCAAAGTACCTGAATCTACAAACACATAAGGAGAGAAAGATAAAAATGTTGATTGTTAGGGATTAGGGGTTTGCCTTGGTCAAACCCCTTTTAGGTAAATAAACCAAAATTAAATAGAAATTTAAAGCATGAATATGAAACAATGGAACAATGGAGTAATTTACCTTTCCATGATGAGAGATCTTGTGTTGTTGCAACAATCAACTCTTGAGTGCTTCAACAAGATGTAAATTGTTGACTTGGAATGTGAAACCCTAGCTTGCTTGAGAAGAGTAGTGGATGAGAGATGAGAGGAGAAAATGAATGGTGCATAATGAGGAATTAAGGTTTTTAGGCTTATTTATACAAGTTATGCCCTAATTTTCTTGAAATAACACCATACAGGTCAACCTTAGGGTTTTAGGAACAAGAATCCTGAAAGAAATTAAGTTTAATTCAATTTTTATGCCACATGGGACTAGGTCACCCAAGGTGGCGACCTAGTCCATCTGGCCATTTTTCATTGTTTTTCGAAGATTAACATGTGGTTATTGATGCTTGTCAGGATTGTCTCACAAAATACACAAAATTTGGATATGTATGAGGATTAAGGGGTCATTATAGCCTAGGAAAACATGAAATTTTTTTACAACACCTTACAAAACTTTGGCACAAGGCTTGGAAAGGGGTAAAAAGAGGCTAAAAATGGTCCAAGATCCACAAGAAAAGGTCCAAATGAGTGAAAAGTGTCAAAGTCTACACTTTTTGGCGACACATTTAGCCCCCACTTTAGTGAGAGTATGAACTTGCTTCAAACTCACACTAAAGTAGTCCAATGGAGATGGAGAAGAATGAAAAATAAGAAGAACGGGAAGGATGAAGGAAGTGGTCAAGCCCCCAAGGATTCAAGATTCTAAGTCAACCTGACATCAATGCAAAAGAAATTCAAGGGTAAATGCATTACAAAAAAACAAGATACATGATCATGCAATGAAAAGGATTGGTATGAAGAGAAAGGGTGAAAAAGATGTGCTCACTCTAGGGCCACAAAACATCAGGTAGTACGCGGGGTGAGTTGTCCCAAAAGGTGAGAACACACAGTCGGTATGTACTCACAAAGGTGGCTATGGGGAAGTTTGTGCCACTTGTTGGGCTTCTTGCTCAAACCATACCAAAGTTATACCTCGTGATAACTTTGATAAGGTGCCACAAAAGGAAGTGATGTTTTGAAATGATTTTGTTCAAAGAAATTTTTCTTTGTTCGTGCGATGTCTCATCTTAAGGAACATTATGCATAATGTTGTCGAGAGAGGCAAAGTGAAAATGTACTCATCTTGTATGCACGAGAGGCAAGGGATCATCTTGTATGCAAAAGAGGAAAAGTGCAAAGTCTCATCTTGAACAACATTGTACGTAATGTTTTCAAGAGAAGGAATCACAAGAAAAAGAAGATCGCACAATGAAATGTGAGTGGTGATGTATTCCCCCACTTTAAAGGAATTTCTACATACCGTTCTATGAGCAATTTCTTTAAAGTAGAAGAGGAAAGGGACATGAGAGCTTGTTGGGAAGCCCTATGCTGAGTCATATGGTTCAGAAAAGTTGCGTCATGAGAAGGGGAGTATGTCACAGGCGAGTCAACTTAAGACAAGTCGTCCACATCCCAAGATTGCTCTTATATATGTTCATGAAATATTAACGACGGGTCCGAAGAGACAACAACAAAGTGACATACGAGGGAAAAGGCTAACTAACCCCTTGCCACCACTTAGTGCTAGACAAGAGTGAGCTGAAAGGATTTGAGGGAATGTAAGGTTGGGTTAAAGTTAGTATCAATTAGAGGAATGAGGTGCCCCCACATAAGGGAGAACACCAAAATCCTTAAGATGTTGAATTTTTCTAAACAAGGCCTTACACTCATTAGTGTGGTGACCATGAACTCGGTGGTAAGCACAAAAGGAATGTTTGTTGTAACATTTCTTTCGAGTTCTGGGAGGAAGGGAGATCAAGTGATCTTGGAGGAGTCTCAACAAGATTCCCTCTTGATTGAGGGGAGAAGGTGATCCTTTGTTGTTCAAAAAGGAGGGGTCTTTCTTAGGATGGGATGTCATACCTACACAAGGCGCTATGGATTGTGAGATTTTGTAGACTCCCTTGGAGCCTGAGCGAGTAAAATCTGAATCATGAGTGTGTTGCGAGATGACATTGGTGTTAAGCAAAGAGTCCTTTGTTGATTTCAAAGGATCACTTTCTAAGGTTTGGTTGGAAGGGTGAGGGGGGATGATGTTGATGTTGGAGGAAGGCTTGATGATCTCAATTAAAGGACAAAATCCAAGACCATGATGTGTTGTTTGCGTGTTAGGCTCGATAGGG
Source organism: Sequoiadendron giganteum (assembly GCA_007115665.2). Classification (NCBI taxonomy): domain Eukaryota; kingdom Viridiplantae; phylum Streptophyta; class Pinopsida; order Cupressales; family Cupressaceae; genus Sequoiadendron; species Sequoiadendron giganteum. Next base: position 36,733,183 of record CM021110.1, read on the forward strand.
TTGCAAATACCTTGTTCGTGAGCACCACAACCTTTACCACTATAGCCAAGTTGCTTCATGATCTCATAACCTTTTCCATAGAGCTTTTTCAGAAATTTTGGATCAGGTGAGGGTTAATTATTTGCATTGGTGGCTAGAGTAGTGGAGGTGGATGATTTCGAAGGATTGAACAAGTCTTGTGTTGACAAGTTTGTGTTTCCCGTGGGAGAGTCATTGGTTGTGGTCTTGGAGTCTCCTAGCAAAGGAGGGGTGAAGTTTAAGGAACCCTAATCATCCAAGGGAAAATGTTGTACAGGTTCCACTTGTTTGGTAGGTGTGGACATGGTGAAGGGTTTGGATTTATTTTTCTTAAGGTGTAAGACACTATAAGGCTCAGGATCAATGTCGAGTGTGTACATTATGTTGTTGTATATGTACTTCATCTTGCGATGAAGAGTGGAAGGCACACCATTCATTACATGAATCCATGTCCTACCTAAGATGAGGTAAGATGAAACATCATTAGGCATAACATGGATCGATGTGTCTCATGTGGCCACTCCAACTGTAAGAGGCAAAGTGATCACACCAAGCGGTTTTTGTCCTAACTGTCAAATCCGATGATAGATAAGGAGGTAGGTTGAATGGTTGATTGATCGATATGGAGCCTATCCAAGAGATTGACACTACACACATTAACTGTAGAGCCATTATCAACAAGAGTTCGCTTGATCCCTATGCATTTGTATTGAGATATGATCATGAAGGCTTCAACTTGTTGGTGCACATCCAAAGGAGGGAGCTTACTCTGGTGGAAAACAATGTCAGCATTCAAGCCTTGAATCATAGTTGCAATGTCATTTGTTTGCACATTAGAAGGGACATGAATTTGTTGTAAGGCTTCCTGCATCATGTTGTGATAGTGAGGGGAGGCTTGGATAAGGTCCCATAAAGATATTTTAGTGGGAGTATTCCTTAATTGATCAACAAGGTCATACTCCCTAACGAAGGAATTAAAGTGAGGGGCAGCAGGAAGAATAGGAGGGGATGAAGGTAAGGATGTTGAGGTTGATGGTTAGGAGCGTAGATTATTTCAGGTGTAATGTGTATGAGCAATGGTATTATCACTCGATCGCTCCAACACATTAGGCTTAGGTGAGGAGAGAGTGAATTCAAGTTTAGAAGGTGGACAAAGGATGAGTTTAGGTTGAATAATATTAATATCCCCTTTGGAAGGAGAGTCAATGTTATCCTTGGTTTGCATCATGATATCCTCCCTAGGAGGAGAGAGTTTAGAAGAACTACAAGCTTCATGTGCGTGACATTCAAGGATTGGTTCTTTGAAAATAACTTCATCACTAGTAGAGGGATGATCAATGATGGGATAGGGAGGAGGGAGATGGTTAAGAGGGGAGTCTATTTGATTGTATAGGGTCTCATTCACTTGTTCCATACCATCTACCCTAGTAGGAGAACATGGAAGAGGTTCATCACATGCTTCATCACAAGGGATGGAGGCATCAAGAAAACATCCACTATGATTGTCAAATAGATTGTCCCAAAGGCTAGGATCATTAGGAAAGGGGGTGTCAATAGTCTCATGACCCTTGGGCAAGGTATCTTCTAACATCAACCGATCCTCATTGTATCGAGGAGGGACATTAGAAGAAGGGAAAGTTTGAGAGTCATGGTTAGGGAGACTAGGTAAGGTGATGTCAAGAAATGTGTTTATGGTTTCACCATGTTGTTGTTTAGTGGTTGTTCTAGAGGGATGAGGAGAGGGACAATCAAGATCTTCAACACTTGTATCTTCTGTCACCAAAATACCTTTGTCACTAATAGGAGAGGTATAGGGAGAAGCACAATTATGATTGTTATGATTTTCAACACAAAGATCCTCATCAATGGATAATGTAAAGTTAAGGATTCTATCAATGTTTTGGTTATTGACACGTGCTTTAATGAATTCATTATTAGAATTTACATTGAACTCATAAGAAGGAATGTTGAATTGTTGCAATACATTTGAAACCAAATCAAAGCCACATATTTTGAAAGAAAACATTGTATTGTATGAAGAGAGAAAGGAAAAAGAATGTGATGTTATGATTTAAACTAAAATATTGAAATGCAATTTTCAAATGTAGAACAAGGTAACTTTCTGATTACACTATGCAATAATCTAAAAATGAAATGTAGTATATGCAAAATTAAAACTAAGCAATGCATGAAATAAGCTAATTTAAGCTAGATTTAATGAAATGCATGCTACAAAAACTCAACCAACTAATATAGATAGGTAATGGTACGAAACAAAAGCCTAAAAATAGGGTTTTTAGCTTTGTAATAGACAATTTCAAAAGTCTGAAGGGACTAGGTCGCCCAGGATGGCGACCTAGTCCTCTTGGTGATTTTTTTGAGATTTTTCAGGTGTTTTGGATTGATATAGGTGGTTTATGTATGAGGTGATGCATACCTAACAAGAAAATGCAAAATTTCAGAAAGGTGTAATGTTTTACAATACAAAAATGCAGCCTAAGTGTAGTTTTCACTAATGCAAATTTTAAAACCCTAGAATGCAATTTGAACAATGCCTAATGCGATGCAATGCAAACCTAGGATGCTAAAGAAATCCAAATCAGAAGAGAGGATAAGAGAGTCGGGTTCACCAAAATGAAGGTCACCAAAAACATATGCTAGAAAGGGAAAAAGGATTCCCCCAAATAGGCCCCTAGGGTTTTTCACCTAGGAGCACTTGATTAGGAAATGAGCTCTCTTTCACCTAATGATATGCTTTTGGGTAAGTTAATTCAAAGATAGGGATTGATTGGGGTTGTGAATGTGTGTGTTTGAATGTGTCTATATGCTATGATCTAAATGCAATGAACTAAAAATAGAAAGCTAACTAGTAATGTAAAATCTAGGGAATACAACTATGTTGGAAAACACATTGAGATATGCAAGTAAATACAAAATAACCTAAGAAATATACATAAAATATTAAAGAAATGGATGAGATTGAAGAGGTGTGTACCTGAAACTTTGTAGGAGCTACAAATGTTGTTGGATTCGATGTAGATGTCGAAAGGGACACTTGTGCCAATCTGGGCGACTTAGTCCTAGATTCTCGAAAGCTGGTATAGAGTCTGTCTACCAAATGGGTGTCTAAAAATGTCAAAATCCCAAAAATTCCTATCCAGAGGAACTAGGTCACCATTCTTGGCGACTTAGTCCTCTTCAAGATTTCTGGAATTTTTGAAGGGGAAACGAAAGCCCTAGGTTTGCACCCTGGTTCTTCACAGTTGTTCACTTCTGAAACTTTGATATCTGGACCTGAGAGTGACTTTTGGTAGATAATTTGACTTTGCATGCAAGGGGTAGTCTTAAAAAATCCTTGAAAGTCTCCAATGATCTTCAAAGTACCTAAATCTGCAAACACACAAGGAGAGAAAGAGAAAATTGTTGATTGTTAGGGATTAGGGGTTTGCCTTGGTCTAACCCCTTTTAGGTAACTAAAACAAAATGAAATAGAAATGTAAAGAATGGATACAAAAAAATGGAATAATGGAGTAAGTTACCTTGCCATGATGAGAGATCTTGTGTTGTTGCAACAATCAACCCTTGAGTGCTTCAGCAAGATGTCTTGTTGACTTGGAAAGTGAAACCCTAGCTTGCTTGAGAAGAGTAGCACATATGAGAGATGAGAGGAGAAAATGAATGGTGCATAATGAGGAATTAAGTTTTTTAGGCTTATTTATACAAGTTATGCCCTAATTTTCTTGAAATAACACCATACAGGTCGACCTTAGGGTTTTAGGGACAAGAATCTTGAAATAAATTAAGTTTAATTCAATTTTTGTGCCACATGGGACTAGGTCGCCCAAGGTGGCGACCTAGTCCACCTGGGCATTTTTATTGTTTTTCGGAGATTAACATGTGGTTATTGATGCTTGTCGAGATTGTCTCACAAAACACACAAAAGTTGGACATGTATGAGGATTAAGGGGTCATTATAGCATAATAAAGGGTTGATTAAGTGATGAAAAGCCTAGGAAAGCATGAAAATGTTTTACAACACCTTACAACACTTTGGCACAAGGCTTAGAAAGGGGTAAAAAGAGGATGAAAATGGTCCAAGATCCATAGGCAAAGGTCCAAATGAGCGAAAAGTGTCAAATTCTACACTTTTTGGTGACACACTACTATAATGGAGGAAAAGAGGAGAATGAAAGTGATTGTATTGTAATCTCATTTGTTTGAAGATAATGCATACTTGGCCTCTCTTCTTGGTGGAGTTTTTCCCCACAAGGGTCTCTCCACATAAATCTTGTGTTATGTGATGTTCTTGTGTTACTTATTTGTGCCTCTTTGAGCTACTATCTTATGGTGATATTATTATTTATATTTCTATTATAATTTCACATAAGATGGTGTTATTAAGCATGGTATGTTGGCTATTTTTTGACATCATAAAGAAGATGGATCTAATCATGGTAATTCCATATTACACCATTCATTATACTTTCATTAATCTAATTACTTATTCAAGATTTACATTAAAAATTTAATACTTAATTTAATTAATTCAAATTTTATGCAAGGGAATCATTCATTGCTTGAACTAAAATATTCCCAAGAAATTAGGTAAATTAACCACTCCAAAGCCTCTTAGGGATATCTTCAACTTCTAAATAATCTAAGAATCAATCTTTTACAAGAAATATCCAAGGATGAGTAAGTTTAGATTTATGTTCAAACACACTTCCTAATGTAATCACACGTCATTTATCTAATGGAATTTAAAAGCAAGTAAAAATACTAGTCTTCCATCCACCGAGAACGCCAAGCAATCAACTTCACAATCCAAACCTTCCTTTCCAATATTTTTAACATAATAAATAAAAAGTTTGAAAAATAATCCCTCTTTGCCCCCTCTCCCTCTCTCTCTCCCCCTCCATCCCTCTCTCTCTCTCCCTCTGCATTGCTACCCCTCCTCACTCTCCCTTGCTCCCCCTCTCTCTCACTCTCCCTCAAGAAAGATGCATAATCAAATGAGAATTTAGATCTTTTTTCTTGATATGTCTAAAAAACTAAAATAGAATATCCTTTTTTTCTTTACACAATCTAACTTTCACTTTGAGATAATATCTAATTTCAAATGGATATATTCAAATTTTAATTTAATCTATTTCTAATGCAATTTATCAAATGCAATATAATTACTTTTCAAATTAAAATGCAACATTTCATCAAAATCACTTTCCTTAGCTTAATAAAGAAAATTAATCTTTTTAAGTAATCCAAAAGCACATGGTTATTTAATAACCTCTTTTAATTATTTCATATGCATGCTAATATTTCACTAAGCATATAATCAATTTCAGTTAAAGGTAACCAAGTGGGCATACAAAAAAATAAAACACACAAGAAATACAAAATATTTTATCAGACTATCATGACAAGGATCCAAAATTATGACTGATTAAAACATAGGTTTCATAGGTTTCAACTTCACTTGTTCTATACTCTAGACTAAGTAGGGAAGGTCTACATAATCAGACAAACCATGTACACCAAATCTTCAATTAACCATCATTGAGATTTTACGTATACTTGCATACTTCAATCAAATATTATGTGCATATGCCCAATACAAATAAAATTTGAAGTGAAAGGTAAAATCACCCAATGTTAGAAAATTTATATTTAACAATCACATTTCAATTAAATCAATTATCAAAAAAATACAATTAACACATGGTTTAATCATTTAATTTAAGACAACACTGCAAGTATTGAATCTACTCAACTAACATATTAGTTTTAATGAAAATAATGAAAATGAGACCACAATAAATATTCAAACATAAAATTATACATGACTATATATCTCTATATATCAAAATATTTATTGTGTATCCAAATATCAATGCATTGGTATCAACAACTGATAAACAACCAATACAAAATAGCATATTTAAATCTCAAGTTATTTTATTTACTCGAGAGTTATTTCATTTACTTAAGAGAACTATTTAAGAGTTACTTTATTTTTATTTAAAGTGCTATTTTTATTTACTTAAGAATTATTGTATAGTTTAGCTTCATGATTTGTTACGACTACCTCTTAATGTAATTATTAAAATAAAATATATTTTTGTAGATCTTTTTGCTTTTAGTTCATTGTTGGTTGGCTACTGTTAGGCCGTGTTTTATTCTTGTTGTAGTATTTTGTATGTAAGGGTTTTGAGTCCCTCCAAAACCTATTTTTCTTGTTAATCAAAAGCATAATAAGTAAATAAACTATATTATATAAGAATAATAATAAGTAAACCATATCTAAATAATAAACAAGAATCTAAATTAAAGTATAAATTTATTAAAATAATAACTAATCATTATAATTTACATCTAATAGGCATTTCAATTTAGTTTCTTTTTTTCTTGTCATTACTCAATAAATATAGCTATTCTCAACTAATAATTTGATCACCAAAATTTTTAATTTGTTTTTGATAAAAGGGTAAAATGGGTTTTACAGGGACCCAAAACCACAAAGTTTACAAAATAACAAAAAGAACACCAAAGTTTCGCCAAAAAAATAGCTGCCCAAGAAAAAACCAGCAGCAACCAAACAAAAAGGACCAGAAGGGTCAGGAAAGAAAGGACAATAGAGAAAAAACACAGGAAACCCCAGCCATTACTTCAAAGACCTAAGAACAGTCTCTGTCTCTGCCTCCATATCTTGCATATCTTTAACCCCCTTTTTAAAGGTTGGAACCATTTTCGAAGTAAGGGGGGTCTTGCGCTTCAAGTTGGCCCGAGTTCTTCTGGAAATGCCAGCTTTCGTGTCCTGGATTTTGTCTTCAGTATCTTCCAGATCAACCACCAAAGATCCCTGTTGGGCTTTGTCAAACTTTTCAGTCATCGCATTAATAATTATAGCATTATGTCTTTCTATACAGTTGTTTTGTTCAGTGACAGTTCTGATGGTATTCCTTAAGCTCTCAGCTTCGGTGTCAATGTTCCTGTTACTATGGGCCGCTTCTTTCTTATCCATCTCAACAATCTTAGCGCCCATTTCATCAATCTTACTTTCCAGGGCCTAGTTTTTAATTTTTAGTTCATTAATTTCAGAGAAGGTCCAATCCAAGAGTTTGGAATGGGACTTAGAATTGGTTTTAGCAAGGTTGAGATAATCAAGAGAGGGTTCTTTACCAGTGTTAATAGGGTAATTTTCAACAATGTGTATGTCCGACAGAGGGTCAGAACAACACTCAGAAATGTTGGTTTCAGATTCCTCTGACTCAGAGGATTTTTCAGAGTATGAAACAAGGCTTTTAGCTTGGGTTTTCTTGCCAACAGAGCTGAACTTAGGAGGAGGGAAAACAGACTCAAGCTCAACGCGGAGTTTACCCAACTCCCTGGAAGGGCCAACATGCAAGCTAGGGGCTTTTCTAACTGGGCTAGTGTTAGGCAAATACTCCGAGCCACTGGGCTCAGTATCATCACTGTCAGAATCTGGGTTGGTTTCCAAAATGGCAAGAGCGACACATGAAGATGTTCAACAATCAGCCTAATTAACCCAGAGTGACGAATGGGGAATCTTTTAGGGTTTTTCTTATTGTCCTCCAAGCTTTTCTTCAGGGAGCAGAAAAAATAATAGGGGATAGAGACCCTTACCTTATGTCGGAAGTGGTTGAGAAGAGCAAAGTGGTAGCCATAGACTTTAGTAAATAGCCCGTCCACCATGATGTACTGCATGATGACCCGAAGAAACTTTCTCCATAAAGATTTTATGGAGTCAACATCGAAGTAACTGTTAGCAATTTTGACCAAGCTTTGCTTTTCCTTGTCCTTTTTGGGAAACCTGATAACAGCTTCGTCAGAGAAAGCCCTGTTCCTAAAAAACTTCTTCCCATCAGTGGGTAATCCCGTAACATCGGCAATAAGTTTTTTGTTGAGCTCCATATTTCTGCCAAACAAGGTCAAACTACCATCGTGCCAATTGTTGGTGAAGAGATTCGTAGCCTCCTGGTCAAAGCCATGAAGCTTCTCCAAGAAAGGAATCAACCCTCCACTTTTGATCTTGTTCCAAACCTTGGCATTTTTAGTATGAGTTTCGTAGCTGTCCGGCTCAATTCGCTTTCTGTCTCCTCCCATATCGACCGACAAAGTGAGGTAGGTCCAAGCACAAGCCTTTCTAAAATTGGCCCCGCCAAATCTTAGAACCCACAAAGCGTGTAGAATTATCTTGCAAATTACTCCACTGGGCTCGGTCCCATGCAATCTAATGATTGTGATGTGATAGATCCAACCTATCCTCATTAAAAGGATAACACATCGCCTTACCATGTGATTTATCATAGTTTAATAGGGCATAGACATTAAGATTTAGATCGCTATTATTTAGCCAGGTACACACTTCTTTACTCTTAACTCCTTCAATAGCAAAAAAGTCTGCAATAGCATTGGCTTCTCTATATGCGTGTGATATTTTAACTTTTTCAAAATTGGCCAGTTTCAATCTGGCTTCATCAATCCATGAATTGATGGTCCATGAGGGTGGAGATTTTCCACAGAGGCAGTTAATTATGTTTTTGGAGTTTCCTTCGAGCCATAAATTTTTAATGTTAAGACTTCGGGCTAGATTTATGATATGGTAAGTGCCAGCCGCCTCCACCAAGTGATTAGTTTGAGAACCAAGAGGCGAGGCAATCGCACCAATGAAGATGCCATTGGAATCCCTTATAACTCCTCCACATCCCGCCGCCCCCGGATTGCCTTTAGTCGCACCATCAAAGTTAGCTTTGATCCACCCATTAGGCGGAAAAGTCCAGCAAACTCCCTCTCTGTCCTTTTTGGCCTTCATAACATGACAAGAAAAATTAGAATTTATGTTCCATTCCTTAGCAACAAAAAGATCATAGTTCGAATACTCCGCGTTCATGGTCTTCTTGTCCTTTTGGGCCACGACATTGAAGTTTTCCTTTAGGGATCTAACAATTTTATCAAAGACAAAATCCACAAAGGCTTCTTTATCCCTAAAAATTTTGTTGTTGCATTCTTTCCAGAGGCCCCAAGCCATATGAGGGAAGGATAAGTCCCAAAAAGACCTAAGTAAGGGATTCCTTGTCGGGGCTTTCCACTGAGAAAAGAGATCTTCAATGGACAATGGGAAAACCCAAGGAAGGTTCCATAACCTGATAAAATTTTCCCAAAGAGAAGCAACAAAAGAGCAATGAAGGAATAAATAACTCATAGATTCAGCATCCATCTTACAAAGATAGCATCTATTAGGGATTTGAAATCCACGTTTACACAGGTTGTCAATCATAAGCAACTTATTTTGGAGCAGAATCCAAAAGAAGATATTAATTTTAGGTATCAGATGTTTGCACCAAGCTTTAGACCAAAAGGGAGGATGATCCAGAGAGGAAGTGATCTTAGCAAAAGCAGAGGACACAGAAAAATTACCAGAGGAGTCATCAATCCAAACCATGCAGTTCTCCAACTGCACAGAGCTAAGTCTAACAACCATCAACGTAGTCTGAATGGAGACCAAAGCCTGACTGACTTTGCCCAAGTCCACCCAATTACCATTCACTTTGTAATCTTTAACATAAGTTCCAAACCTAGCCTTGCAATTCTCAGCCCAATCTTTGAAGGAATTGATTTTGATCAAGGGTTCCTTAAGAAGCCATCTGTCTTCCCAGAATCTGGTACAATTTCCATTTCTCACTTGCCAACCAATGCCTTCCTCCATAATCTTTTTTCCAATAATTAAGTTATTCCAGCATATAGATCCTCTCGGAAGAAGGTGGGGATCCTTCTTAATAATGGAAGAGCAGTTGTTTTCTAAGTATTTGCTAGCCAGAATATCGATCCACTCTCCAGAGGAAGAGAAGATTCTCCAAATTTGCCTAGCCAAGAGGATTTTATTAACAGTTCTGATTCTTCTTAGACCAAGTCCTCCATTCTTTTTAGGTCTACAGACCAGATTCCAGTCAATCAAGGGAACTCTTTTATTTTCCTCAACACCCGACCAAAGAAATCTTTTTTGAATTTTTTCAATGGAATCAACAATTTTTGCAGGAATCTTAAAGAGGCTCAGGGCATAGATAGGAAGATTCTGGAGAGAGGCTTTGAGGAGCTAAAGCTTACCAGCTTGACTAAGCAGAGCACCTTTCCAACCCACAAGCTTCTTGTTGAATCTATCCACCAATGATATCCAGAAAGCATCAGGAGGTTTCAAGCTTAAAGGGAGACCCAGGTAGGTGGCAGGAAGGGAATCCACCTTACAATCCAGAATTCTGGCAATTTTGGTTTGTCTATGAGCCGGAGTATTGAAAAAGAACAATGAAATTTTTTGATTGTTGATCAGCTGTCCTGAAGCTCTTCCATACTTGTCAAGCAGCTATTTTATAGATTTGCCTTCAGACACAGAAGCTTGATCCATGAGCATAGTGTCATCAACGAATTGTTGATGAGAGCACACCAAGTTGCCCGAAGAGGGTCTAAGCCTAGAGATAAATTTAAAGTCTACCAGTTTTTTCAGGTTCCTACCTAAAATTTATGCCGTGATAGTGAATAAAATAGGAGATATAGGATCACCCTGCCTTAGACCTCTGGAACTCTGAAAAAAGGAGGTCGGGGAACCATTGATCATAACCGATATGGAAGCCATGGACACAAGTTGTTCTACCATTTGAACAACCCTATTGTTAAAGCCAAAGGCTTTTAGAATTTTAAATAAAAAAACCCAATCAACTCTGTCATAGGCTTTTGAGATGTCAAGCTTTAAAAGGAAGCCTTTAGTCTTCGACTCAACAAGGGAGTGAATGTTCTCATGAACCGTAACTATAGAATCAAGGATTTGTCTGCCAGGAACGAATCCATTCTGTTGAGGAGAAATTAAGGAAGGCAAAAAAATTAAGAATCTAGAAGTTAAGACCTTAGAGATGATCTTGTATAACGAGTTACAGAGACTGATAGGCCTAAAAGCCTCAAAGTTATTAGCTCCAGATTTCTTGGGGACAAGAACCAAGAAAGTAGTATTTAATTCTTTCAAAAGACATCTGGCTCCAAAAAATTCCTTTACAGCATTAACCACATCTTCTTCAACAATCTCCCAGAGCCATTGGAAGAAAAACAAAGGGAAACCATCAGGACCCGGGGCTTTATTCCCATCAAAGGAAAAGATAGTCTGCTTGACTTCCTCGTTGGTGGGGATAGAAGTCATAAAAGAATTGTTTTCCTGGTTGATAACTCTTGGTATAGCTTCCACAAGCTGATCTTGCTCATTCTGGTTTATTTCAGTGCTTGCTGAGAGAAGAAGTTTAAAGAAGGAGCCCACCTGCATCATAATATCCTCTTCCTCCTCAAATCTGGTTCCATTCACATCTATTTGTGATATTCTGTTTACAACTCTGTGTTTAGAAGCCGAAAGGTGGAAGTACCTTGTGTTTCTATCTCCAGCAGACAACCAGAGGGCTCTTGATCTTTGTTTCTAGAACTCCTCCTCCTTTCCAATTATGTCATGCATCTTCAAAAGGAGCTCATTCTCTTTTTCCTTAGTATCATTCAAGTAACCCTCCTTCTGTATTTTGAATTGAATTGCTCCCAGATCCATCTGAAGTTCGGACTTGGTCTTAAAGATATTTCCAAAAGATTCCTTTTTCCATTTTTTAAGATTACATTTCACTTCCCTTAAATTTTTTAGCAATTTTGAACATAGCAGTTCCTTGAATACTTATATTCCACCATTTATTTATTTCCTCTTTAAGAGTAGGATGAGAGGTCCACATTTTTTCAAATCTGAAAGGAGTATTCTTCTTCTTTTTAATAGAATCCGCAGTGTGACTAATAGGGGAATGGTCAAAACCTATTCTAGTGAGGGCTTTAAGGGAACAATAGTAATCAAAATACCAATGATTGGAAATCAGCGATCTATCTAATCTGACCTGAATGAGGTTCGTCCCCTTTCTACGATTGGACCAGGTGAAGGAGGCTCCAAGAAGATCCAGATCGATCAGCCCTTGAGTATCAATAAAATTCTGAGGATTCTCTTTACTTTCTGAGTTAATCTGAAATCCCCCAAATTTTTCACCATTCATTAGGGGAGTATTGAAGTCCTCCATAACAATCCAAGCTTCTTTATCAAAAATCCTCCTAACGGAGGCTAATTCCAACCAAAAAGATTTCCTCATACCTTTTCCATTAGGAGCATAAATGTTCATTTGAATCCAACTGAAGTTATCTCTTATATGAGTGAATCTAGTAACTATGTGATTCATACCCTCCAGAATCGGATCTCCTTTGATATTGTGGCTATTCCAAAAAGTAACAATGCTGCTCGAAGCACCATTCGAGTTATTGCCCTGGTTACTATAGTACTGTAAAAGTTTCATCTTTTCAAATTTCTCCTTAGACATTTTAGTTTCCTGAATTAGAAGAATATCAGGTTTGTGATCTCTAACAAAGTTGCAAAGAACATCCTGCTTGTGGGGGCTATTGAGTCCCCTTGTATTCCAGGACATAATCTTCATTATAGACTAGGGGAGTTAAGACATTCCAGGATGGTTTTATGGGACCCATCCGCTATATCCTGAAAGTTATTCAACTCTCTTTTCTTTTTCGAAGACTTTTTACCTCTTGAATTCTTTGTTACTCCACAATCTACCTTACCTCCTGATCTGGTAGAAATGCTACTTGGGGTCTTCCCTTGTTTGTTTTTTCCAGACTTCTTCTTTGATATATTCTCTTCTTTATCAGTCTCATCTTGACTGTCTGTCTCTCTACTAGATTCCCAATCCTTTTCGTTGGGTAGTCTTTGTTCCCAAGGTAATGTGTCCATGTTACCGTTCTCTTGACAACACAAGCCATTACTAGATAGGTTAGCTGAGTAATCTTGTTTTTCAATGGATTCTAAAACCCCAACAGCAAAGCTGGTCTCTATCAGGTGCTTCATACCCAAAGGGGGGAGAGTATCAAAAAGCAGGGAGAGAGGAGGGATATTCAGGACCAAGGATAGGCCCTCACTAGGGATATCCTCCAAACCCGGTATCTCTTCATTTCTATCAGAAGGGACTGCCATTTGGGATAAGGAAGGAGACAGGATTTGATCTCCTTCTCCAGCTAGGGTGCCCTCATTAATACCTCTTTCCTTTGAGAGAGACATTAAGTTATCAAGCTCAAAAGGGGACTCACCTTTATACTCCGAAACCACTTCGATCTTTGAGGAGCTTTTCTGATTATCGGCTTCTATATTTTCCAACTCCTGCTCTTTATTCTCCCTCCTTTCTTCTCCAGAGTCATTCCTCTTTTTTTTCCATTCTTTTTTTCCAGGTTCTATTGGCTTATCTTTTTGATTATTGGCATTTAGAGGGCATTTTTTTGCCCAATGTCCAGATTTCCTACACTTGAAGCAAGCAAACAGGATGGTTTCAAATTCTATATTCTGTTCCCAGGAACCCAACTTAGATTGTATCTCTATTGATGATGGTAAATCTGCTTCCTGAGGAACTCCCACACATATTCTCGTGAAAACCAGTCTCTTTCTAGCAGCTGTCATTGTATCGATCGAAAGGAGCTCACTAAAGGAGCTCGCAATGCCCAAGAAGATGTCTTCACTCCAGTATTCTAGGGGCAGGCCTGGGAGCCTAACCCAGACTGGAACATTCTCAAAGATAGAATCTGATAGATCCAAATGGGAGGACCACTTCTTTAGAGCCAGGGACGATTTTCCTATCACCCAAGGACCTCCTCCTCTTACAGCCGTAATATCCTCTTTACAGGTAAATTCAAAAGCAAAAAAACCCTTTAGAAGAGCAAAAACTGAGACTTTCCCACTGGTTTTCGATTTATTTTTAACAAATTCCCTAACCACTTCAATATTTGGTCTAGGGCCTATAAAATTTCCAACCAGGGTTTGTTCCATTAGGGCTATATTATGGTCTATAATCAGATTTGGAATGGAAATAGCAAACTTACCTCTAGCAGGGGACGAAATATTTTGCACTGGAGGGAAGGAAGACTTTCCATTAGGTTTTGCAGTTGCCTCCAAAACCGCCAGTGGTCCCCACTCCCCCACTATCTTTCTCATTTTTTTCAGTGGGGGAAGTAGCAAGGATAAACGTCAAAATTTCATTTCCCCCAGGGTCCACCTGTATTTTGTCGCCGGAGTCCACATCATCCTAGTCATCCTTACCTTGCTTCTGACTCGGTTCCAGCTCCTGATTCGACTGTCGATTTTTTGTTCTCGCTTCACTTCCGGATCCGATTCCGTTGATTTGAACTTCAAGCTCCGTTTTCTCCCACCCATGACCGCTCCCGAATCCTCTCATCATGAGGATATTTTAATTTGTTTATTATACTAGTAAATCTTTAAATATTATATTTAGTATATGTAATTTTTTTTTTTTGGTAAAAGGCAATATGCATATATATATTTATATTTATTTATAAAAGATTTACAAAGCATATGTTTGATATTTTGATTCTCATCAGTCAAATTTAACCCTTGTCTCGCCCTATCCTTGCTAGCAAAAATAACTATAACTAATTTTGATCTATACACCCAAAATAACCCAACATATTACATAGCATTTCCTCAAAAGTTTTAGCAAGTATATATAACAATTAATTTCAATAAATTTTTCTTAAACTTAAGCAATGATACCAAATATACATTGTCAATTTCCATATTCAACAGAATATAATATTTTTAAGAAATAAAAATTGAATAAATATATAAATCAACTTTTAGAGTTTAAAATTCAATATTAAAATAATATTGGGAGTTTATATTTATTGTGATCAACATTCAAAACTTATTTTTCAAATCAAATATCAAGTAATACTTATTTGGGACAACTTTAGAAATGGCAACTCTTACCCTAGGAAGATCTCAATGGTTTAGGCCCTCTTCACTATGATACACTCTAAGAGGAATAGTTATGTTTAAAATGTAGCATGTAAAATATTCTTGACAAGGAAAGTAGTCAACACAAAGCCTTGACACTTAAACAAAAATAAATTAAATTATATGCATGACACTTAGCTTTGAGTTTGATGAAAATATCACTATACAAATGTTAAAAATCTATTCGTTTAGGGCCCATAATTTTGGAACTTGTTCGACGAATTTTGTTGATCTGTAAATCTAATTGTATATTATCTAGGTTCACTTCCAAGGGTGTGTAAATGATATCTATGTGTGCATACTTGAACCTACTCCACATAATTGAACTTGCAACTCTCAAACTTGATTTGAACCTTGTCTACTATCTAAAACTTCTTTGTCTTTGTGTGTACACTTTGGATCTAGTAAGGAGCACACATTGTTAGTAATATCTTTGAGTAACCTACTAAATTTGAGAGTCATGTTCTCCTCCCTTAGAGCTTTATATGGATCAATTCATTGACAATGAACTAAGGTTGAGAAAAACATGTAAGTATGTAGTATGTTCCTAAGATGATAAGCAATGCTAAAGTAATAAGATTATTTTTATTCCTTTAATTTTTTATTCTCCATGTTAGTTCTTAGATGTGCGCTAGACGATTCATTTGAATAGACTTAGTGTTTAAATACACTATCTTGGTATGTAATTTGGACCCTAGTATGCAGTTTGGAATTATTCACACTTTAGTTAGCTCACAATGCTATTAAAGATGGAGGAAGGTGGCCCAATTTAAAATTTGAAATTTGAAAGTTCAAGGAATGTTCAAATCCATGGATGTGGAGATGATTTTGATCAAATATGTACTTGCCAACTTGAATCAAGGTAGCAAACAAAATATTTAGGGATTGAGATCAACTTATAGGAATATGTGATGATGGAATTGGAGTCATATAGCATTGTTTGCCAACTTCCATGTGAAATAGAACATCTTACACGTTAATCAGTCTACTTAAGAACTACATCGTCATCATAAATCCATAACATAAAGAAAAAAGGCATAAATTTGCAATTTTCACGGTCATACCATCTTTCCATTGTTAAAATAATATCCATGTTAAAAATACATTTACTTGAACTATATAGGTATTATGGTAGGATATTTTATCTAAACCTTATTATAGTGAATGATAGAGGTTTGAAGGAAATGGAAAAAAGAACCTGAGTCACTTGAAAGATTTTGATTGCTGTTGATTAAAGAAATCAGAGTTAAAACTCTTGAAGTTTTTTTTAGAGTTTCATATCAAACTTTTTTTTACAATTCAATTCAAGAACATGAGTCTAAAGTAATATTTTTTCAGCTAAATACTAAAAATTGAAAGATCTATTTGATAATTAAGAAAGACAAGATTCCAATCTCATCCCTTATAATATGAGAACCTTCCACTTAACCCTAATAACTTCCAAATCTTGTGGGAAATATCTTCGTGAAGAAAACATCAGGGGAACTATTGCCTAAGAGTCTGAAAAGCGGCATTTTCAAACCAAACAAAGAAGCATTATTTGACACGCTTGTTGATAGAATTCCAATTTTCTGAGACTCGCTAATATAATACATGTGATTAAGTGTGCTTCTGCAACTTTAGCATCTCTCTTTTCTACTTTATTCCCTTAATAATGGCATATTTAAAAACAGAAAGTCATACTAGCTTCTCTCTCTTTCCTATTTTTATCCATCCACGTTACAGTGTTTTATGATCCTTCTACCATTTTCTCCTTTTTAAATGATTGCTTTCGTTTATAATATTGGATTTCCCTGCTTTACAATATATTCCTTATTCGAACTTTAGACTAATGAAGCATTAAGCATGGCGGTCAATGGATGCCTTGATAAGTACTGGGCACAAACATGGCAAATCTGAAGTTGAGAGCATTGTAGTTTTGGCAGAGATGACCTGCATTCTCAAAGTGCAGGTGGTCAAGGCAACTGATTTAGCAGTTAGAGACTTCATAAGCAGTGATCCTTATGTCATCCTCACCCTTGGAAATCATGTGGGTAAATCCAAGTTGCATCTTTTTTTTGTTTTGTTTTTGTTTTCTTGTGACATGCAGATGATATGGGATATTAATGTAAGGATTGTCACAGATGCGGAGGACTCAAATCAAAAACAATGATCTTAATCCAGTTTGGAAGGAAGGTTTTACATTTCCTGTAGAGAATACTGATTGTAGCCTGCTCAAACTGGTAAGATGTTCTTCCTGATTGATTACGTTATGGAAAACATGGTTTTGTGATGTTTTGGAAAAGAGTTACAAACATTCTGTCTGTGATGAATTCTGTATTGTAAAGTCGTGGAGTTTTGGATGGTGTAGGAATTGTGGGATGATGATACATGGAGGCGAGATGATAAAATGGGAGATGCTGAAATTGATTTGAAGCCCCTGTTTGAGAAACAAGGTAAACATAAGAAAGTGTTGTCTCCGTGCAAAAGTAACTGCCTGTACAAAGACAGCAGCATCATCCAGCATGAAGATGGGAGAAAGATGCAGGAAGTGTGGTTGAAGCTCCGAAATGTTGAATCTGGTATCTTGAACTTGCAATTGGAATGGACCCTCCCCTCTACTTAGGAAGGAGACTTGAATTCGATTGGTTTAAAGGTATTAGGTTTTTATTGTAGATGTAGTTTTTAAGTATGTAAGTATGTAAGTTTTCAAGTTTCATTTTTAGTCTATCATATGTAATTTTTAGTATAGATCTTTCATTAATGTTTTAAAAGAGTTTGTATTAGTCTCATAATA
Source organism: Sequoiadendron giganteum (assembly GCA_007115665.2). Taxonomy (NCBI): domain Eukaryota; kingdom Viridiplantae; phylum Streptophyta; class Pinopsida; order Cupressales; family Cupressaceae; genus Sequoiadendron; species Sequoiadendron giganteum. Next base: position 36,750,861 of record CM021110.1, read on the forward strand.
TTACTCCAAACAAGAGCTTGTATCAGTTTTATAATATTATTGAAAGGAATTCATATGAGCTCATATTTATACAGAAATTGCAATTCAAAAAAATAAAATAAATATACATATAATTTTTATCATTTATCTTTTATTAGTTTAACATTTAATTATCAAATATATATAAAACTGATTAATATTAATCATATATTTATAAACTCAAAATAAATATCACTCACACTTTAGATCAAATTTTATGCGAATCCATCTTATGGTGAGTGCTACTTATTTGTTTTAGAAGATTATAGAGAGGAGGAAATAAATGGATTTCATGGATGAATCTTACGGCTTGTTTATTTGCTTTAGAAGATTATAGAGAGGAGGATAAAAATGATTTTCATGGATGAATCCTACCGATTGTTAGCTATTCTTAAGAAACCAAGTGGGGGAAATAACAACTTGTCTTATTTGGAGACAAGCCTTTGTACTGATTTAAATATATTTTGAACAGAATTAAAAGCATGCCAAGTGTAATACAAATGTCTATATATCTATCTCTCAATGTACACACAAATGTCGATGCAATAATTTTTCTAGATGTGAATTCTTTATATGATCAAATAACATGCTTCCAATTGATGTAAACAAACGATCTAGGGCTTTGTCCTTTTTATGTACAATATCCTAACTTTAATTGTAATAGTCTTATGATATTGCTCGAAAGGAGCTTGTCTTCATCTGAAAGGTGCTCATATGAGCTCATATTTGTAAATAAATTACATTAAAAAAGAGAGGAAAATTTAAATATATATATTTTTTCATTTTAGATCTTATTAATTTAATGATTTAACAATCCAATATACACAAAAATGATAAATAAATTATATTTATTAACTCAAAATAAATATCACTCAAACATTGGGATTTTTTTTATTTGAATCCATCCTATGTTGAGTGCTACCTATTCATTTTAGATGATTATATATAGGAGTAAATAAATGGTTTTTATTGCATTCATGAATCCTACCGATTGTTTGCTACTATTAATAATCAAAGGATTGACAAACCATTGCATTAATTATATCAAGTTTCCACAATCCATATTATAATTTAGTATTGTTTCTGGATTTGATTTTGTTATAGTTTTTTGTATCAACATTTTGGATCACACTTTGTTCAATACATCATCAGGATGGTAGAGAGCCAAAGGAGAAAAAATGGTTGATTTCAGACTAACACTAGATAAAAAGATAGAAGGGAAAGGGAGGGGAAGGATGCACACGATTTGAGGAAGAAAATTAAAAAAAGGAAACAAATAACAACCAAAAATGAGAGAATACATAAAAATATCATATAAAAAATATGTATGTATATATATGCATAAAAATAAGACAACTTAAAAAAGAATAACTTAAGCTACAAGGTTTATTTATATATGTCAATATAAAGCTATAAAAAGCAAAATTATATCTATAAACTTTATGAATAAATGGATTTTTTGGAAATAAACTATAAATATAAAAGATATGATAATATATAAGGTGTCACCATGATATGAATGTAAATTAGCCTCATTACTTGGTCTTATAAACTAGTGATATGGAAGACATAACATTGCTATTAAGTGCTAGTTTTTTCAAGACACTTGTGAAAGAATACAATAATTTTACAGAATCTTAATCAAAAGATATGGATTAAATCCACATATGTGGATATCAACTTGTAACAGGCTATAATAGAATCCCTATTGATTGGCTCAATGAGACTATTTCCATCCTAAATATCTTTATATTCATGTTATAATAAGATTGATTAAATTAAGTGATCACCAATTGTTATTGACACTCTTATAGGGGCCATGCAAATCATTCATACTTCATATCAAGTAGACATAAATAACAACCCATGTAAAATATTTAGGCTAATCACTAATTAATAGTGGTATCATAATTGATTTAGATAAAATAATTGAGTTCAGAAAAGCACCAAAACATATATTAAAATTGATAAAGAGAGACAAGTACTTTTAGCTCAATGAGGGAAAATAAATATTTTAAATGGAATAACTATGTACTTTATGAATTAACTTGGGAATTTTATATTGGATGGACAACAATGAGGCTCTAATGCTTTGGAATTTTATTTTTCTTCATTAGTGATCAAAACTATGTAGGTGACCCCAATCTTTGCATGTGCAAACCTATTTACTTTCTATGCAGCCTTGAACTTGCAATTGTGACCATGAATTTTATTTTTTTATTTAGAAATTTGTTCATTTGTGTAAATTTGGACTAGGTGACCATGCTTTACCCCTAGATTCCACACATAAGCTAGGCTCTATGAATACAAATAAATAGTTAGACAAAATTCTATGGCATCTGATTGAATCTATGTTAATTATTCGTGAACAAACCTATGTATTTCTTGTGTTTTTTATAATATGCCTTGCAAAATATTTACAAGGGGTTTTACTACCTTTAAATTGATAAACTAGTTAAAATAACACCTGAATCAATGAATGTGATTAAGAAGACTAATAAGAACATTAAAAAATGTATATGATACTCATAGAGACATTCAAAAGAAGTTAAATTTGTACATTTAAAATATTCATTTTTTATTTATAATATAAATATTACACAGTTTGGAAGAAAACCTAAAAATTTACAATGTAGAAAAATTCCTAGACATGTTCCTAGAAAGAAACACTAATGGTTTGTGACCTCTTCTCTTTCCGTGTCAATTTCACAATCTTTTTCCCTCTTCCTTCATGTTAAAAACTTATATATTTCAAGTCCACCACACAATATTAGAAGGACCAATGTCATCTATAATTGCATAGGTCATCCATGCTTGCTTGCTTGCTTGCATCATCATCACATGGTAATGTATCTAGAACCATGTCTATTACATAAGAAACCATACATTTTTGCACATAGATCATGTCTTTAAGGGGTCCACAAGTACTAGGAGATATTTTAGATTTTTCCTTAATATGATTGCATTCTTTCCCAAGTCATTAATAAGATTCTAAATCGTATAGGGAAATAAATAACTCTCTTTAGTCGCTTGTGCAAGTTCTATTAAGAATAGGATGTTGTGACCTTGGCATACAAATTAAGGTAAAACCCAAAAAGTTCATAAGACGGATGATCTAGAACATGGATGAGGTTCATTGGGAACTGATTCTAGCCATCACATTAATATCAAACTAGAAATTTCCATCATCTATCATTGAATTTACATGTGAATAATTTATGCCCTTGAGATAAACAATTGATGGTCTTTTGGGTAGGAAATACCTATTAGAGTAGTTGTAGGTTCAAATCTAATCATTAATGGCATCCTATGAAGATATATGACTTGTAGTTGAGGTGAAGAGGAGAAAGTTTGAAAATTCGAAGAAAGTGGAGAGGTTAGAACATGTAATGTGAGGTTATGTCATGGGATTGGACATCTAGACTAGTGATGAAAGGTACTCCCCTTACAAGCTAAAACTCACCACAACAACATAGGTTTGCATAACAAAAATGCAAGAGAAAAGAAAAAGTTTTCTTTTATTACTGAATTGACATTACAATATTACATGCCATCATATGAGCTTTGATTACAATAATCTATAACTCTGCAAATCTGAAATAGATTCACTCTAGACTCTCAGGTCTTGTCACCAGACCATTACAACTAACTCTCTCTAGTCTAGCCTCTCTCTACCCCCTTATTTCCTTTCTCTGATCGATTTTATATCCTTTCCCTATCCTGACCAACAAGCTTTCTCCTTTACTATAACCATGTCGACCATCTAGGGTTAATTTCATTTTCTTGTAGACCAGATCTTCATTTAATGCTTTTACTCATCTTTCCTTAGTACCGCTACTTCCTCCAATCACCAACCATATTGGTTTCCTTGTTTGCTACGCCATCGATCACCATCTTCGCACCTTAACTGCCTCTCTTCAAACCACTGCCAACACTACTACTTATCAGATTGAGACAATTCCATGTCACATCAATATTGACCTCCCCCGTCGATGCCTCATCCTCATCATCATTTGCAAATATGCAACAACGATGCAAATTGACCTATCGGCCAATCGCCACCCACCATCTATCTGTACATGTCATCATCTCCTTCCTATCGATCCCACAAAAGTCAATTCCATGTCTTCGCTATGTCGAGGGGACACCAAAGCAACTCTCCCCAAAATTCAAAAGTCTCACTGATTAAGTTCCCATTGGGTCATCAAAGAGACATTGTAACAACTCCCACCGAAATAAGAATGTCACACTGATATGCTTTGTAGCCTTGACCGAGTGGTTTGTACTGCCTATGTGTCATCCTTGCCATCTTTATATAGCTAACATCACCAATATGACCAGATATATCACCCAAACACTCATCGCCACTTGTCCTATTGATGTCATCATTCACCTTTATCAACACTCTATCGGGTCCCATCTTATCGGTATGTCAAAGAGACTCTTGAAACTGTCTCATTGAAATTCCATTGTCTCTCTGATGAAAGGCTTATTGGGATGTCGAAGGGACTCCCTTTTACATGTCCTGCTAAAAATGATGTGTCACCCCAATATGGACAAACCAATGACACCATGTCGGAGTATCGAAGGGATTCACCACCGAGTCTCATTGAAAATCACCTATCAACTCGATGAAGAACCTTCGACCGATATAGACTCATGCTACCCCCTACCATATATTATTATCGCCATTTCGAAGGGACCTGAAACAAGGTGTCTCTAAAATATTTATGTCATGTCGATAGTCAGTTGAACAACGTTGAATGATGAAGATCATCCTCCTTCATGCTACTTACTATCAAACCCAAACTCCTACAAACTGCCATACTTAGCTAAGTGAAGCCGATTCAACCCTTATTCAGAAGGAAACAAACACAAATTTGTTTTGTCGATGCAAGATTGCTCTCACACCCTGGATGCTCCTGCATCAAACACCCGGGGTAGGAATTTTTTTATAAATATGGATTCACAAAATGAAGTTGAGTGGTAGTACCACCCTTTCTGGCTGCAAGAAATCCTCAGCTAACCCCATTGCTGAAATTGATACCTGCAATTGCTTCTTTCTCCTCTTCTAACACTTAGGTAGAACAAACAATCTTCTCCTCTAAAAACTCTATTCTTTATTACTCTTCCTTGATGCAGAATCAACTCCACCATAACCCAACCACCTCCTCCAAATGGATCTCTCATTCACCTCTAATCTTGTGGGATTCAACCCACCATAGTCTGTCCACCTCCACCAATTTGCACTTGCACTTAACTCTGCAACACCATACAAATCCTTCTTTGCATACCAATCATCCCTAATAGGCTCTAACTGACCTATCTCATATACATTCACTAACTCATCCATCTCAACATGAAAATTATCATATTTCTTAAATTTATTAAGAAAAAAATATACCTTCTCATCACCTGTTGCGACTTCAATTTTATTCTCTTCTTCCATGCCTTTAATAAGACATGCAACTATATCACTTCCTTGTCCTATAACCAATGCATCATACCCTTTTTCCACTACTAAAATATTTTCATTCAGACAAAACCAATCATATCTTCATCACAAAAATTCAAAACAGTATGCATTACCTCCTTCTCTAGTATTGCTACATCCAATTGTTCATCATCACCCTCAAGCTAATATATTGTTGTAGTTTAGCTTTGCCCATTGCTACATGTTGATCCTCATTGGAACATCTGCCAAAATCTGGGTGAACCTCATCACCTTTTGTTGCAACTTTCACTGCTACAATTCTTCCTTCATTATTACTCTTCATGTCATTCCAACACGAACCAAATTTGGTTCTAACCTCACCAAAATTTGAATTTTTTTTAACCTTCCCATACTTAGAGTCATTCCATTAATGTTATGAAAACTAGAATTTTCTATGCATTCACAAGATGCAATTTTAACCTTTACTTTAACTGCTACCACTTGGGTTTCTTGTTTTTCAAGGTCCTCCTTTGCTCTTCATCTTTATGTGGTTTCTACCACCTCTAGATCTTCATCCTTCAGGTCTTCCAATAGACATCCCTCAACTTTAGGCTCAGGTTCCTCAATCTTTTCATACTCACACTCTTCCTCGGTGTCACATGCATGACACTTTGTTGCATCCCCTTTCTTTTCTGCAATCAAGACATCATTAGAAGGATAATAAAATTTACCTTCAACTTTTGTCTCCTCTTGTTTCATCCTTTCAATCTTGTCCTCCAATTCTTTTATTTGTTTCTACAACTCTATCCATTCTCTTTGTCTGATCTTCTATAATCTCTCTCTGATTTCCTCTAGTATGGGAATCCTTAGAATCCATCTAATGACAACACCCATTCTCTTTTCCATTTTCCAAGCCTCTCAAAGCTATAACAATAGGAATCCTCAACCCACAAGTTTCACAAATATAAATTGCCTCACATTCGATGATCTGTTTACAAATCTTATTAGTATATAGTATAAAGTTTATTATTTTATAAAGTTTAGTATATAGTATAAAGTTTATTATTCTATAAAGTTTAGTATATAGTATAAAGTTTAATATTCTATATCATTTATTAGTATAAGCTCTTATTAGTATTTAGTTTTTTGGGTTGTATTTGTTATTTTGTAGTCATTTTTAAGTTTATTAATAAGCTTTATACTAGCTATAGATTTGTATTCATTAGTCAAATATTTGTAGTAATTGTAATACATGATCTTTTTAATTTTATCTTTTCAATTGATTTCTTTGTTCTCCTAGGGTGTCTTCCTCCTCATTTGAGTTTTTGTTTTTTTTCCCTTCTTGTTATCTTAGCTTGGTCCAATTTCCTATTCATCCTTTGACCTCGAACTAACCAAGTCTCCTCCTTCAACTCTCTCTCATCCTGATGATGGATCATGTAGTGTGATCCAAAATGTTGATGGAAAAATAATAACACAATCAAATCCAAAAAAATTATTCAAACAACAAGATGGATTGTGGAAACTTGATATCTTTAATCTTCAACACCTTTAGATGTTATTGCAAATACACACACTCTTAATGCTTTAACAACTCCCTTTGTAGTTACAAGTACTCCTTGCAACAATATCTCACTCACACAACTATCCTCTACCCAACTAAGACTTTGGAAGATGCTTCCTCTACCCACCTTCTCTTAGTGGATGAACTCTACACCTTCTACCTAGATTTATCTTTGCTGGAGGATAGTAGTCACGGACCCTCTTTGATTCCTGCAACAAACATACTTTCCCACAACTCTCTCTTGTAGCTTCACCGTGTCACTCTTCACCACTCTTCACTTGCAGGTCTTGGTGCATACTTTGCACTCTCAAGATCTTCTGGCTCTAATACCACTGATGAAGGGTACTCCCCTTACAAGCTAAAACTCACCACAACAACACAAGTTTGCACATTAAAAATGCAAGAGAAAAGAAAAAGCTTTCTTTTATTACTGAATTGATGTTACAACATTACATGCCATCATATGGGCTTTGATTACAATAATTTTCAAATCTAAAAGAGATTCATTCTAGGTTCTCAGGTCTTGTCACCAAACTGTTACAACTGACTCTCTCTAGTCTAGCCTCTCTCTACCCCCCTTCTTTCCTTTCTTTGATCAGTTTTATATATCCTCTCCCTGTTGTCACCAACAAGCTTTCTAGGGTTACTTACATTTTCTTGTAGATCAGATCTTCATTTAATGCTTTTACTCATTTTTCCTTAGTACTACTACTTCCTCCAATCACCAACCATAATGGTTTCCTCATTGTCTACTATGCTATCGATCTCCATCTTCGCACCTTAATCGCCTCTCTTCAAACCATTGATGACACTAATACTTATCGTATCGAGAAAATTCCATGTCACATCGATATTGACCTCCCCCACTGATATCTCATTATCATCATCATTCACATTTCGCAACAACGATGCGAATTGACTTGTCGTTCAATTGCCACCTGCCATATGTCTGTATATGTCATCATCTCCTTCTTATTGGTCCCACAAAATTCAATGCCATGTCTTCACTAAGTCAAGGGGACACCAAAGCAACTCTCCTCGAAATCCAGAAGTCTCACTGATTAAGTTCCCATCAGGTCATCGAAGAGATGTAACAACTCCCATCGAAATAAGAATGTCACACCAATATTCTTTGCAGCCTTGATCGGGTGGTTCGTACTGGAAGTGTAGGGAAAATATGTAGAGATAGACATCAAGATAGAATGTCCAAGTTAAAAAAAGGATGCTAAGAGGTCAACTAGAACTTTGCACTAGAATAAATGAGTGGAAAAAATAATTAATAACCTTTACAATAATTTGATATATGGAAGTAGACATTGGGACAAGACATTTAAATGAAGTCTATAATTCCACTCAAGCTCCATAGGAAAGGATTGGAGTGAATGCAAGAAATAATACAAGATTGATAATTGAATGTAGAGGTAGAATTCGAGGAAGTCTAGATATTCAAAGGTGCAAAATAATTTAACAAAGGAGAGTGGGAATGATGTGAGAGAAACTTGTAGAAATAAAGGGAGGGAGTGAATAAAGTGGAGGGGGGAAGGAAGAAGTTTGATTAGACTCCAAAATTTTGTTAAGGAGAAGAAATGGGAGATTTATGGGGATGAGGGAAAGGAAGGGAGAGTGAGACAACTAACTAAATTCTAGATGCCTATTGAAAGCTTGCAGAAAAGGTGAAGCATAGGAAAATGCAAGAAGAAAGGACCCAATCAATCTTGTGGATCTTCCATGCAAGATTGGTAGCTAGGTCAAGACATTGGATGAGGAGAAGATGTTTGGTAGCCCATAGAAAGTCCACAATGCTACAAAAATGATAGAGAATGACAAGAACACTCCAAGACTTAGAAATTTCTTGAATTTTTGCAACTTCCAACATATGATAAGGGCTATCCAGAGGATGAAGAAAAATAACATTATGAAAATTTGACCAAGGGAGACTTGTTTGGGAATTTCTCATATGGGGAATATAGGATGAGAAAAATAAGGTCTAAATGCACAAAGGCGACCTAGACTCAAACAATTTCGGCATAGTTGAATTGGGCTCCAAAAGAACCTAGTGAATACCTATTCTGGGATTTGTTTAATTGGGATTTAAATAACACAACCTATGTATGATTTTTTGTTTGGTTGAAAGTTTTTCTTCTAACTAGATATTCTAGATTTTGAAAAAATTGTAGTGCTCTCCCATGAGAGTCATCATTTTCTTGTCACTTGTGTAACACAAGAAAAAGTTAGGTACCCCTTTTTTATCTTTGCATTAATAGTCCTTTGTTTAGACCAAGTAAATGCCCCTTAGATTATCTTGGTTTAAATTCACAAGTCACAAAGATAAATAATTAGAAATATATTTCCTAACTCATGAACTTTTATGTTATTTAGATTTAGATTTTATTTTATTGATTAGTGTTCTTTTTAATTCACTTAAATTGTGTTTTATTTTATTCATGTTCATATTTATTATTATTGTATCTAGGTAGTTTAATTTAAAATATAGAGTTTAATTTTTAATCCTAGCCTACACATATTCATTTTGAATTCATCTTTATAGCCATGCATTTAGACTTAGTTGGCTTCTTAGCCTTTTTCATGTTAATCACTACACACCAAGTCATTATCAGACTCTAAACATTTAAAACCTGGACCATCCCTTATATCTAGGAAAATTTCCAAGCACTAGTGTTCTGAATTGAGTCTGTTGGAGTGAAAATACACTGAGAGGGGGGGGGGGGTGAATCAGTGTTTATAACTTCTTTAACAAATTTAACTGAAATTGAAAAGAACCATACATATGTTCTCATTTATCAATGATAGAATCATTCATATATTTGAATGCAATCATATAAACTGAAATGAGAGTAGTGTAACATTGCATTTTAAAGCAATAAAGCACTGAAGCAAATGAATAACAAAGACATAAGTAGACACAAGATATGCCGAGTGGAAAACCCTCCTAGGGTAGAAAAACCACTCTCAAACCTGCTGCCTTTTTCAGGCTTTCATTTCAATAATTATTTTGACAAAGCCTCAATGGTTGATTTCTGAGCACTGACTCAAGGAGCACCAACCCCTCTGTTTAGAGACACCAATCTAAAGGAGCACCAACCCCTTTTCTGTTTAGAGACACCAATCTCAAGGAGCACCAACCCCTTTACTGTTTTAGTAAATCATACAATAATACAGAGGATCTCTTTGTTTCTCTTTTATCTATCAAGTGCCTCTTGACACACAATAACTAAAATCCTCAAAGTTCCAAAATGAACCTTCAGAATTTCAGGCATTGTCAAGCCTTAAGTCAGCTTGATTATCAACTCATATTTCAAATTTTCAATCTCAGAGCTCAACATTTTTCAATACAATCACTGTGATGTATTATCACAAGTTTTCCCTTTTTGTTTCATACATTTCTCATTGTTCTTCTTCCATCATTTTTTTCAATTAACTCTATTTTTCTGTTTTATACTCTTTTCATGGATTGTCACAGAAAAACAGTTAACCCCGTTTTTGCTCTTTTTGTTTTTCCTTTATATTAGAGCCCTAATCTCTTTGGTTTCCTCTTTTTACATTTACATCATTACATCCCGTGAAGGGTTACAACAATTGCTCGTTTTTCACTTTCAAGGAATTACTCAAAGTTGATTATCATGTTACCATGCTACAGTCAAGCAACAGTGACAGATGCTACCGTGATCATAAGGAAAGGATCATTCTGAATAAGATCTTCTGACTGGAGCACTCAAGCATTGTGCAAATATAACAGGCAGACTGAAAACTGTTCTCTTGAGCAGCCTGCACAAACAGTGCTAAAAACAAAAAGGAATAAGATCTATAATGAACCAAATCTTCAACTGCCATGCATAAGCAAACACTTATCCCTTATTATCCTTATCAGAGAAGGTAACGGTTTTGTAAAGATAAAAGATGTGAATACCTAAGAGGACCAAAAAAGAATTTTCCATAAGCAATTTATTGGAACTGTCGAGTAGCTGAGCAACCCGAGCCACATTGCTATTTCGAGTATTCATCTGATGCCAAGAACCTGACAAGAGAAACAACCATGCTGATGTTGTTTCAAGCTTCTCCATTCGCTGTCCAAGAGTTGCAAGAAATGATAGTCAAATTCATAGTGAAACGATCGAGAGAGAGATTCCATGGAGGCGACAAGATTAGGGTTCCAAACCCTCGAACAATGAAGCATAAAGATTTTTCCTACTTTCCACATGAAATCCTTTGCATAATATGATAGCATTTGGAGTTTGAGAGGACAAAAAACATTAATAAATCGAAACCACATAATACACTTTGAAATCCGCAAAAAGATCAATGACTTGCATGCCTATAGGAATAAATTGACATCTGTTTCCTTACCACACAATTGTGGCCACCCTTCGGACTACCCGTGGTACAGTAGTAGCTAACACTAACTGTTACCACATCCTTTACCGCCCAACTGCGGTCTCGCTTCAGAATACTCATGGTACAACGGTAGCTCCAAGCTAACCGCTAGTTGTTTCCACCGCGTTACCGTGGTTTCACTTCTGACAGCCCGCGGTATAGCGATAGCTCCTTTCATATCGCTAACTATTTCCACCACATTACCATGGTTAACTTCCTGATAGCTCACGATGCAGTGGTAGTCATCTTGTATGCCACTAGCCGTTTTCACCGCACTATCGTGGTTACCTGTCTAACAGCCTGCGGAGCAGCAATAGCTGTCTACTTGCTGCTAGCGGTTTCCACCGCACTACCACGGTCACTGGCTTAACTGCCAGCGATACCGCGGTAAGACCTTTTGAAGCCGCAGTCTTACCAAATTCAAGCATGCCGACGGGCATTATATCAATTGGATAACCATTAAAAAAATAAATTGCCATCACATTATAACCAAATATAATGTGCCAAATATTATCCAATACCTTGTGAAGAGATAAATACCTTGAGGAATATCAAGATGTTTGTAACTGATCAAGCCATAATTAATCAACCTGAAGTAGATATGCCAATGTCAAATGAATACCAAATATCAACTATGCCAATCAAATGCCATAATAAGACCAGACTGAGAAATGCCTAGGCACCAACCCAGGGCAGTTTTGACATTAAGGACAAATGCCATAGAAGAAGTCAACAAACTCCCTCTTTGTCCTTGATGGCAAAAATCTGTGCCATCTGAACCACCATTTTCTCCCCCTTTTTGTAACAAGGACAAAGGAAGAAACCTGTGATATACAACAACCATTTTCTCCCCATTTTCTCCATGAAGAACAACAACAATTGATACCGAGCTGCAGCTATATGATAGGAATGCAACAAAAATTGTAGACCCAATACCATAAGCCATTATGATCACCACAACAATGAATACAAAGCAATGAACCAATTCTTTTAAGCACCTCTGATTTGATGCGAATGTAGAGGAATCCTCTTTTTAAGAACTTATATCGTGGTCACTTGTTATACCAATTTGTACCTGAAACAAATACATGCCCATACAAAACTGTGACCAATAATATAAACTGAATTCATGATCCTAAACAACCTGTAGCATAATTCTCACTGTCAGTCCAACAAAAAACATAAGCATCATGAATATCTTGAGAAATAAGTTCTATAAGTTGCCACACCATGAATGCCAATGGATATCATCTTAATGTCATGAATTTAAACAAATGTATCAATTTCGGGTTTGAAATCAAGAGAAAACTAAAATGACTAATAAAACTAGCAACAACATAAGGCTGCAAATATGAACACCACTGTACAACCACAAACCAAGCAACCTGTGAAAGATTCATAACCAAAACTGCACACCAAGGCCAACTGTTCCACCTTTTGGTCATATTAAACTTCATTCTCCATTGTCAATTGTAAACACACTGTTACCAGTATGAATAACCATGCACAAATACATATCTTTGTTGTAATGAGCATATGGCAAACATTAGTACCAACATATAAAAAATTAAGTGCATGCCATGAAACATGTGAACCAAGATCCAATTGTTCTCAGTATGTACCACCCAGATTATGTAAATGTGTCATCAAAGCCAATATTGTTACCAATGACAAACAACCAATGAACCAACATTTCTTTTCTCAACCTTATTGAAGATGTGCAAATTCTTCAAATAGTGAATTTTTGATTCAATAACTTACTTGTTCTTCAGAATAACATCTTTTACCAGAATAGCACAAAGCAGCCAAATTTGTAGCATACAGTCCACTACATAAATCTCAAGATACCAAACCATCAGTATCATGTAAAATTCAACTGTCAAGAGAAAAATATTGATGCATCTATTATTTGATATCAAAAAAGGGTTTATTCAAAATGCATTAATCATCTCCCCCTATCTTCATGCTGTCTTTCAAATGCTTAGTGATGATTTTTGTGCAACATGCACAAGATTTTGCTCTTCATTTTTCTTTTCTTGCTTTCTTCTCCATACTTGTATAGGCTTTGTCTTTTCCTTACTCACGATATTCTTTTCCTTTGGTTTGAACATGTAGTCCCTAGAAGGCTTTATCAAACTTTTCTTACACCACTGTGCTTTGTGTCCAAACCCATTACACCTATAACATATAATAGAGTTCTCTAGACCATAGAGAGAAGAATTTCTTCTGGTCACATTGTATGAACCTCTCTTGACATTTCTCACATGATTTTTTTCATTTCCTGATGTGTCAAGGAGATTGTAGACATTTCCCTTAGTCCTTCTTCCTACAACAATAGCTTTTCCAAGCTTATTTTTAATCTCACATCCCTATGAAGTGAACATTACCTGATAGCCATTGTCACATATTTGACTGACACTCAAAAGGTTGTATTTTAATCCTTCTACGTAATACACATTGTAAATAGGAGTGTCTTCATTCAGAGAAAGGGAACCTTTACCTTTGATTTGAATTCCAGAGTTGTCTCCAAACTTTACATATCCACCAACATAGTCTTGAAGATTAGTGAATTTTCCTTTATCACCAGTCATGTGGTTTTAACAACCACTGTCTAGGACCCATAAGTCCTTTTTCTTGGAGTGGAAAGCAATTTGAACAAGCATAGTCTGTTCTATGTTGTTGACAACTTTAGGTCTCCAGACCTTTTTAGTTTTCTGTTGTTTATTTTGCTTATCAACATTACATTGCTTAGCAGAATGACCCAAGGACTTGCATGTGAAACATCTAATCTACCTTGCAAAACCATAATTCTGCCTAAAACCAAATCTAGGAGTTCTAGAATTCATAAATCTGCAAGAGTTTACCTTGTGACCAAATTTGTTGCAGAATTAACAATACCCATAAAAGAAAGGGTAGGAATTATAAGCCATTATGTTGCTCCTAAAAGGATAACCACGATTCTTATCAGAATCAAGATGTTTGAGTTCAACACTTTTGTTTCCAACAACAACATTAATTTTTGCACTATCTTTTGAACATTCACCTTTCACAAAACCAATACCTGTTTTGTCCTTGTTTAGTTTCTGTTTACTAAGCATGTCATTGAGTTTAAGAGTGCTCTCATATTTCTCGATGGTCTTCCTAAGATCAACAATCTCATGTTCAAGTTTCTCAATTTCTGAATCTTTACAGCTTATGCCAATATGAAGACAATCTTCAACTCTCTTAGATTCTTCAAGTTGAGTTTTTAATGAGACTATCTCAAGATTTATGAGTTTCTCTTGTTCAAGATCTTGAGTAGAATTTTTCTCTTGAGCACGCATCTGTTTTTTAAGCATCCTTAACTCTTTTAGAGCACATTTCAGTTCACCTTCAAGGTCTACTTCACCTTCTTCAACATCATTACAGTTGGTTTCTTCTTGCTGAGTGATTTCAGCCATGAATAAATTTTCATCCTCTTCATCTAAAGAGACTTCATATTCAGTGTCTGTTTCATTTTTGCTAAACAGACTTTTCTTCTTTTTGAAGTAGAATTTCTGTTTAGGTCTATAGTCCTTTTTATTAGCCAATTTTTCAATTTTATCGTTATCACTGTTTGGATCAGCATAGGGGCACTTTGCAACAAAGTGTCCTATTTTACCACAGTTAAAGCATTTGAAGGGAAGTTTTCCCTTGTACTTTCCAGACCCCTTTTTGAGTTTCCTCACAAAGTGGGATTCTATAGAATCAGAAAATTTTGATTCAGTGAGCTCATCCCTTTCTTTCCTTTCAACATTAAATGCTGCTTCTTTTGTAGTGGTGTTTTTTTTATTAATCCTCATTTCATAGGCAGTCAGAGTGTCTTGTAGGCTGTCAAGGGTAAGCTGGGTAAAGTGTTTCTTTTCTTCTAGAGTGGCTATCTTAGCTTCAAATTTTGTTGGTAAGGTTCTGATGACCTTGGTTACAACATCAAATTCCTTGACTTCTTCTCCCAGAACCTTCATTGTATTTACTATTTCATCAACTCTCAAAAAGTAGTTAGCTACTTTTTCATCGTCCCTCATTTTTAGTTCCTCAAACTGGTGTTTTAGAGTGAGGACTTTAGACTATTTTACCTTTTCATTTCCTTGATAGATAGTTTCAAGTTTAGTCCAGATTTCACTAGCAGAATTGCAGTGCATGAATTTGATGAAGACATCTTTAGTCAGAGCACACAAAAGAGCATGCTTTGCTCTTGCATTGGTTTCATATCTTTTCTTTTCATCAGAAGCAGTTGGAAAAGTAGCAGGTACAGTGTACCCAGACAATACTATGCTCCAGACATCAAGGTCAATAGAAGTTAAATAAGTCTCCATTCTGATTTTCCAGAATACATAATCAGTTCCATCAAATAATGGAGCTCTAGTCATGGAAGTACCTTCATGAGCTTGAGACATTTTGAATAGACTCCAAGTCCAGAATCAATCCTAGGTTGGAAAGACCTATCAAAGGACCCTATGCTCTGATACCAATTGTTGGAGGGAAAATACACTGAGAGGGAGGGGGGGGGGGTGAATCAGTGTTTATAACTTCTTTAACAAATTTAACTGAAATTGAAAAGAACCATACATATGTTCTCATTTATCAATGATAAAATCATTCATATATTTGAATGCAATCATATAAACTGAAATGAGAGTAGTGTAACATTGCATTTTAAAGTAGTAAAGCACCGAAGCAAATGAATAACAAAGACATAAGTAGACACAAGATATGCCGAGTGGAAAACCCTCTTGGGGTAGAAAAACCACTCCTAAACTTGCTGCCTTTTTCAGGCTTTCATTTCAATAATTATTTTGACAAAGCCTCATTGGCTGATTTCTGAGCACCGACTCAAGGAGCACCAACCCCTTTTCTGTTTAGAGACACCAATCTCAAGGAGCACCAACCCCTTTACTATTTTAGTAAATCATACAATAATACAAAGGATCTCTCTGTTTCTCTTTTATTTATCAAGTGCCTCTTGACAGATAATAACTAAAATCCTCAAAGTTCCAAAATGAACCTTCAGAATTTTAGGCATTGTCAAGCCTTAAGTCAGCTTGATTATCAACTCATATTTCATATTTTCAATCTCAGAGCTCAGCATTTTTCAATACAATCACTGTGATGTATTATCACAAGTTTTCCCTTTTTGTTTCATACATTTCTCATTGTTCTTCTTCCATCATTTTTTTTAATTAACTCTCTTTTTCTATTTTTATACTCTTTTCATGGATTGTCACAGAAAAACAGTTAACCCCGTTTTTGCTCTTTTTGTTTTCCTGTATATTAGAGCCCTAATCTCTCTGTTTTCCTCTTTTTACATTTACATCATTACATCCCATGAAGGGTTACAATAATTGCTCTTTTTTTTCACTTTCAAGGAATTACTCAAAGTTGATTATCATGTTACCATGCTACAGTCGAGCAACAATGATAGATGTTACCGTGATCATAAGGAAAGGATCATTTTGAATAAGATCTTCTAACTAGAGCACTCAAGCATTGTGGAAATATAACAGGCAGACTGAAAACTGTTCTCTTAAGCAACCTGCACAAACAGTGCTAAAAACAAAAAGGCATAAGATCTATAATAAACCAAATCTTCAACTGCCATGCAGAAGCAAACACTTATCCCTTATTAGCCTTATCAGAGAATGTAATGGTTCTGTAAAGATAAAATAGATGAATACCTAAGAGGACCAAAAAAGAATTTTCCATAAGCAATTTACCAGAACTGTCGAGTAGCTGAGCAACCCGAGCTACATTGCTATTTCGAGTATTCATCTGATGCCAAGAACCTATCAAGAGAAATGGCCATGGTGATGGTCTTTCAAGTTTCTCCATTCGCTGTCCAAGAGTTGCAAAAAACGGTAGTCGAATTCACAGTGAAAAGATCGAGAGAGAGATTCCATGGAGGCGACAAGATTAGGGTTCCAAACCCTCGAACAATGAAGCATAAAGATTTTCCCTACTTTCCACACGAAATCCTTTGCATAATAGGATAGCATTTGGAGTTCGAGAGGACAAAAAACATTAATAAATCGAAACCACATAATACACTTTGAAATCAGCAAAAAGATCAACAACTTGCATGCCGACAGGAATAAATTGACATCTGTTTCCTTACCGCACAACCGCGGCCACCCTTTAGACTACCCATGGTACATCGGTAGCTAACACTAACTGTTACCACATCCTTTACCGCCCAACTGCAGTCTCGCTTTAGACTACTCGCGGTACAATGGTAGCTCCAAGGTAACCGCTAGCCTTTTCCATCGCGTTACCGCGATTTCTCTTTTGACAACCCGCAGTATAACGATAGCTCATTTCATACCGCTAACTGTTTCCACCGCATTGCCGCGATTAACTTCCTGACAGCTCACGGTGCAACGGTAGCTGTGTTGTATGCCGCTAGCCGTTTCCACCGCACTACTAGGTGATCCCACAATAATGGTTTACAATTTTTGGGCAAATTGGACACTGCAATTATTATTTTTAACTAAATCTTCACTTTCATGATTTTGTAGTGGCTAAACCGTGAGGAATTTAAAAATGATACAAACTAGAGTCTCATCACATTTTGTCTGTAGATTCTAAAAATATTTTTTTCAAATTTTTTGGAATTAAATTGCACTTTTTTTCCATCTCCCACGAAAACTAGTTTTTTTCAAAAAACAACATTTTTAAAAAGTGATGCTCACCGTATACAACATAATTTTTTTTTGTATGAAGGATAAAATTCTATTTTTTTCGAGTCTACATTTGTAACTACGATATCTAGCACTTTCATTTGGTCTCATAGTTTTTATTGAATATTTTTTCATTAATCAAGTTTCAAAGTCAAACCAATTGCAATTCAGAAAAAGGCGGACTGTATACAACATAACTTTTTCTGTATGAATCGAAATTCTTTTTTTTTTTTAATGGATCAAGGACATCAATACCCAGCCTCAACGTATTTTTTAAAATTTTATTTTGATAATCTGCTATTTTTCCACATGTGCAGACCAAAGATTTTGATTTTCTGTGAAAAACCTATCTTTAATAAAACTAAAAAATAAAATACATAATAAAACCAAATCATATTAAAATTATATTCGATGGATAGCTCATTCTGAGGACTATCATTATCTAGTTGGGTTTCTGAAATTTTCTACATTTTCATTTTCAAATTGAGCTTCGAATGATAATTTTTTACAAAAAAATCATTTTTTTGAGGAGATAGGGAAAGAAGGGTGTTCGACTGAACATATGTTCGACCGAACCTCTTAAAGGAGGCCGAACCTAGTTTGCTTGAACCCCTTTAAAATAATGAGGGAAATTTAGGGGGTCCAGGAAAATGACAGATTTTTTTTTTTAAATCCCTATTAAGGGGGTTCGAGCGAACTAGGTTTATTTTAATATTTCTGCTCACATGTCAATGGGGTTCGAGCGAACATAGGGTTCGGTTGAACCTTGTGGTTCGACTGAACCATGTTAAAGGTTCGGTCGAACAATTTGGTTTAGCCGAACCCCTTCACTTTGTGTAGAGGGAAAAAATGACTTTTCCCTTCCTCCACAAAAGTGTTCACCACTTATGTGGGTTCACCCTACTGCGGTTTCCTGTCTGACAGCCCGCGGTGCAGCGGTAGCTGTCTACTTGCCGCTAGCGGTTTCCATCGCACTACCGCGGTCACTGGCTTAACTGCCAGCGGTACCACGGTAAGACCTTTTGATGCTGTGGTCTTACCAAAGTCAAGCATGTCGACGAGCATTATATCTATTTGATAACCATTAAAAAAATAAATTGCCATCACATTATAACCAAATATAATGTGCCAAATATTATCCAATACCTTGTGAAGAGATAAATACCTTGACGAATATCAAGATGCTTGTAACTGATCAAGCCATAATTAATCAACCTGAAGTAGATATGCCAATGTCAAATGAATACCAAATATCAACTGTGCCAATCAAATGCCATAACAAGACCGGACTGAGAAATTCCTAGGCACCAACCCAAGGCAGTTTTGACATCAAGGACAAATGCCATAGAATAAGTCGACATAGTCTAGCTTTTCATATCTTTCATATCAATGTTTGACATTTGCCAAACCTTCCAGACTTGAGCTATCTTCTATAATCTAGTTGATCAACATTTTCAAATCTGATACTAAGTCAAGAATTTGAAAATCTGGAGAGTCTTGTTTCATGAGGCCTCTCACATTGGAGTTTAATTCTATGTTAGTCCCATAGAATCACCAAACTCTATACAATCTAGCTAACTGATATGTTTAATTTTTCTTTCAAGTGCACAAGAATCAAGTAAGTGCTAGTTGTCACCTCTGAAGTATACAATTGTTTGCTACAAACTTCAAAAGTTTGGTAAGTTACATTTCCTAAACCTTTCATATCTAGATTCCCAAGTGGGTTTCTCCCGAGTGCTTGATAGACTCATCTGTGTGGGTTAATCGTTGCTTATTGAATATTTCAAGTTTGCTAGTTTATAATGCTTTGCCTTATAAAACACATAATTAATTCAATATTTTTTTTAGCAATAAATAAGATTTCAATTACTTACAACAATATTATTGAAATCTACTATAGAATTTTCTCTGTCAGGTGGCTCAAGGCAAATTAAATAGGTACCAGCTAGATTTTTTGATCACATAAGTATAAAAGAATAGTCAAAGGTGTATGATTCAACAAGATTTATGGTGAGCATCCGCATCCTATGTCCATAAATTATTGAAGGACACGATAATGAACTACCTAGATTCAAACTCTATGCTCTCCCTAGCAAGAGTCAACTTGGACATATGAAGGGCCTGTAAATATTAAATTTTTAATTTAAATTGGCATATGAATTAGGATTTTCTAGAATTGATGTAATTAATGATGCCACCAAATATTGAGGGACATGTAATTCATGATATTCATGTATTTGTTTCATAGGTTTGGATACACACAATGTTTACATGTATTTGAAGTGATTAGACATTCTAGGGAAGTTTTTGGGTCTAAAGATACTGTAATATCTCTTCTTTTATGTATGTAATAGTGGTGAGACTTCTTATTTTAGTTTGAATGTTGTTGTCTTTAAATATAGTCATTGTAACTTATGTTAGTTTGTTTGTAAACATCTTTCAAAATGTAAATATATATTTGGTGATTTTTTTGTTAGTAACAATATGTTGGGGAGGATGTTTTAAACCTCCTCATACATAAATGGGAGGGTATAGAAAATTAGTCTACTATATCTTTTTTTTGTTTTGTCGTTAGATCTTTGTGTGTTGGCTTTCGATTTGTTGTCTTTGTGTCTTGTTGTTTTTGTGATTATGTTTTAATGTTCTGGACTTGATCTTTTTTGGCCCTTTGGGCTCGTGGTGTAAAGGGTATTGCACCCTATAAATGCAACTTAATATATCAAAAACAATATGTGCATTATTACGGTGGTTATTTTTTTATCTTGGCGTATTTTCAAGTATAATTTTGTGTCTATTTTATTTTCTCGTATGATAAGACCGCTAAAGTTTTCATGTTGAGCTAGGACTAATGGCTACTTGAGAGGTTTATGGTGTTTGTAGTGAAAGCTTGCTTAGTTATTGGCTATTTTTTGGATTAATACATTTGCCTATGTCTCCCACTTCTTCACACTTTTATTTTTCTTATCTTTGTAAGGGGTGATCCCACAATACTGGTTTATAATTTTTGGGCAAACTAGACACTGAACTAATTTTTTTAACGAAATCTCCACTTTCGGGCTCCTATAGCGGCTAAACCGTGAGGAATTTGAAGATGATGAAAACTAGTGATTTGTGACGTTTTGTCTATAGATTCTAAATATATTTTTTTCAATTTTTTTGGAATCAGATTGCAGTTCTTTTTCCATCTCCTTCCAAAACTAGTTTTTTTGAAAAACAACATTTTTAAGGAGTGACGCTCACCGTATACAACATAATTTTTTTTGTATGAAGGATAAAATTCTATTTTTTTTGAATTTAGATTCGTAACTATGATATCTAACCAGTTCATTTGGTTTCATAGTGTTTTATTAAATATTTTTTCCTTATTCAAGTTTTGAAGTCAAACCAATTACAATTCAGACATAGGCAGACCATATACAACATAACTTTTTCTGTATGTATCAAAATTCAATTTTTTTTTAATGGATCAAGGAAATCAATACCTAGCCTGAACATATTTTTCAAAATTTTATTTTGATAATTTGCTATTTTTCCACATGTGCAGAACAAAGAACTTGATTTTTGGTGAAAAACCTATGTTTAATAAAACTAAAAAAGAAAATACATAATAAAACCAAACCAAATTAAAATTATATTCGTTGGATAGATCGTTCCAAGGAATACCATCCTCCAGTTGGGTTTGTGAAGTCTCGTCCATTTTCATCCTCAACCCGAGCTTCAAAGCGCAAAATTCTGGATTTTTTTACCATTTGAGGGGGAGAAGGAGGGAAATGGGGGGTTCGCTCGAACTAGGGTTCATTCGAACCCCCTTTCAAAAAGGGTTTCCTTTGGGTTTTTTTGCGGGAATGGTGGGAAGTTAATTGAATGGGTTTGCTCGAACCCTAGTTCATTCGAACCCTGTTTAGGTTTGTTCGAACCCCAAATATGATTTTTTTTGGCATGGGGTCATTTTTTTCAACTTTTCCTTCCTCACTCCAATTGTAAACCACTTTTGTGGGTTCACCCTAAGTCATATATACTTTATTCATTTTCTTTTCTTTTGATGGGTTAGAGTAGGGAAAACTAAGAGTATGTTAGATTTTTGTTTTTTATTTTCTTCTTCCAAGAATCAACTTTGAATAAACTATTAAGTTATTCTTTATATAAGAATAATTGACTTACTACATTTTAGATTAGCATAAAATTAGGCCCCTTTATCAAAACAACATACATTTCATCACTAGAAGTTATTATAAAAAATGAAGATAACCTTCTTTCAAGGGAGGATTTAAACTTGTTAACTCCTGAGGTTGGGCTTGTGTCATTTTTAATCAAAGCTTAATGTTTTAGATTAAAAAGAGGTCATTTTTTGTTAAATTCATCTCTAGCTTATTCTCTAGATCTACAAAGAGTTAGACATGTTTTAATTAGAATCCTTGGATAGGTCTTTTAAACTTGGTGTAGCTGGAAAAAATGAGTTAGGACTTAAAAAGGGGATTATGCGTGATACTTCTAACAATCCAAAATTCCAAATAAACCCTCTTTCCCAACCACCATTAAAAACATTTTTATACCTATTACAAGGGTCCAGGTTATTATATTGAAGACTATAGGGTTCTCCAAAGTAAGAAAGGCCTATAGAAAGGAGACCCAATCATTCACAAAAGAGAAACAAGAAGAACATCTATAGAAGAAAACCTGAGGAAACACAACTTGAGGATATAATGGATGCCAATATCCTCTTTAGTGGCCTGTTTGGAGAAGGGGTATTGTAGAGAACAACCCAAGTATATATAGAGATGGGGGCCACAAATAGAGCAATTATTGAAGAATAAATAATCAAATACATGGTGACTGTCACAAACACACAAGAAGGGATGATAGAACAATTCCCACAGGAGTTGGCCTTGGCCCTCAAAAAAGAGGAAAAAAACAATAGAGGAGGAAGAACAATTAAGGGAACAATCTTTAGCATATATCACTGCATCAACCATCCTAGAAAAAAATAAGATATCATAATTACAAGCTATGGAGCTCTATTCAAAGCAAATAGTAGATGATTTAATGCTACAAAATCTACAAACTACTCATCAAATTAAAGAAGAAAAATGTTAACAACTACTAAAAAGGCATTTGCAGTAGTGCAAGAAGAAGTAAAAGAGGCTAAAATAGACCAACATGACAACATTCAATCAATAGGCCAAGATCCCACACACACATCTCCACCATCACTAGATAGGCCATCTTCATCGACTAAAATATCACTCAATGCTTTCATCGAGGACTTTCTCTAGCAAAAGAAGTAGATCCAACCTAGTGCCACAATACAACTATTTCAATTGCCATTGTTTGGATTTCAAGTGGACATCTCTAGCATATCACCACTATAAACGTTTCAACTTAGGGATAATTTTCATCAAACATCACAAGAAGATATTCTCAAACAACATATAGAAAACATAAAGCAACTATAAGGAATCATAAGTGACCTATATAGAAAGTTACCACATCTATGAGGGTAAACACCATGTATATATGAGGGGAAACACCACATCCTTTAGGACAAAAAATAAAGCAAGTAGTTGAAATCCATTTTACAAATATGAATAAGAAAGCCACCACACTCCACAATAGTATCATCATAAAAAATTCTTAAGAAAGGATGGATGAAGAAAAAAAGAAGTGTGTGATGACCCACACTATGCTAGAATCTAACATAAGCACACTCAAGAATACTAGAAGTGATATCAATTCTTTTTCTTGCAATGGAAAAACCTAACTAAAAATATGAAAGGTCACATAAAACATATTGGACAATAGATATTCTAGGTACAACTTATGATGCACTATGAAATACATGGATAGGAAGTTAAGAGCACAAATTGAAGCCTTACACACTCAAATGTAGCATCTCCGACACCAACAAGAATCAATAAAGAGCTAATAAAAATAATTAAGAGAGGTAGTGAGCTTGTGGTTTTCTCATATCACTGGTCTCCTCCGTGATGCACAAAACTTGGCTCAAAAAATTTAGATCCCCACCATTCTAACAGAGGCCAAACAAATCTTAACTCAGGTTAATGCACAAGTTCATATCTTGCAACAAGAAAAATACAATGGTATAACATATTTCTACAACTGAAGGAGATCTATAAGAATATTTTTCTTCCTAATTAGTTCACTTTGCATGAATTGAGGACAAGACATAGTTTGAAAAGGGGGGATGATGTTAGCAAGGTTAACAACGAAAGGCAAAATAGAGTTTCAAACTGAAATGAATGGAAATAGGTTTGGGTTTTGTTTTATTTTGAGGGTTGATTTGAAATGGGGGTATGATGAACCTATTTCTCACTATTTCATTAGGAAATGAGATCCACACAAAAAATTGACTTACAACCCTTAGGTGAGTCAACTCAATGAGGGAATCTACCAATTTCCTTATGATTGAGGATGGGGGTTTTCGCCTGAACAACACTTTTGGGAGAACAACACTTTTGGGAGAAAAACTAAAAATAGAAAATATAATCAATTATGCTCATTCAAACTTGAAACAACAATTTAAAGCTCAATAATAACAAAAAAAAAAAAATTTCTGCACATCTGAGAAGAGTTTGATACTGTGTACCAATCATCAAAAGGTAGTTTCTGAAGGCAAACTGGGACTCATTCGCCCATGGGCGAATGGGTTTTTGCAAATGGGTCTTTTGTCAAGGATTTCAAACAAATTTCAAGAGACTTTGATGTCAATCTATAGCTTCGGTTTGATTCGGGTTGCAGTGTCAAAAAGTTAGAAATTGGATCTATAGGTGAGTTTTCGCGGCTTCACAACAACTTTGACAACTTTGACAATCTTGCACTCCAAGAGGTTTTCAATCCTTCTTCAACTTAAGATCTACAACACAAACACAAGAGGGAAAAATTATTTGTTTTTGGTGAACGGGGGTTTGCCTTGGTCAAACCCCATTTGGGTAATTAAACTTTGAATTGAAATAATGAAATGTGAAAGGAATGATGAATGAACAATGCAATATTGCAACTCACCAAACCCTTGAATAAACCTTTGGAAATCTGCAATATTGATCTTGATCTTGCATGAAATGGATTCAGTGGATGTGGATCTTAATGCTTGAGATATGACTTTGAATGCTTGCTTGAATCTTTGAAACCTACATCACAATGTTAGCTCCAAAAATATGCATGATGCTTAAGACTTTGACATGATGATTGAGATCTTGATTGTTGCAATAAATCACTGATAAATCTACTCTTAAATGCCCTTGATCATAAAATTTTCTCTTGTAAACTTGCACTTGAAATCTCATAAAAGTTCTCTAGATTGCTTAGGCTTTGAATCGATAAAATAACCTTGTATTTATAGATATGTATCCTTAATTTCTCAAAAATTAAACATTACAAGCCAACATTGAAATTTAAATTTTGGGACATTAAAATACCGCCAAAAACATAATTTAAATTTAGGTTCAAAGGCCTAGGGTGGACCCATTCACCCATGGGCAAATGGGTCCTAGGTCTGTATTCTTGGAACACACATTGCTCAAGGTAAAGTGTTATGTGTTGGCATTAATTATTGTCGGGTTTCCCCTTTGGAAAACGTAATTTATTAGGCTTGTAGATGTAAAATAGGTCTTATTAAGGCATAATTAAGTCCATTTTAATTAAGAGGGCCCAAAAAAAGTGTGAAAATGTAAAGGAGTACATTTTTCTACACTACACAAACAATAGTAGAACCTATCACAACTCACAACATAAAGGATATGGAGCATAATGTCAACTAGTAATAGGCATATATTGTAAGAGACACATCCCAAATAGAATATATATGAATAGATGATAAATAAATGTACGAAGAGAATATAGAATGAATATAATGTAAGAAGACAAACTAGAATAAGATATATAGAAGAAGATATGAAAGATTGATTGTAAGTTTCAAATATATGGACATAGTGAGAAATTATCGGTACCAATTGATGACATTATTATATTAGGAATATAGTATGATACCACACTATATTTAATTATGATCATTCTATTATTGTTGGTACAAGTGTATAAATACAACTCCTAAAGAATTCTATTGGGCTCAAAACTTTGATTTATGTCTCATTTTTCTCCAAGGTTAAGCCCACTTAGCTTGTATTTTACTTGTTTCTTTTTTCCCACTTCCTAAACAATTAAGCAAGCTTGTATTTTATACCCAATTTTTACTTGTGAGACATAAGCTACTCAATGCATACTTTTCCTCTATTTTGTAAGCTCCCATGGAGAGTACATCTTGAAGGAAGGAGTTACATGATGACCTTCACCAAGGTCCATAACTTTATATGGACATTAAAGATATTCATTTTATGTTTGAATATTTACTTTACATGCATGTCTATGAGTGCTACATGCTTTGAGATTAATGATCATTCTAGGATTCACATGCACCTCAGAGTGGGAGAAAAATTATAATGGTAAAATTTGCACACCTATGCCATTTCTCATTTAGTATTGTTCATGCGTCGGGAGAATGTCTTAACACAATTACATATTGACTAATGGTATAATCTTGTGTGAATTAGTGCTCATTCCTATAACCTTCAGGTATCGCCATAAACACAAATTCTTGTATGTTTATTTGAATCTTGCAAACTTACATACACCTCTCCACACATACCACATTTACTACACCTACCTTGAACACACATCTATTCTCTGCATAGGGATCCACTATTTCATCCTCATAGGTCATTTCTATAGGTGCATGGTTGACCCTAAATTTGTGAATTCAACTTGTGACATTTTGAAATTCAGATTCAATTTTGGCCAACTCTCACCCATTTCACTAGCTACTATGAGTTTACTAGACACATTTTTATGATTTGATGCTATATTCTTGTATTCAAAGACATTCATTTGCATCCATTTCACAGTCTCTCGCATTCAATCATCCTCTCACATCCTAGAAGCTTTTGAGGAGCAAACAATATAAAAACACTTCAACTTGGTGCACAAAAATGAATTTGCATATTCATTGATGAACATTGCTTGTTGTCTATTGATATATTACACTCTTTTCTAGGGGTTGATCTAAGAGGACATGTCCCCTTGTGACATACCAACAATCTTCTAAAGGTATTTCTAAATACCTCTAATCTTTATAGTAGTAGAGTGTAGAGTAGATAGTAGTGAACCAAGTGAGCTAAAGAATAGAGGCACACACTGAGCAATATTATATTTGTATGGTAGATGATGAATCCACAAACATGAAAAATACTTAGAGGTGTGAACTTGACTTAGGATAGTGTATAAGTCTTGCACATGATTGATCATTTTGCATTTACAAAGAGGTATACTTTCTTAGACTAGGGACACTCAAATTCAATATTTTCATTGAGGTCACATATCTTCAATAATCAAATTGAGTGCCCCCATCCACTAAACATTTAATTTCCTAAAACAAAATTTAATTCACATGCTTATCTATTTGCATCATGTTGATTTAGCCTAGATTAATAAGTAGGAAGAAACTTCAATTTATTTGTTTGCATTTTATGAGGTAGCAAGCTTAGTAGGCTTGACCTTGGAGAAAACTTTATAATTAAGATGTTTGAGTCAAAAGAATACTGAGATGACTGACCTCCCAAGAAGTCTCATTGCTTCACCCTTATAAACATCACCTAAATGTAATGAATACTAAATGGATAATTTATTCTTAAAAAAAAATCTATTTAAACCGTATCTCATAAAATATAATCAATAAACTTACTAAAAATAGTGAAATAAATATCATAGCCTTGGTTACGTTTAAAAGTTATTTTCCTTTACAAATGTTAACGAGTAAAAACTAGAAGGATCATTTGTTTTGACATTACGAGAATATTTTGCTCTCCATAAATTAGATATCAACTGCAAATCTAATAAAGGGGAAGAATGTGGAGATAAGATTGACATAGCAGAGGACGAGGAAGAAGAGCAGTCTATTTCTATGGCTTCAACAGTTCGCCTCAACAATTGCTTCAATCTCGTTTCGTTCGGTTGCGCTCACAAATATCGAATGCAATGCTCACTATCAACTCCGTCTGTGTCTATTTCATCCACACCCACTTCAATTCACAGGCATACTTTGAGCAGAAAACATGGAGTACCATGGAATTCCACAAATCTACAATGCAATACTCGCGCACCCACTAAAATACGATGTTCCGCCAGTCAAGAATCGTTAGTTTCTGGAACTGGTCTACATAATTACGAGGTACCCAACACAGCGCTTTGCCTCAAAACTTTTCTTTTTCTAAGTTCCTTGCAATGTATTCAGTTGGGATTAAGCTGTTGGAATTATGGATTCCTTGCTACCCAAATGACATGATATTTGTTGGCATTTCAATTCTGTGGAGTAATTTATTCTCCAGAAAAGGCCTCAAAGCAAGCTATTCAAATGATATAATTATCATTTTGTACTGGCCTTACATTGTTTTCTTTTTACGTCTGGAGCTAGCTTGGGTCGCTATGCTGTTTTTCCATGAAGCCGGCATAAGTTTTGGATAGTCACGGGAAATTTGCTACAGTCAATGCAAGAAAATGTTGATGCAAAACTTGTGTATTAATTCGTTCTATGGTTCTAGTTTTTTTTTGAAGAGGTGACACCGCAGAGGACTTAGAAATTTCTGACCAGAATCAGGAGCAGAAGGTCGAACCTGAAGAAAACAAACGAAAATTCTCACAATATGATTCTTTTACCATTACGAACACTTTTGTATAACCCTGTTAGTAACCCTACCTTTGTGGTCCCACAGACTATTATAGTCTCGTGGTTGAAACTAAAATCAATTTAAATATAAGCCAATACTAACCAAGAAAGGAGGCTCACAGAGTAGGATTGACCAAGTTGCTAAAGTGGCAATTACTCTGATAGTACATCTTAACAACTGATTTCCATACCCGAGACAAATAAGGACGATAAATACCTATAGGGTTCCTTGAATTCAAGCTTACTTAAGCACAAATGGTATGCCATTAAGAAATGGATCACTTCTCTCAAAGAGATACTGTTCCAAGTCACATTCTTCCCACCAAGTTTTGCAAATTGGTCCTTTTTCTGTGTCAGAATGAATCAAATCAATTTGGTGGACGCCTGTTTAGTATGTTTGGCCTTTCTTATCTGCTATGGTGATGGGTCGATTATGCAAACCCCAAAGCTCATTTGGCTCAAATCAAGCAAGTTATTTCTATAATGAAAAATTTTGTCCAAAGAAAGGCATTTGCGAAAGTTATTTCTATTTTGAGGCATTTGGTTCAAAGCCCAGTAAAATATTTCCAGTTATGTGTTCTGGGGACAACAATTCAATCCTAAAGTAGATTTTGCTCAAACATTGCCAGATGTGCTAGAGATAGTGAAGTGCATAATTTGCATTGTCATTTTGGCTTTGGAAATACTACATTTTAATTTTTATTGTGCTTTCAATATTTATTTTAGGTTATGTTTTGAAGCCTGCCATAGGGCATGGCGAAGTTTCCTTTTTGCAATTGTGAGACAACTACACATCTGTGATTGGAGGGATTTCAAGGAAACCCGCTGTTACAGGGTATTAACTGCTAACCAGTGCTATTACCGAAACCAGGGCATCTATTCAGAAATCAATTTTGCCTAAAAAGAAAAGCTGTAACATTCATGGTGTGCATTACAAGTTTGCAACTATCCCAACGATGGTCAATGTCATGAAAGTTTTTGTAGAATGACATATCAATCTTGAATAAATATTTGATGGATATTTTATTATTTTGGCACTTATCTGGCTACATCATTATAGCATTGGTCTTACAGCTTGCTTTTCTGGAGCCTTAATGCGATACATCTTTTGGAGTAAAATTTATTTATTTATTCTGTTGTTGTGAGTAAAGGGATTTTCATTTGTGAAAATGGTAACATGAGTCATATTTGTCACTTAAGCCACTGGACAGTTTACTGATGACGCTGCAGACGTGGAATTGCGAATCCCATTGCCGGGAGAAACTACTCTGGCTGCTGAAGATGTGTCTGTGAATGTTCAAGACACTTCTCTTGTTATTGCAGTTCGGGTCATGAATGAAGTCAAAGTTTTGTTGTCAATTGACCGTCTATATAGCAGGATAAACCCTTCAGAAACTGTCTGGTTTGTCCCATTCCTCTGAAAAATCATCAATCTGCTTTGCATGTTCATCTTGTGTATTTTGAGCTACAAAGTTTCGTGATTATATCATTATTTGAGAGTCTTTAACGCATAATTTTTTGCATGGAGTTAAACTTTTAGAAGAGCATTTCATTGTATTAATTCTTGTGACTGCACAGGTATATTGATGAAAATGATCTTGTGGTAAGCCTTAAAAAGAGTGATATAGATGTGAAATGGCCTGATATTATGGAGGCCTGGCATTCGCTTGGTACTGGAGTTTCAGCACTTCTGAAAGGGACATCAGTGTACCTTGTTGGAGATTCTTCAGAAATCAATTGGGCAGTGGCTAGAGAACTAGCAATCAGTTTAGAGTATTGTGTCTCTCTTCCTCTTGATTCATATTTTCTTGGTTTACAATGAGCAAGAAGATTCACAATAATTAAAAATGAATATAGATGCCAAACCATTTCATCAAAGAATAAAATATCTTGACAAGAAATGACTGAGGATTTCTTGATGTAAGTACGAAGCATCCTTTACCTTATATTTCAGTCATTATACTGTTGAAGTGTCCATTTTTAATTATTCTCTTAATTTGTAGCTTATTCTTTATATTTTTTTTTTGAAAATATACAACTTATAGTACAATTTAGAACTTGTGGACTCTATGTCCCTTCCTTAAAAAGTGAGAAAAGATAACTTGTGGGCCTGTGCCCCAAGTAGCAATGACTCAAAATCCTTGTTAAAAATATCTCTGACCTGACTTTGAAAAGAAGAGCTACCTTTTGCTTGACTATACTAGCTGCCATAATCTAAGCAGAAGACTGCTCTTCTGAAAAGCTTACCTATATACTGTCCTCCATAAAAAACCAATCGCAATACTTTACAGCTGTCTCCGATCATCTGGTTGTCTACCGAGAGTACGCTTTTCCACGAAAAAGAGGCAACAAATAAATAATTGCATTCAGCATGAAACCACTTACAAATGGACTTGGAAGTAGCACGGCTCTGGATGATGTGGTTGATTGACTCCTTTCTCCCACAAATGCTGCATAAAGAATCAGTGATACTACCTGTTGACGTGTGTTTTATGACAATGCCAGCACAGAATAAAATGTCCAACGGTCACTCTATTCTCTCTTGATCAAAATATTCCACATACTAAGATTGCGTGAAAGTTCATGTGTTCAACTCCAAGGTTCCTTTTATCGCGAATAGACTCAGTTGGTTGATGTGAATATGCTGGGTATTCCAAGGGGACTTACGTAATTGTTCGATTTCTAGCGAAGCAGATAAAGGATTTAACTATGATGCTCTGGTATCTAAACTAACCTGAAAATGCTGAATTTAAAGGAGATAAAGGGATAGGAATTCTACAATCTATCTCTAAGGGTGGAAGGCAAAGGCTAGCTTTAACAATCTCCAAACCAAACTTTGTTTCGTCTCCCCTTCGGACAACTCTGACAAAGCTGATGCAATCTTCAAAGGATGGATAAGATATTCAGATTGAGATTCAACATGCACACCCCTTCACAACGAAGCAAGTGGACACACAAATCACAACCGAAGTTAGGTGCTGAAATTCCAGTTGACCATGCAAGGTAGACTTACCGTCAACAAGCCCGCTAGTGGTATGGATATAGGGAGATATGCTCAAACCAACGTCGCATTTCACAATTAACACTACTTGCATGAAAACAAAATCTACCTTACTCTACTCTACTTGAATTGGAAAGACGAACAAGTCTTGCTAGCTACTCACAATAGAAGATAAAACCACCAAGCAATGATAAATCTTTATATTATGAGAGTTTTCACAACAACTTCTTACAAAACTTTCAAAGGGAAAGCTTCCTTTCCTTTTCAAACTAAGCTAACTCCTAGCTTTACTCCTATCTTTGATTTCTGTCTAGCTCTGATATCTCCTAACTCTAATAGATTACAAATGAGGGGGGATGCCCCTTTTATAATAGGCCCAGTCCAGTGGACGGTTCAGATCTGATTACAATAAAGGGCTCAGATTGAGCCACCCATGCCCTAATTAGGGTTTCTGCCCTAAAAACCGCCATTGAGAGGAGTGGGGCAATGAATGCGTTGCAGATTCTCCACTCCTTGTCACGAACCACTAACTGCCATCAATGCACGTCGTCTCCTTCCAAAAGGTCATCGTTCAGAAGGGTGTTTCCCTTCTCCTTCTCGCTGACTGCAAATTTGATGAATTTGTCTAGTACTGCCTCAATTTCCTGATCCAAAATGGGAGGAATGTGATCCAACTGAAACTCTAATACTGTAACTGTTTGCCCATGCTGGGCACATGATTTCTTCCAGGCAACAAGGGCGTCCTGGTTGTTCTGTATGATACTGGAGAACGTAGCAGTGTTTTCGAAGTCATCCTGTGTGAAGGTCTTCACCTCAAAGAAGAATGGCGTTAATCTGCTCTTCAATCCATCTGCAATTACCTCTTCAGAAGTCAACCTCCTGGCAAAGATTGCCTCCAATGTATTGAGGATTCCATCTAAGATGTTTGTCATGGCCTTTCTGACCTTGACAGAATCTGTCTGTGATGTATCGTAGAATCCCCGGCCTGTGACTACTGAAGAGTACCATCTGGCGAAGTCGTATCTATCCCCCTGTTGAATAACACCTCCCTCAACCAAAGTGTGTTGAGGTATGCTCATCAAAGCCCCTAAACGGAGAACAATTCTCGTCTGATAGATGCGAGCCTCACCCCAAGCATGGTTAATTGCCTCCACCCTAGCCATAATATCGGAAGCTTGCCCATAGGCATGTGCAAGATCCTCCATGAACTTTCTTGTTGCATGCGCTGCGCTGGCGCGCCCATTGCGCTTTGTTGTGCCGTTCTTCCAAGTCATAAGCAGTTGATCCTTGATTCGGTGGAGGTACAGATTCTCTTGCCTGAGGGGACAAGAGTCGCATGTGATCTTCGGTCTTATTATCTGCCTTCAGTTTCATGTTGCCGCTTGCCAGGACAATCCTATCGTATGGGTGCTTGATGGGTGTATCACTCCTCTACTGCCCATTAACTCGATTGGTATTGAAATCTATGGATTTATGAAACAAACTGGTGCAGAGCGGCACCGTCTCTATCACGCACTCTATCCAAGTCGCCGCATTATCGAGAGTTAGGGATCCATCCTCGTCGATGGATATTTTTGGGAACTTCGGCGCTAACACAACCCGGCCGGAGGTGCGATCCTCTGTAATGATTCCATCCATCGGGATCGGTCTCATCGCCGGATCACCTCATTATCCATATGCATTACGGCACCTCACAGTGTAATACGATATAATAAAAGGCTGTTCTACCTCGGCCTCTACCTCGTGAACTTCATTTCTGCCTTCGCTTCTGCGAGGCTCATCATTATCAATGGGCTCGGTGTCTCCTGAGCTCAGGGCATCTTGATCTGAAGTAGCATCATCCTCGAGAGCTGCCTCAATCTCCTACTGAAACTGAGTATCCGTGGCCATCCCCTCATCTGTCTCTTGTTGATTTTCTTGCTGATTATCTTCTTGGGGCATGTTGATGCTCTGGCCCACTGATTCTTTGCGAGGTGGCTGACTTGCCACTTGCACTGTTTGCTCTACATCCAATCTCTCCCTCTGATCAACAAACAATGACACCTCCTGTAAGCTTGGAGAATGTGCCTGAGATGGCGTATGCAAGGATTCCTCAACTACCACAAGATCAGGTCGAACTGGCTCCTTTCTTCTAGGCTCTGGGGTTGGATTACTTCGTCTCCACCTCGTGGATTGCGGTAATGCGTCTCTACATCAAGTTATGGTAGAGGGAATTGGCCTTCCGCCAAAATTGATGACGTACCTCTCCTATCAACTCGTTACCAGGTAATGGTGGGATACCGAATATATCGAAGTGATCTTGACTCGGATGTCGGGGTGGCGGTATCTCTTACCTATCTTCGTGGTCGGCTGTCTGGCGTTTATGTCTTCCTCAATCTGATCTGGTACTGGGATAATCTCGCACTCTTTAACCATCCCCAACGGTATCCGAGAGAATATTCTCTTTCTGACTTCAATCTCATCCACTGCACTTGCCCAAAAGTCTTCGATCTGCACCTTGTGCCTAAACTCTTCTGTCAATATCCATCTGATGTTTCGGTGGGGATCGTAGTAGTGCCTGCTGGTGTGATAGGAAAGGTGAAAGAATTGGAGCTCCGCTTCTGCCTCTCTTGCTGCTTGCAACGATGGGCATATTTCATCTGAATTCCCCATGGTAATTGAGAATCCAAGTCCACCTTTCTTCTTCTTCTTCTTCTTCTTATCATAGGCAGTCAGTTGCCTAGATACTTCCAGCATCACTATCCTGTTTGTGGGATACTGAGGCAATCTATATGGATAGGAGGAAAATCCTTGCAGCCTTATGTAGGTGAATTTTGGAAATTGGATAAACCAACATCCGAATTTCTCAATCATTTCTTGTGCCTCCCTTGATATTCTGTGATGGGTTCTTTGCTGCAGGGTCCTTGTTATGTGCATAGTAAAGGCATCATTGACCCTCTTGTAATTAGTTGTGCTTGTCAAATGCAACTGTGGACAAGCCTCATATATTTTAAACTGATGGGAACCACAACCGATTGGTTCCTTGTAAGAGATCCCCCTGTATCTTGTCATGCGAGCCAGCATATAGACAAGGTAGGAACCCATATAAAATGTTTTTGTTCTCCTCACGCCACGAAGCTGCTCATGTATGCTATCACTGATCATCAGTGCCCAATCCATGTAATCCTTTCCCTCTAACACCAAGTTGACAAAATAAAACATCCAAGGTTCAAAGATGAACGCTTGGGGGCATCCTCCAACTCTGCTTAACATCATGATCAGATCACCAAACTCCTGCCTCAAATCCTTCGAGACTATCTGTTTGGGAAATTTTGTGCGAGTTGGCTTGGGTTTAATCATTCACCTGGTATTTATCAAATCAGCACACCGGTATGTGGTGGATGAGTACATCTTTCCAACTCTTTCCTTTGTCTTGTAGATCATCTTCTCGTGGACTGGAATCCCGAATGCCTCTCCGATTGCTTCAGGTGTCAGGTTGGCCAATACCTTGCCATCTGGCAAAGTGATCATTCTTTGCTCTGTATTGTAATGGTGGGCGCATTCCATGATGAGTTCTGGGCACCGGATAGCTGGCAGAAAGTTGGCAGCTGCATACAGTCCACTTCTGACAATACTATGCGAAGTCACTGATGGGTGATGGCCTCCAGTCCCCATTATCCTTCTTCTGAATGCCTCTAGGTTGAATGAGCCTAAATTCGTGTCAGCTAGCCTACCGAGCTTTGATGAAAATTTTGACTCTGGCAAGAATGACTTGCCCAGTTTCTTGATCAACGCCTGTCTGGACTCGGTGTGGTTGTTTTTGCTTGCAGCTCTTCTGCTTGATTCAACCATTCTGCAAAAAGGCAAGAGAGTTAGAAAACAAGATTTAAAATAATAAAATAACCATCATTGAGGGTGTTAGCAGATTTTTAAATAAAAAGGCTGCAACACTTCTGCCATTTCCAACTGCAAACCTCAA
Source organism: Sequoiadendron giganteum (assembly GCA_007115665.2). Lineage (NCBI taxonomy): Eukaryota > Viridiplantae > Streptophyta > Pinopsida > Cupressales > Cupressaceae > Sequoiadendron > Sequoiadendron giganteum. The sequence goes on from CM021110.1 coordinate 36,786,652, forward strand.
CTGTCTTGTTCACTTCAGCTGTGAAATTTCTGTATTTGCAGCAGCTCTTGAGACCTCTCTCAAACTCGTATTTCTCTTCTAAAAAACGTACTTTCAGCAACTTGTAAATGTCTTCACAAATTTGAACTTCTAGCAAATGCAGCCCTTTCAACTTCAGATTTCTCAGCAACTCCAAAAATGTCCAGACTTAACCTCGTTTATTTCAACAGTCAGACGAAACTTCTTCACAAAGTCGTACCTTCTCAGCAACTGGCAACTGGGAAATTCGCACCTCTTCAGCAACTTGAGACTCAGCAAGCTAAGTCGTACTTCTTTAGCAATTTCAACTTCTGCAAATTTGCACTCCAGCAACCTCCAACTCTCTCACAATTTCGAATTCTTCAACAACTTTAACTTTTGCAAATTTGCACTTCAGCCTTAGCCAATATTTTGCATTTAGCAACTGGTGAGAGGAATGAAGAGGACCTCAAAATCTTATAGCCAGGTCGAATTCCTGCAGAGGCTATTCTTAGCAAATTTTCGAATTCATTTTCCCCCTCTTTTCCAGTCGTAACACTTGTCATCTGAGGCATCGGAATCTCAAACTTCTAGAATTATGAATTTTACCATTTCTTCACAGGCCTGCCTCGTCGCATTTGATTTTTTAAAATATTAAATCACTCATTCCGTTGAACAACTTCGAATTGTTTGGCTAAGTCGTTTGATCTCTCCTTCGTTTTGGCAAAATTATCCAGCTCAAACTTCTAGCGAAATGCTTCTCATTCATTTTATTTGTTTGCCTTAGAAAAATTCCTCAAATTTGCCTTAGGAAATTTATTTAAAATAGGTATTGGGCAAAATATCCACCGGAACGATATGGACATGGCGTGGAGTAAGTTTGAATCACCCCTGAATTGCAAACGTTCAATACCCAGAAGAGAATTCCTTCCAGAATCCATCATTTTCATGTGTATCCGGACGAAGGGGTACTTTTAATTTTTATTATTTAAAAATAATAAAAATGACTAATGTTTATTTCTCTTCACATCTGGATATCTTCCACTCCTGCAATTTCAAGTTTCTCTGCCTTGGCAAATTTTCTTGATTTCTCTGTGAAGAATTTTCTCTCTGAAGACCTTTTCTCTCTGGAAATTCTAGCATCATCTTCTAGACGTATTTTTTATTTTCTCTTTAGAAAATGCCTTAGGAATTTATTTTAAAAAATATCACTTTATCACCTTACCCTCTGAAGGGCGCATTTCACATGTGAGCTTCCATCCCATTCCTTAGGCAATTCCACGCCTAGACCCTCTTCATCACACTTAGCAATTTTCATTTCTCATGTCCCCACTCATTGGGCGCATTTCACATGGTGAGGAGGAAAAATATCAACCCTTAGTCTTTTAAAATCACGCCACCCTTAGCATTTTCTTTCCCCCCTTGGCGCATTTAGCATGTCATGAGGAAACTTGGACCGCCTTTTACCATGTGAAGAGGAAAATATTCAAGTCAAGCGCATTTCCTTAACACCTTCAACTTTTTTACCTTTCACCTTCTACCTTTTACCTTGGGCGCATATGCTATGGGGAAGAGGAACTTGAGGGCGCAAATGAGGGTGTCATGAGGAATTCCCACGCCTTGGGTGACTCTTCACCTCCCCTTGGCGCATTTTGGCTAGGCAACTTCCATATTGGGCGCATTTCAACTTTGCAAGGGAAAGCGCCATCATCTAATGACCCTTCATCTTCCCTTGGCACATTTTGGCTATGTTGCTTCCATGTTGGGCGCATTTTGCATGTGGACAAGGAATTCCGCCCATTTCTAGTGACTCTTCATCTCCCCTTGGCACATTTGCTATGGTGAGAGGGAAACTTCCTTGCCTTAGGCGCATTTGGGGTGTGAGGAGGAAAAAATCCACGCCTATGGTGACTTTTCACTTCCCTTGAGCGCATCTAGGGGTACGAGGAGGAAACTTTATGCCTTGGAAGAATTTCTATGCCTTTGCCATGTGGGCGCATTTGACCTCTGTTCAGGAAATCTTGCACTTGGAGATTTTCATGCCCTTTTTATCTTCTTGGCGCATATCATGTGTTTCTATGCCAGTTGCCTCTTATAAATTTCCAACGCCCTTTATGCCTTGGCTTTCTATTTTTAGTAAACCTGGAGAAGTTAGGGTTTATTTTTATTTCATCCTGTTCTGAGCCGTGCTTGCACTGATTTTGCCATCCTATTTACCGTCTGCCCATACTGGTATGCTATTTTTAGTAAACCCTAAATTTGATCAGTCCATGTATCTCCGTTTGCTTTGAAATTTGTTCCAGTTGCTTTTGATGCTGTGAGAGACCTGTTCACACTTTTCTCTGGCGATGACGTGCTATTTTTAGCCATGAGGTGACTTACTAAAAATAGTAAGTATTCAGATCGTGCTCAAATTTTGCCAGTAGGTAGCCTGGAAGATGCTGATCCCGGTGGCGTGCCTCATTTTGGCTCCTCTGCATTTTACTTCATCTATTTTTAGACATAGTAGGGGAAACCCTAATCTGACTTGTATGCACTCCTGACTGCTCCTGATTGCCTTGATTTCTACTGTTTGTCGTTCTGCTTGCTGGAAGGAAGTAATGGGTAGCCGTCAGACTGAAGTTGCTATTTATAGTAAGTGTCCAAAAAATGGTCCATTGGATGTCAGATGAGTTTGCATGTCACAGTGCTCGTGGGATCTCAAAAAACCCAGAAAAACCCAGAAAACTGGTCAATGTTCCGGCACTGGCTAAAAATAGTAAGTCCCTGAAAACTGACTCATTCCGCTTGCATGTCATATCATTGCGAAGCTCTCGCAAAACCCACATGGAATATCCGGACATGCATTGAAAATTCCTACATGCAAACCCTAAAAATAGCCTCGGAAGGCTGAACTCTGAAAGTCCTTGTCTCGGTTTGCATGTTATACCATTGTGAAGGTCTTAAAAAACCCAGATCCATTCTCCAGTCATTCACCGAAGAATTGTATGTTTAAACCCTGAAAATAGCCTCTGAAGGCTGATCTGCTAAAAATAGCCAGTTGTCTGAATCCGTTCAAATTTCACATGTGGATGCTTTGAAGCTGCCTGAATGTGCTAAAGTAGTTAGAATCCCGAAATCCTGAGGAATAAGCCTCAAATTAGGTACTTACTAAAAATAGTAAGTTGTCAGATTTCAGTAGGATTTCAGTGGGACTCTGCTTTGAGCTTCCTGACTGTGCTGCTGCACTTGGATTTCACCTTGATAACTTAGTTTGACCTAAAGCCAACCTAAATGATGGAAACCCTAATTTCGTTGACTTGGCCATTATTTCAATCTAGGTCAAAAGACGGGACAGCCCCGGAAGGACAAAAGATCAGAGACAGAGAGAACCAAAGCCAAAAGACCAGAACGGAGCAAAAATTAGGGGGTCCCCATCTTGGATGGGGTGATGTGTGAAAAGGTCACAACACTACCCTTGTGAACTCTTGATTAAATGGCCAAACCTTCTTGCAGCACTAGCCATCTCTAGACCTTATGTTCAAAGAAGGCTCAAATTCAAATAAATTGGCAGCGTCTTATCCACCTTGCTTCAAAAATCTGCATTCCCACTGCTTTGCAACTGTGATGTGGTCTTCCTGTATTTGCAAATATACAAAAAGACTTTATTCACCCTTGAAACATAGAGGAGTTGACGCACTTTTGTATGGTTGATTCTTGGTCAGCATATAGAAAAGCAGATCAATAGCAATGGCTAATTGCATTATTTCTTGAATGCAATGCCATTGGGTTTGAAATCTTATGGGTCTGAGCTTACAACATTTTGCTCTCTGTGTTAGGTGCTTTAGAAGATCTATCACATGGTAGTGTTATGGAAGTTTTGCATATTGAAACTATTTGATGCATATGTGGTAATGAACTCCGATGTTAGCAATGATGATACATAGAGAGGTTATATGATGAAGGGCCCATACATTTCATTGTGTGTAGAAGTAACAAAGTTTGGATGGTACAGTGGGTCAAGAATATAGGATAAATATGGTGAATTAGAAGAATATTTACTGAAAAGAAAAATCTATACAAATTGGTAACAAGTAGTTCCTCCATTGTACTGTGATTGGGCATTTAATACAAGGTAAAACGTTGAAGTACAGGGTTCTAGACTTTTCTCAGCCATAAGCCATTTGGATCGTCCAGTCAGTGGTAGTTGATCAGCTACATAGAAAGTTCAGTAAAGAGAAAACTATTGCACATTGAAATTTTAGAAAGTTATAAGTACCATTAGAAACAGTAATACTTACTACCTCCTTGGAGGCTTGGGGTTCATGAATGATTCATGGAATCTTGCTAATATCACGTGTTCTGCAATTTCGATGTGTGCAAAAGTAATTGTTAAACCACTAATCAACTCATATGTAATGAATAATAGCTTTCAAAGTTCAAAACGACAAATGAAATTGCTTAAAGACATTAGTGAAGTTTGATATAAGATTATAAGATCAAATTGATAAAATAGGGGTTTATTGATTAAAACATTGCCTAACGGGTTTGAATTCTATGCTTTTAGACAGTACAGGTAGAACCTTTTTCGGCATTATAGGCTATATAGGTATCAAGCGTTTGGGAAGGAAATTAGGGATAAAAGTTGAAGGAATCACCACTTGAGGGATTATGTGTTTCTGTGATGCCAATAATCATATGGACAATTTTAAAATGCTGCCTCGTGTGGGTTAAGTAACTTTGGGAACCTTCAAATGCAAATTTTAAAATAAGAAAAGGAAACCCTCAGTGGTGTTGATGGATCCAGTTGATGAAATCACTTAAGAAATATACTTGATAAAATATTTCAATCTTGGAGCCTAGAAGTTCATGCTGTTGAGAAATATGTTTAACATATTCAGTGAAAGCATAAGTAAATAGTGAACAAATCCAATTAACTGATTAAATTAACATGTCATTAACCATCAAATCTGAAATATAATATGGTGAAACACATGTAACAGAAAATGAACTCTATTATGAAAGAGATACCGAGCTTGTATAGATCAGAAACAATCTGTAACGTCAATACTATCCACCTTCCCTCAGTCTAACAACATTTTAGCAGCATAACAGTACTTCTCCTGCATAACCCATAAAACCTCCATCAAATGCCTCCAATTTATAGAGAAAAGGGAAGAGAAAACCATGAGTGCTTTCCCAAAACTAATGACCACCAAAACCATGGTCCATAGGAAAAATAAAAAAACTCATGCTCCAATGTGCAATTATGACAACACTCAAGATAGAATCCATGAATAGACAGCATGTTTGACCAGTAAGCACACATCCCCAAAACTAGTGCTCCACCATGAACATGGCAACTAATGAGGGATCCACCATTAGATGCCCGACTTTTCCCAATGTAACTCCCAAGCACTACATGTGAGAGATGATCAATTTCATTGATGACGATGACTGTGTAACTCCCACTATTGACCTTTTTACATAACCTCTTTATTCAATGCCATTACAATAATATCCCAAGTATCCTAGAAGATAATAAATAAATAACATTTTCTTTCAAACATCACATGGGCATCCTAGTACTCATTCCAAGAATGTTGGAGACACATACATTGGATTGCAAGTGTATATCACTAAATTCTAATATTATTCCACTTGATATTTACATTGCAATACAACAATAGAAAACATAAAATGAATAAAGTGCTAGCAGATAACTAATCCATGCTCATTGGTTTTGTATGAGAATCTGAAATTTAATCCAAAGTGTCTACCTTTTCTATCGTGACCTTACTATACTCACCTATCTTGTGAACAAAGTGATATTGAACATATATATGTTTTGTAGGAGCATGGTACATGGGATTCCTTGCTAAAATAACAGCACTCTAATTGTCACAACCAATCCTCACCATCCTGCAATCAAAACAATACTTTAGCACAACCTTTGTAACCAAACTACTTCCTTACAGGCATCTATAGTGGCCATGTACTTTGCTTCAGTTGTAGATAAAACAATTGTGGGTTGCCTCTTACTCATGCAACTAATAGCTCCTCCAAAGAGAGACAACACAACCACTAGTGGACCTCCCACTATCTAAATCACTAGTCCAATCTAAATCAACAAAGCCTTGTATGTCCAACATCTTGCCCACATCATTAGTCCCATGTTATCATATAAACAATTATTAGAAGTTCTTTGCAAATATCCAACCACCCTCTTAACATAATTTCAATGCTCTCTACTAGGATTAGACATAAACTTGCTAAGAATTCCCACTACTTGGGCAATATCCAATCTAGTACATATCATTGCGTACATTAGGCTACAAACAACACTAGCATAACAAACATTATAAATCCTCGAGTTCATCATTTGATTGAGGGCATTGCTTCATTGGAAGCTTTGTGCTTATAGATAAAGGAATACTCACTGGCTTATAATCTTGCATGGAAAATTGCTGCAAAATAGTCTCAACATATTTACTTTGAGTAAGCCAAAGCTTTCTATGAACTCAATCTTTCTTACAAACCCAAGCTTCAATATGAAAGCATTAAACTTTTGATATCACATTCGAGGTGACTACTTCAAACCATACAAAAACTGCTTCAGCTTGCAAACTAGATTTTGTTTTCCATTCACCACAAAAGTATTGGGCTATCTCATATAAATTTCTTCAAAACTGCACTTTTAACATCCATTTGATCTATTTCTAAATCACAAGCAGCAACAATATAAATAAGGAATCTAATTGAAGTTGACTTTGTCCAACTCCCTTTTTTTGGGAGCTCCTTTTTGCCACCAACCTTATCTTGTATCATTCCAATTTACCATTTGCTTCGATCTAATTTTTAAATACCCACTTGCATTCAATGGGCTTTCTTCCCTTGGGCAAACACACTAGGTTCGAGGTGTCACATCTACTTAAGGCCATCATCTCCTTTTGCATGGCCTCCACCCAAAACTCATATTCCTCCAAAGAGAGAGCCTTTTTCATAGATCTAGATTTGTCATTAGTATAAGATACATGTTATACACAACAAAAATTTGGTGGGCTATATGTGTCAACTCCATCCTTAGATCCACCTTGTTGTTCTTCCACCTATCCATCTTCTTGCTTCTCAATTTTATTTTCAAAATGCATGGTTTTCTTTTCCTTTTTTTTGGCTATTCAAGATTATAAGTAATTTTAAATTCCCTTAAAATAACATATTTAAGAGTAGACTATTTCCAAGGTTGAAGAATTTCAAAGTTTATAACCCTTGACATGCTCCTCATATCCTACAAAAATACATCTCTATCTTTTGAAATCCAATTTAGATCGCTTCTCCTTATGCACCTAAACATAATCCTCATGGCCCAAAACCCTTAGATGTAGAATAGAGGGTTTCATACCCTCTACACCTCATATGCTGTCTTATCAATCAAAGTTGAGCAAGGATGTCTGTTTACCAAGTAGCATGCAGTTCTAATCAAAAGCATTAATCCAACTGTGCACTTTTCAACTTACTTCTAGCTCTGTCCATCGATGTCTAGTTCATTTGTTTTGCAACCCCATTTTGTTGTGGTGTATATGGGTAGTTTTATGCTGCACAATACTTTCATGTCTACAAAACTCATCAAAACTCTTAGAGCAATATTCACCTCCATTATTATATCTCAAGACCTTTATCTTCCTATCCAATTGTTTCTTACCAAGTACCTTAGATTCTTTAAAATTTGGAGAAAACTTCAGATTTATATTTTAGAAAAATATTTTAAAGTAAATCTTGAGTAATCATTTATAATGAAACATAATATCTAGATTTATCATAGTTGCTGTGAGATTGGTACTGGTATGGGAGACTGGTACCGGTACCGGTACGACATTTTTTTGAAAATAGGAGATTGGGGTACTTGGAGACGCCATTTTTTTTTTAATATAAAAATTAATAATATATAGAAAATCTGAAAATATAATGACATTGAACTTTCAAAACAATAGCAGTAGTAAAGTTTAAGAATGAACATTAACTTTAAATACACAAAATTCAAATCCAAATGTCATTGTCACATTGTGTCAAAGAGTTCATACTTCAAATTTCATAATTATAGTTGATAGTTCACATTTAACATTACATATTCGATTACATATTGAAATTCAAAAATATTGATAGTTTGATTGGCTGATATGCAAACAAAAAACAAAAATCAGAAATCTATTTGATATCTCATATCATCTACACCACATCATCCATGTCAAGGTCCTCAGTTATGATGCTTTCCAAATACTCATCACTCTCTAACTCAGGTTCCTCTGCTGGTAGTAGAACTGGGGGTAAATCAGTAAGGCCATCTGGTTCAACCACTTCATCCACTATGGCTGCAACATCTTCATCAGGTGAAATTTGGTCCCATTTTGGTGAAGGACCCTCCTTGTATGCGGGATCTACATGAGAGAGAAGGCGAAGTGAGCTATGAATGTACACCAGGTTCTCTGCTTTCTTTGACCCCAATCGGTTCCTCTTTAATGAATGAATAAAACCATAAGTACTCCAATTTCTCTCACAAGATGACGAGCTAGCTACTTGTGAGAGTAATCTTATTGTAAATGATTGCAATTCAGGTGTTTCACCTCCATGGTTCCACCACCACTCTATAGGGTCTTTCTTTGCTCGCATATCATATAAAGCTTTCACGGAAGAAAGTCACCATGCCCACGTGAAAACTTATTCTATCGACTCCTCATAACTGATGCTTCATCACCTCGGCCATATATCTTTTTTATTGCAGCCCAAAATCCCTTCATTACCTCTCTATCCTTATATGGAGCCCTCTTATTGGTCTCTTGTATATTATGCCATTTAGGATTTAAGGCATAGGCGACACAATGAAGAGGTGTGTTAAGTTTGTTCCATCTTCCATGTAACTTTTCTTCTATCAAAGGATATAGTGAAGGATCTTTTGCATCTGTTATTTTCTTAATTCTTTCACACATGGAATGTATTTCTTCATAAGTTTCCCCCAAACATGGCTTGTCTGAATTTGCAAATTTGATCACCTCACATATGGGCTGAATAAAGTCCACAACAAATTTAACATCAGCCCAAAAACGGTCATCAAGGATCATACTTCTCACCTCAATTGCATCATTTGATGTAGATTGCCTCCAAGCTGCCCATGCATCACTAACAACCGTGGAACACAAAGCATCTTTCACTTCACAAAGACGGTGAAGAAGAATAAAATAAGAAGCAAAACTTGTATCAACTAGTTTGAGAAGCTCCACTTTGGCAAATTTTCGATAAATAGCTTGTGTTTGGTGATGGTTACATATGAACATTTGAATTTTTCTGCCCTTGTTTATGAGCTGAAACCCACTCAAACTTGCCAATATCTTTGAGTGCATTATTCAACGAATGCACACAACATGGTGTCCAAAATATATGCTTGTATTTCTTTTGCACCAACATACCTGTTGCTTTACAAATAAGGGCAGCATTTGTAACAATTTGGACAACATGTGATGCCCCTACCTCCTCAATGCCATCACATAGCTGGTTAAAAAGAAACTCTGCATTTTTTTCTTGCCCCGAACAATCTAATGCCTTAAAAAAATAAGGCCCTTTGCTGCATGTTACCATGATATTAAGTAGTGGACGGTTTCTAGTATCCGTCCACCTATCCATCACAATGCTGCATCCTTGTGAAGCCCACACTCTTTTCAATGGTGCAGTTTGTTGCTCTAATCGAATTTTTTCTTTGTCAATTAGAGTAGTGCGAAGCTTTTCATACATAGGTGCTTTATATCCAGCTGGTGCATTGTTGATTGCTTGGACCATCTCTGTATAGAAAGGTGATCGAGCAACATTAAATGGTATTCCATTGGCATAAAAGAAGCGTGCAATTGCTGCATCAACCGCTTCTCGACCTTGCACATCAAATAATCTGCCAATGGGGTTTGAGCTACCAATGTGTGGCCTCTTGTGAGAACTTTCTGCTGCTACATCTCTTGAAGACACATCCACCTTTGCCTCTCTAATCTGATTTTGATTTGCAGCAGTTTTCCCTATTGCCTCTGTTGTTGAAGCGTGAGAGCTCATATTAGAAACTTTACCATCAGCCCTTTCTTGATCCCTCACAGCCTCATATCGTTCCACCTCATTTATACAAGGATCAACACCTTTTCCAGGTATGTGAAGGAAATGAGCCCACCCTCGTGTAAGTACCTTGCCATGACATTGGGCATAATTTACATGAGATCGTGGATGTTCCACCTGAACCCTTTGGCCCCTTAACACGATCAAAATACTTCCACAACGGATACAAACTTTGTTTGCTTCCCCCACTCGACATTCTGATCGTGCACAAAAAAATAAAAAAATAAATTAGCACTAGCAGGCTTAACACTAATTGCTAACAGTAACAATGCAACACTTAACTGTGTTTACTGTTTACTTGTGCTTGACAAGCTTATGACACAGACATATGTATAACTATAAGTATAGGGCAATAAAAATTTAAAAAATTTAACAGATTTCAGATTTGAGTTTGTGTTGAATGGTCATTAAATAGGTGGATTCCTAAATTTCAAACAAGGGTATGCTAACAAATAAATTGAATAATTCAAAATCAAAACAAATAAAGCAACAAACAAGGGTATGCACTATGCAAAAGGCTAAAGCCAAAATGCCAAAAGAATAGAGAATGCTACGCAGCTACAGGTTTGTTTTGAAAAGGCAAAGTAAACAAAGATCTCCATGAGAAATCATAAAACACTAACAACAAAGTGCAAACCCTAAACACTAAACAATAATGAATAAACTACTAAATACTGTAAATACTAAATAGTAATACTAAATTAATAAAATTATAAATCTAAAATTTTAAACTATTAAACAAATTAAAATAGTAAATAATAAATATAAATTTTAAAATACCTAGAACTTGGAAAAGACTGTCCGCGTAGAGATGCAAATCGCGATTTTCAGGAGTTTGGTGTCTAAGAAATGGCGTCTGGTAGTGGTGGCTCCAACAGGCAAGAAGAAATCGTAGGCTCTAAGCAAGAAGTTCCAGCTCCTCCCTCACAAAAAATTCGACGGTTGAGTATGCGCGGCGGTTGAGTATGGATAAAAATTAAAATCGCGAATGAAGTGAAGTTTTAAATTTAAACCAATGTTTTTGATTAAGGAAAAAAACAGGTTTTGAAGGGGTCCTGAAACCCTTTAACAACAAAGAAGGGATAGCTATAGCAAGAAACAGTTCAGATCAAAGAACAAAAAGCTGCCAACAAAGAAGATTAAAAAAGAACCGACCCAAAGGCAGCACGGCAAAAAACTAGCAAAAACTTAGCAAAAGTCTAGCCACTAGGCCAGATTCCTCAGGATGTCCGCCACCTCCTACTCCAGATTGTTCATATTTAACGCTGCTTTCTTAATCTCCTGAATGTTAACAGGGATCTTGTCAACCTTCCTCTTCAGGTTCACTCTAGTTCTTTTACTCGGCCCAACACCCTCCGCCTAACTTTGTTCTTTCTCAACATCCAGATCCACTACAGTCCTTACCTGATAAACATTCTCCAGATTTTCAACCATCATATTCATTGTGTTCACAGGGGATTTTAAGATCTTGTGGCTCATTTCCATCACCATCTAGATAGACTCTTTTGTTGATGTTATAGCAGCTTAGGGCTGCACTTCATTGCACACGATTCAAGAAGGAAGCATAAATTAAATGAGTAGCCATTCGGCTATTTAATTTATGTCAATAATAAATATCAATCATAAAGGGCGGACCCTAATGATTCACATATATCATTTGTTGCTTGGGCCGACTTTATTTATATTTAATATTTATTATGTTTTTCTAAGAGGGCCGACCTAAGTGAAGAGGTGCCTGATTTTGTATAAGTACAAGGTCTTTCCTTGTCATTTGTAATCAAGTTCAATTCGCATTTTCCTCAAGCAAGTTCGCACTTAGGCAACAAATTATTATCTTGTAGCAGCAGACCTATTTCAAGGTGTTTCATATTCGCACTTAGGAGAAGTGCTATTGTATCAAATTCGCCTATATGCTAGGCTTGAGTTGTAAGCAGATTTCTGCTCTTGTTCCATATAATATAAGAGGATTATTTGTTGGGTTTTTCTCCCTCAAGAGGAGGGTTTTCCCAGGGTATCTTGCTGTGTTCATTGTCTTATGTGTTGCAATATAATAAGTACTTTCTGTTTATGATCTGATCTATGAAACACTAACATCTTTTATGTTCTTAAGCTTGTCCTCCATAGCAGAAAGCTTGTCATCATGGTTACTCTTAAATTGCTGCAGATCTTCAACTGTTTTCTTGAGGCAATCCACCATGTATTTCTTTTCTTCCTCAGTCCATAAATCAGTGGCCCTTTCTCTGTCTCTTGTTGTGTTATCAGTCAAATTAGGCCTCTCCAACTTGCTGCTAATAGCTCTCTGATTCAGCTTAATTTCCTTCATCTCAAAAAACACCCATCTCATTAACTTGAAAAAATCCACAGACCCATTACGAGCAATAGCAAGGATATCAGTAGGAAACTCTCATTCGACTTTGAAGTAATGGTCATCAGCCTTGAGGTCACTACAAAAACGAGGCCTATCCTCTCTGTCAGTAGCAGGGTAGCTAGAATATTCCGATGAAGGGGTCGACTGAGAATCATCCTGATTAGTTTCATAGGAGGGATCCTCCAAAACCTTTCTCTTACCCTTCTCTTGGGGGGAGACAATAGATTTTCCTTTCGCCTTCAATTTAGCCTCTTCGGAACCCGAGAGAATAACTTTAGCTCTGCCTTTAGAGGTCATAGAACCAAGTTTGGGAAGGGCACAAGAATTAGACTTGCCTTTGCTACTTGTTGGCGTAAGAACTAACACCTCTGGAGTGTGAGTTTGTACGTACAACTATGCACACTACGTAATGAGTGCTCTTCAAATTAGGAGGGGAAGCTACTTCGTTGTGCTGGAATGCATGAAATAGAAAAGTAAACTAAATATCCTATCTTTTTGTTCTCAGCTGGTAGAGGCACAAAGTTAAGAAAACCTAGAACGTTGCAGCTAAGTATTTTCTGGTTTCGCAGATCATCTAACTACAACTAAGCTAACTTTTTTAAATCTATCCAGTTTCCTCAAGAAACAGAGCATGAGGAAATGGAGCAGGAATGTATTATACGATAAACTTCAGGTGCGGGCTCACAACATGAAGGCAAGGGAGGCGCAACTATTTGCTAATCCGGGAAGAAGTTTATTAAAACAAACAAATAAACGGTAAACCTAGTACAACTTCACAACATGAAGGCAAGGTAGGCGCAACTATCTGCTTGGCTGAATGAGTCTACTATCACACACATCAAACAATAAGCTTTAAGTACAGTTTTGCAACATGAAGGCAAGGTGGGCACAACTATTTGCTCTTTTGAATAAGCTCATGATAAACAAAACACAAGGTAAGCAACTGGGATAGTATATTGTATAGACGCAATACACATTCAATAACGATCAAACCAGCAACCCCATTTAACTGAGATTGAATAAACACCATGACAATAACATGAAGGTAAGGTAGGCGCAACATGTATGCTATCAAACAAAAGTTAAATTACAAATGAGCTTAAAGCTCTTATTTATAGACTTCTAGGTGTAGGCAACCCTAAAATCACCTTGAGTCAACTAGAGTCTTGCAGTGCATGCAAGATCTTATTCCTAAACCCTAATTGAATGAAACTATACAGTTAACTGGGAAACTATCATCAGTTAACTGAAACATCTAATCTAAATGTAAAAGGTGCAACATGCACGTCCTTATTGAAAGCAAGTCAACTGGAATACTATCATCAGTCAACTGAAAGATCTAATCTAAGCTCCAAGTGTTTGTAGATGTTTCCAAGAAAGACATGGCATGCAATGTGTAACAACCAGTTAACTCGGAAAGAAGCCTCGAGTTTAACTCTCGTGTCTAATGTCTATCTTGGAAAAGGTGGGACGCCTTGAACTGAAGTTTACTGGCCCTGATCTTTGGCAATTAACCCGTCCACGAAGTTGCCGACTGCATCACTCTCTGGGGAACTGACGCTCTGGCGGAGAATCCCATGTTTATGCAGCATGTCTTCTCCACTAGTTATCTGACACTGGAACTCACCCTTACTCCTGGTCGCCTCATCAAACAATGTTGACATGACTGTAAGCTGATTCAACTTGCAGCCAATGGTCTCACCACTGAAAATATTGTGAATAAGTGCTTGGAGCTCTAATTGAACATTAGTAAGCTCAACATAGTCACCACCCACATGCTGATACAAACATGGTAATTGAGACACAAAGTTTCTCACATAGTGGAGAGCATTAGTAACATGCACTCTACTCTCAGCCACCTCAGATGCTATCTTTCCTTCTATCTCCGCCTTGAAGATCAACTATGTTCTCCAAACATAGACATCTTCTTTATCCTCTACATCTGTGACTGAGTCAAATGACATTCCCAGGTTAGCAATCATAATCTCATCCTTGGGTCTAGTGATGGTCAAATCACGCTCCTCCTCCTGAAGTCGTAGACGAAGCTCGTGTGCATTATACCGCAATTGATACAACTCTGAAAGTACAAGGCGGCCTCTAGCAATGAATTCCTCCTCCCACTCATCCAACCGCTTGCCATATGCAACCAAGTGATCAATTTGACCCTATTCTGCTGGTGGTTCTAACATATGTGGAAGCGTGATGACAGCATCCCCTGTCCTATGCACAAGGCTGGAAATGTATTGGTGAAGCTGCTGTATTTCAGCCTTGAGAGCTGATTTATCTTCACCATCCTTCACCATCCTATCTCTGGCACTATCTGTAGCAACCTGTAGGAGGTCAATGTCCGTCTGACGAGTACTTTTACTGAAGTTGACTGTGATAACTTCGAAGTCTTGTGCTTCCATCTCGTCTAGACTCTTATCTTCAAGAGGTGCAGCAGTCTCAACAATAATCTCCTTTCCTACATTCCTCTCAACATGGACCTGTTTCTTGATCCTCTTGTCAGGCACATCTTGATGGTCCTGATCGAAATCGGAATGATCAAATACATAAGATGGCTGTCTCCTTTTTCTTCCCAGTTGATTCTCAAGCCAAGACGAATCCCGACTAATCCCACTGGAATGATCTGTACTGTTCATAGGATCTGATGAAAGTGAATATGTAGAAGGGTCACTGCGAGGAGGTGAATCAACGTCCAAATCAATGTGAATTGGAACTGGAGGCTGCTCTGGTGTTGGCGACGGTAAATGCGTTTGAACCTCAGGCTGTGGTGAACTCTGCACAACTTCTACAACAGGCTCTATATGTGGAATCGCAACAGGTGCTTTTCCCTTTGAATTACTAGGTGTTGGATTCTTCCTAGCAAGATTACTCCTCTTCTTTTGCTTCGGCTTTGATGAGGAGGGTGGTATATCTCCTTCTGGTGGCGGCTTTGCTCTAGGCATGGATGCCTTTCTCAACCTTCTGCTTTCTAAGTAAAGCGTACTATTTTGTATGACCTTGCTCGATCTCTCCTTCACTGATGTGAACTCCTTGGCATACCGGTTCACTAACGGCAATGGTTGTCCATCAACCTGCTCTCTGTAAAATTGAGGAAGTGTATCTCCCTCATCTTTTGACAATCCTTCCACCATAGTTGGCTCACTCGCCAAAACTCGCGAGTTTTTGAAAAACTTCAGCGAGTTTTTTTTTACGAGTTTTACTCAGAAAGTACAGTCCGTACTTTTTGCAAAAACTCGCCGGAAAAACTCGCGAGTTTTTGCAAAAACTCGGCGAGTTTTTAAAAAAAACCCGCGCGGCCTGTGTCTTATGTCCGCGGCCGGCCAAAATGTCATTGTCATTTCATTTTTTCACTTGTTTTCACTTTTAGCAGAGGAAAAAACTTGCCCAAAGCATTTTGCACTATTTATCTGTGATTTGGCATCGAGGGGACGAGATTCGAAGGGGATTTTCATCAGATTTCGAAGGCAAATTGGATTTCCAGGTAGGTTTTCTAATTTTTCTTGTTCTTTCTTTTTTTTTCATTTTTTCTTCTTTTTTGTTGATTGTATGTTTAAAAAACATCATGAATGAACTATAAAACAAATTCAAATACATTTATATGTTTAAAAGAAGATTTAGATTCAACAAAACAAGAATTTGTGACACTTTTTATGATTTTTTAATATATTTTGCAGTTTTTTTCATTTTTTTCAAATTTTCTTCAAATTCTAGTTATTTTTTGTAATTTTGATTCTTCTTGTTTGTTGAAAACATGTTTAAATTTATATATTAGCTTAATTTGTTACTAATTTAAAGTAGTTTTCTAATTTTTACATTTTTTTGTAACCCTAGTTTATTATTTTCTTTTTTTAATCCATTTTTTTTGATGAAAAATTGAAAATGTTTAGAGTTTAGACTTTAGAATCTTAAATTAGTTTACTATTTAGAATCTTAGATTAGTTTAGAATCTATTTTGAAATTTTCAATTTTGATTTAATCTAATTTAGCTTGTTTTTAAAATTTCTATCAAAAAACTAACAAGTTTTGATTTCACTTTGTGTGTGTACTGTGTAGGTAACAGGTTAATTGATCATGGCTTCTGAATCCGCTTCTACCCCTACCTCAGCCCCATCTGTGCCTGGGAGTGGGGAATATGTAGGCACTCGTCCAAAAGGAGCTAGAGATCCCGCTTGGAGATATGCATATGAAGGACCAGAACCTGGATCAGTGTATTGCATTAGATGTAAAGAAATTTACCGTGGAGGCATCAATCGCCTCAAATACCACCTTGCAGGCATCCCTAGACGTGATGCTAAGGCTTGCATAAACACCAATGAGGAAATCAAAAGACAAATGAATGCAATACTTTCCGCTGCAGAAGAAAAAAAGATGCAAAAAGCGAAGGCAAAAGCAGCAATGCAAGCTGCCATAGCTTCTTCTCAAGGTGTTGCAAGTGCAGACAACCTTCACTCACTGTCAGATGATGATGATGTAGTAGCCAACATAGCGGGCTCTCTTCGTGGTCCACGTGTGCGAAGGCAACCCACCACCACCACCATGCCTTCATCTTCCTCTACTAGAGTACCAGTGGCAGGATCAACACAGACACCTAGAGCCACAGGTTCACACATTGGTGATTTTTTTGTGCCTAGAAACACACCTGGTGCACAACCTTCTTTAGAGGCAACTGGGTGGAATAAGGAGGTGCGTGAGCATGCAGATGTTGCTTGTGCCGATTTTTGGTACTTCAACAACATCCCTTTCAATGTGGCAAGCTCACCTTATTGGGACAATTTGGTGACCGCATTGACAGTTGCAGGGAAAGGCTACAAGGCGCCTTCGCGCAAAGAATTGAGTGGAAGGTTAGAAATTAGTTTATGTTCTTTAATTTAATTTTATGTTTCTTAAGTTTAATTTATGATTAATTTAAGTTATTTTTTTGTTTACAAATTAAAATTGTGTACTTAATTTCACTTTGTACTTGTAGGTTGCTTTCTAATGCTACTGAAAGAGCAAAGGCAGTGATACAAGAACAAAAAGAAGAATGGCAACAATATGGCTGCACTATTCTTTCTGATGGGTGGACGGATGGAAAAAACCGTACCATCATAAATTTTTTGGTTTCTTGCAAAAATGAGGTGGTGTTCTTGAAATCCGTAGATGCCTCCAACATAGTAAAAAATGCAGAAAATTTGGCTAGAATGTTGGAGCAAGTGTGCATGGAGGTTGGGCTTAAAAATGTCGTGCAAATCATAACTGACAATGCAGCGGCATATGTGGCAGCAGGAAGAATCCTCCAAGATAGACACCAGACAATTTTTTGGACACCATGTGCTGCCCATGTCCTTGACCTTCTTTTGGAGGACATAGGAAAATTACATTGGGTCACACCGATTGTAGAGGATGGAAGAAGGATCACTAAATACATCTACAATCACCCTTGGGTTCTGAGCTTGATGAGGGAGCACACCAATGGGAGAGACTTGGTGAGACCTGGTGTGACAAGGTTTGCAACGGTTTTCTTAACGTTGCAAAGCATTCTTGGCGCATTGACGGCTTTGAAACAAATGTTTGTGAGTCAAGCATGGATAGACTCACCTTATTCAAAGAAGCCGGAAGGAGAAAGAGTTGCAAGCATTGTCTTCGAGCCCCTCTTTGCACAAAAAGCAACAGAGATTGTGAAGGTAACTTCAAAACTTTGAGTTTGAATCTAAATTCAAATTGAACATTTTCTTAAAGTTAATGTCCTTCATTGTAAATTTGTAAATTACTAAATTGTAACTCTAATAGTTTTTTGCATTTTTAAATTTATATTGTAGGTGTCAGAGCCCTTGGTTAGAGTGCTCCGTTTGGTGGATGGGGATCAAACCCCAATGGGTTATCTTTATGAGGCCATGGATAGGGCCAAGGAGGCTATTAGAAATTATTATAAGGGGGACAGCCTCAAGTTTGATCCCATTTGGGAGATTATTGACAGGAGGTGGAACAATCAACTCCACCAACCTATCCATGCAACAGGGTACTTCTTGAACCCCCGTTTCATCCATTCAGGCACCTATACAGATCCTACTGGAGAGGTTATGGAGGGCCTCACTACTTGCATTCAGCGGATGACATCCACGCCTGATGAGGCAGACTGCATTGTTAATGAATTGCAAAGTTACAGGGAAAAAAGGGGTGTACTCTTCTCTTCAGACTTGGCAAAGAGAGCAGTATCTAGGCTGCCACCAGGTATAAAATTTGAAATTTACAAGTTACAAAAATGAAAATTTGATAGTTACAAGTTACAAGTTACAATTTTCTAACTTTTTCTTCTTTTTTTTGTAGATGTTTGGTGGACACATTGGGGTGGAAAAACCCCACATCTTCAAAACTTTGCCCTCCGTGTTTTGAGCCAGCCTTGTAGTTCATCCAATTGTGAGCGCAATTGGAGTTTGTTTGAGGCCATCCACACAAAGAAGAGGAACAAACTCGCTCAAAAACGCCTCAATGACCTTGTCTATGTGCAATATAATCTTCGATTGCGCATAAAAAAGGTAGAGGAGATATCATATGATGATCCAATTGATTTGGAGGAGATAGATCCATACAGTGATTGGACAGGGCGAGGGGAGCAACCTCCATTGTTTACCGAGGATGAGATTTATGATTTAGAGCGACAGGCAATGGAGGAGGGTGGATTTACATTCTCATTGGATGACCTTGAGGATGATCCTGAGGAGGAGTCATTGCCAGTGCCACCACCAACAGCTGCAGGAGGATCTACATCTAGGATGGAGGTTGAGGAGCCACAGGCACAGCAGGAGCGGAGTCCTATGATTACACGGACACCCTCTTCCGGTCCCATATTGAGATCTAGACATGGGAAGAGGAAGATGTGATTCATGTGAATTTGTAAAAACTGAAATATATTAATGTTTATGACATATGTAGTATTTACTTTCAGTTTTACAAAAACAAATTGCTATTTCATTTTGTTTCAGACTATTATCATATCAGCACATTGAGCATTCCACATGAGGATGCCATTTTGTATCCAATTTCTTTCAAATCAATCAAATATAGCTTGTTTCTTATATGTACTCATTTATTGACTCATTGGATGCATCTTATCTTTGAATTTTGCAAAAAAAATGAGTTTTTAGTGAAGTTTAAGCAATTTTTTAAGTTCCCGAGTTTTTTGCCGAGTTTTTTCCGAGTTTTTGCCGAGTTTTTGCCGAGCCGAGTTTTTCGGGCTTGCCGAGTACTTGAAAATGCCGAGTTTTCCAACTATGCCTTCCACATCTTCTGCCAAGAAGACAGAAATCTGCGAAAGAGAGAACTTGCTATAGCTACGTCTACGAACCTCAAAATCATCTTCGCAATTCACCCAGTAATCTTCCATCGTAGGTTTGTGATAAGAGAGATTACTAAGGCGAGCTGCGTAATGACCCCAAGGATCATATGTGCGTGTATCACCCAGGTACTTGAGTTTGAGATTTTCTAACTCTTGACCTACAACCTTAGCATCAACTGCCGTCTTACACCAATACATCTCGAACTGCAAAGGAAACTCAGCAGCTGGTTTACGCTTGTTGCGCAAACATTTGTGAACTTCATACAGCTGCCTCAGGAACTCCATGAATATAGTTTTATCCGAAGGATAACGTGGTAACATGGCTGATTTTCCTGTGTATCCATAGACATGGATATAGGTGTAAGTAGGAAACTGAATGTACCAGTCTGCCCAATTCTTCATTGCTGCTCTGGCAACTGTCGAGATGCGAATGTGCAACTCCCGATCCAAGTTTCTCACTGTATATGTCAAGAAAGCCTCCTGTACACGTTTAAAATGACTTTTAGCCTTTGTGAACTCAAGCTGGTCATAATAATGATAGACTTTCTGTACACTGAGTATGCCCATTGTGTTCAACCCGTTAAACTAATTTTGATAAGTGATCAAGTACACCAGGTAAGAACACATATGAAATTGATGCGCAACTAGGAAACCGATGATTTGCTCGTGAATAGCATCGTTGATGAAGGATGCCTAGTCATAATGCTCTTGCCTCGAGATGATTCTACCAATGATATAATACATCCACGGGTGAAATTTGTTTGCATCTGCATGACCTGAGACACGATTAAGCGGTGTAATCAAAATACCATATTCATCCTTGCACTCGCCACGACCCAAGTTGTTTGGCAACTTGTTCTTCTTTTGTTTTAGCCACCTCTCCGTCATCTTATTCTGACATTTATCCAATTCAGCATTGAATGCCTGTTCGCTCTGACTCATGGAAATAACCAACCCATCTGGATGTTGAGGAATATCCAAACTTCGCTTGATATCAAGGGGTTTGAGACTGCATATGACATGTCCATCTATTGACCGTATCTCTCGTGTAGCGGAATTGTAATGCTTGATGCAAGATATTACAAACTCTACGCAATGCACTGAAATAGGTATGGAAGCGGCCTCGAGTAAACCAGATTGCTGAATATTCTTGATAACTGAATCTCTGATCTTATGTGGATCCAAAACTACTTCCGGCAATACCTTATGTAGATTTGTATCAACTATCCCGATGAAGTTATGAGCTATGACCGACTTGGTCTTGAATTCGAGCTGAGTGAATTGCATTTTGAAAAACTCGCCTATTGATTGTGAACACGACTGTATTCTGACTTTTCTGGAAAGCCAAAAATAGCCTGCTGAGGCTAAAAATAGCTTGTCGGATGAGAACTTTTACGGAAAAATCTGAGATATGGGTTTTGTCCACAAAATGATTCTAAGACAACCCAAAGCGTCAGAAATGTAAAAATATGCCCTTTACTCAGCCATGCAAAAGAATTTCGGTTGAGAAAATTAAAGCTTCAAGAACAGATGTTCTGGAACAAATTTTCTTGAAAAATTCTGGCACATGGGTTTTGCTGAGAAAGCTCTTCTGAATCAACCCAGATACTTTGTTTTGCCAAAATCTGCCAACACTTCGAACATGCGAAAGAATTTAAGACGAGAAGATGGAAGAAATCTAGAAGAGAAAAGACGTTTTTATTATTTTAATTGTTTTTGTGCCTTCTTCCTTCAAAATCACCACTCTGTCTTTGAATTTGATGCTAAATCTGGACTTGAACCTGCAAAAGAATTTACCTATCGCCTTCGAGCTTGATTCTCTGATGAAAATTCACTAATCTCTTTGAGGAAATTTGAACTTTCAAAGCTGTGTGAATGAGAAAAGAGGCCATGCTTGGTTAAATAGATGAAATCGCACCCTTATGCATGCATGCTGAAACCCTAATTGTGAAGAAGGAATTCGATTGGCCCTTTATCAGTTGAACTGCCACTGTCTCTGAGTCTTTAGACTAAAAATAATATTTTAATTTCAAAACATGCAAAGAACTAAAAGTGGCGCCAATATTTATCCTTGAAGAAATTCGTCACTTTTAATGCTCTGCATGCAAAAATATTATTTTTATCATTTTGCCAAAAATAGCCTCTTGCTGTGTTCAACACACTTTATTGATTCCAAAAAGTCAAATTTTGATCTTTTAGGCGTCCATTTGGAAGAGTTATGAGATTTTTAAGAAATCTCCTATTTTATAGCTGACTACGAAATTACATCTGTCCATGTTCAACTCTGATTTCCGGATGATTGAATGATCCTGCGACCGTGCTGAGATATCCACTGCGAAGCCTAAATGACAAGGATGAAATGTCTGCTAGGAGCAATAACTGCTAAAATCATCATCTGACACCTTAGAAAATTAGGCGCCTCTAATTAAATTGATGCATTGATTCTAGACTTAGCCATTTCTCCGTATTGCCGTCTGATGCTTCAAACTGCTATTGACGGTGAATGATGAACCCTGTTGACTGAATAGTGGATTCACTGCGTGACTGGAAGTATTTTGCATCCGATGACTGTATGTGAAGTATCTGCAAATTGAATCAGGAACCTCAAAAAGATGGGCGCCCCTATTCTGTGAAGATGCAAACACCACTTTGTCAAAAGTGTTATTTTCATCCAAACACCATACTTTGACCCTTGATACCGGGAGCTGGAATGCTTTGATTCGCGTGCCGCTTGTCTCTCTGTATAATTTGGTCAACTTGCAAGAGATGTTCTTGGAGAAGATGAAGCCAAAAAACTGCTTCTAAGGCCCTTAAAAGAGAATTGCCTTTTTCAAAGAAAATTCTAGCCTTATACTTAGTCATTTTTTGAACTGTCTTCAACCACTTCCACTTTACAGCATTGTCACCTTGACCTTGCACGTACGAGCACTCGCCAAATCTTGGAGGCTGTCGGCTGGACTCGTTGAATGGTTGGAGTAATTGCACACAAGTCTTGTGAAGACTGCAATTGCAAATAATCCCATCTGTCAGGCCTAAAGGCTGGGCGCCCCTAGCCTATAGATGTGTAGCTTTGTGTAGCTATGCTTCAACATCCTCTGTTTTACGTGCTCGGTAGAACCTTTGTCATGATCACTCAGAATACCGGATCGTCTTGTGAACTATGGCATTGCAAAGCTAGACTGAACTGGAAAAGATCTCAGGAAGACCCTATCTGCAAACTCATCCATCTGACAAGTCATATTCAAGGGCGCCCCTGGGCTACAGGGGCGCTCAAACCATGCTTCAGCAACCTTTTCTCACATGTATCCTGCTTGCAGTTTCTACTTTTGATATTGACAACTAGATTTCTGTTCTGGATACGCTTCCGCTTGATAGCTCGTTGAAAAGCTAGACTGATTCTGCAAAGACTGAATCCAGTAATACACACATGCATCCAGATCTGGGCCTTCAAAAAGAAGGGTGCCCCTGGGCTACAGGGGAGCGGATCTGTATTTCTAGACTGCTTCCTTGAGAAAACACTCCTCGCAACCTCTGCTTCTGTCTTCGTTTGCCAGATTTCTGCAACTAAGATGATCTTGCTCCATAGTTAGTCGGAAAGCTAACTGAAAACATAAAACAATGAATGTGTTCTCGATCCAAAACAATCAAATCTTGACCTTCAAATGGAAGGGCGCCCCTGGGCTATAGGGGAGTGGATTTGCTCTGAATTCATTGATTTTCACCATTTTATACTTTGCAAATGCTGTATCTACTGTTGAGTTTGACCATGTCGACGTGCTGTGACTGTTGAGGTGTGTGTATGACTATACTTCATCATTCTCACATGTACGGACACTGTAAAGTTGATTTGCACGTTGATTGCGTAAGTGTCTACCACGTTGCATAGTGAAAAAGTTCCCAGACTTAGAATATTTTAGCACTTTTTGCCAATCTGAAAATCCCCTCTGTCAAAAAGCATTATTTTCAACATCTTTCATCGTAGAGCATTCCGCTTTGAGTTTCAGGCTTAGATATTGATACCTGGTACTGGCCAACTGCCTTGACGACCTCAGAGGTCCTAACTTTTCTCCTGAAAAAGTTCTAACTACCCACCAGCCTTAAACTGACTTTTAATTGAAACTGACTTCACCACTATGATCGTGATGTGGAATAAGCCAATCAAAATTAATTTCAGCCAATTCTGACAAGTTCCTATTTTTTAGGGTTTCGAGCTAAAAATAGAGTTCAGAAACCCTAATTTTCAAAATTTTCAAATTTTGCCAGTATCTTTCTGGCATCACACTCACTAAAAGCCCATACTTTATTTGCCCAAAAACTGAGTTTTGACCTCATTTTTACAAGGTTTAGACTATTTTAAGCAAAATGCCTTAATGAAGCAAAAAATTCGGTTTGGGTACAACACTACTACCCTTCCCCATTGCCTTTGAGGGACGGCCTTCCTCATCCTCCAAATCAGTTTCTCATTCATCCTTATCCGTGTAACTAGTACCCAATTCATCCTTAGCAAAAACAGAGTGGGGAGAAGAGGTCGAATGGGACAGAGCCGACATAGCTTTGAAATGCTCAAAGATTAAAACAAGAAAACCCTCATGAAGGATGAGGTATCTAACCGGGTTCAAGCTATGGTCATGAAGGCTGGCATTCAAAGAGGTGGAAAGATAGAAAGGAAAAGAAACCCTAACCTGATGTCGAAAGTGATTGAGGAGCACAAAATGGTAACCAAAGACCTTGGTGTATCTTCCATCCAACGTAATGTATTCCATGATCACCTTCAACACCTCCCGCCAGGGAAATTTGATCTTCATGGAGTCATAATTGCTTTTGGAAGCCTTGTGCAGGTCCTCTTTTTCCTTCTCTGTCTTCGGAAATTTTCTCACAGCCTGGTCTGAAAGTTTCCTATCCCTGTAGAACTTAAGACCCTCCATGGGAAGCCCCGTTACCTCAGCAATTAACTGCTCATCAATGGCAACCTTTTTCCCAAACAGATTAACTTTGCCATTCTTCCATTCCTTGGCAAAAAACCTAGTGACCTTCTGGTCCCAACCATGGCGTTTTTCGATATAAGTTGTAATCCCACCCTCCTCTAGCAGTTGCCACACCTTAGAGCCTGCGATATAAGTTTTAACCAATGTTTTGCACCTAATTTTTTAATGTTTTTCATGCCAAATAGAAATTGCGACTTTGACTACCGCGATAGTGTAAAATTTTAATTTTTAATGTTAAAGAATTAAACTTTTCTGATGGGAGACACCATTTTGGGAGCAGGAGACCGTGGGAGACGCCGGGAAACTTTTACGAAGTCTCCCCTCGCTTGGAAATGTTTCAGGAGACGGTGTCAGTCTTAGATTCACGCACCAGTCTCCGAGACACGTTCTTGAGGTCAGGAGATGCATCTCCCGGCTACCCTGAGATTTATCCATAGAATGAACATTCATTGGACCAAACACATATAAACAAAAATCCTCTAATATCATTTTAGCTCTAGTGCTTCCCACATGAAAATTAAATCTATTTTGTCTACCAAACATACAATGCTCATAGAAATCAAACGCAGCAAAATAACCCAAAAATCTATTAACCATAATTTAATTAATCATGGTTAGAAGACTCTTTTCACCAATGTGGCCCATTCTCTGGTGCCACAACATACATGAATTTTCAGAATTAGTTACATTGACAAAAGTACAATAAGTAGATGCCTCCTATTTAAATAGAGCTCCACATTAAGAGCCCTTAGCTAGCACTAGATATCCCATTGCCAATCTGCAACCATTCTTGTCAAAACTCACGTTCACTCTAGTATCATTCATCTTAGAAATCAAAATTAAATTCCTTGCAAGCCCTCAAATGTACAACACACTAGTAAGAGATTTTACTCTCTCATCATTGAAAATTAGTTTTACCTTTCTTTGGTCAACAATCTTGAGAGAGCTGTTGTCACTAAGAAACACCTAACCACGATTGCATGCTTTGCAATCATAAACCCACTCCTTGTGAGGAGTCATGTGGTAGGAGGCATGTAAACCAATCACATGAGTCATCAATACCAATGTTAGTAGAAATAAATAATGTATCAATAGCATCATTGTTGGAGAATTTTTCATTAGAGAAATCATCGAAGTTATTATTTCTGCATTCTTATTTACATGACCTTGCTTTCTATAGTTATGATATCTCACTCTACTATTTCTATGGGTTTGGACTATCCTTTTGATTTAGATCTATCCTTATATTTCTTTCATTTCCCTTTTGAACTCTCTTTATTCTTAGGCCTTTCTCAAACTTGCAATGTATCCTTTGAACTCTTGTCCATGGATTTATTTTCATTTCTACATTGAGCAAATTAGCAACAAGGGCATCCATCTTGGGCCCTACAATGCCATCATTGATAGCAACAATTAAATTTTGCAATAATAAAGAGCAAAGCAGTTGTAGAGGAGGAGATTTGCTACCCTCGAGTCTCAAGACAAGCAAGAGTCTTCAAGAGCAAATGATCCTCAACTAACTCAAACTACCTAATAAGTTGAAAAGGAATAGAGCTCAAGTGACGGGGTAAAAAGGCGAGAGTTTCAGAATCAAAAAGAGCAGGTCACAAAGGTCTTTTGGACAGATTGATGAGCTCTCGGCCAAGGACAAAAGTGTGGCACACGGATGACAACGCAACGTATTGGCATCCCAGAGGCGCGCTGGCGTCTCGTACGGACTGAAAACTAAGAATGTCACAAAAAACAACAATAGGACTACTTCTACCTTGATTGCTAAGAACTCTTAGAATGTAGGAAAGTAACAGAGAATAACAAAACTGAAATAAAGTAAAGTAAACTAAGCGTAAATTAAATGAAATATAGATGATCAAATAAAGGAAGAGAAGGAAAGCACTCTCAACCAACCAAGCAATGAAGCCTCCAACAAATAAATATCTTCAATACTTGCACACATAAGATCGAGGAAAATGTTGGGGCTGTTTAGGGGCTTGCCTCAGTCAAACCCCTGTTTTGATGTTCCCACCTCAACGGACAACCAAACAGATAGATAGATAGAATAATAGACAAGAAAGTAAATAGACAAGATAATAGACACAATGATAAAATGTATAGACAGGGGATGTGAGAAATCCCAAGATGCTCAAAGACACAAGACAAGTAAGATATCACATGCAAGGCTTGAGGAAGCCAAAGAGAGAGAGAGAGAGAGAGAGAGAGAGAGAGCCAAGAGAATTGTAGACAACGTTGTGAGAACGTGAGAGTGTTGTTGTAGCAAGCTGTAGAGCACTATACAAGCAAGAGAGCAAGAGAAAGAGAATAGAGAATGATAGAGAAAGCAAGAAAAGACCCAGAGAGAGAGCAATAGAATGGAAGAGATGGATTTAAAAGAGAGAAAAGGAGGGAAAAGAAGGTTCTTGAGCCATTACAAGGTGTCCCAAGCCGTTACCACCGATAAAGGCAAGTGACAAGTGGCAAGGTACTAAAAAAACGACCGTTTGAACATTGAAATGTCGCGGGATGCTAGCACGGCGTGTATACATTTGCACGGCGTGCTAGTGTCCAGACAAATCACACTACAAAACGGTGGGAACGAGGAAGACACAAGGTTTGACGCAAAGTTGACGCACAAAGGTAGCTTATGAAAAGGGGTCCTGAGCATCTTGAGGGGAAAAAGGCTAATGCAAGGGCTGAAATGAGCCTACACAAATACTAAAGGAGTGGACACTAAAGTGGATGCATAAGTGTAGGTGAAATTGCAAGGGGTGCAATTTTACGACACTACAATAATAAAATAAATCTATCCTCTTCATGTATCTAACATCTTTAAATCTTAGCTTACTTAAAACCAAATTAAAAGCACTAAGATGCAGCAATAGAGTCTTCTTTCTCCATTTTCAAAGAATACAATATTCTTTTAAGGTACACAATTTATTAGTCAAACTCTTTGTTTGGTAAATATCATCTATTCTTTTCCACAGATTCAATGTAGTAGCCTCCAATGAGATATTTAAGAGAACAAAATTTGCAGGACATAACAATATGGTCCTTGTGCCTTTTTGTCCAACTTTTTCCAATCTTCATTAGATATATTCACAAACTTCACTAGACATATTCTTAGGCTTCACTTCTTTTGCAATAGTTCTCCATTGATCCCTTTTTCCTAATAGATCTTCCATTTTAAGTTTCCACAATTCACACTCAAATCCATTGAATATTTTAATCTTTGAACAAGATGTGTTGGCCATGTCTTCAACCACACACTGATTTACAAAACCACTAAATCAAAATTTCCCATTGCAACCACATAAAGTCCACAGCACTCCAAGAAAATCTTCCCTCTCTCTAATTAAGTTGTAGCTCTAATAGCAAATGTTGAAAGTAGGGTAAATATAAACAATGACAATACAAGAAAATAGTGAATTAATCTTATTAATTGATTAGATTAACATATGATTAGCTATCAAATCTGAAATATAACATGGAGAAAGACATATAACAACAAATTAAAATTAGTGACAACGCAACACTGAATATACATAGAGAAACCTTTTTGGAAGAAAATTCCCACCACAAAGACACCAAGCTTGTATTAGTGAGAAATAATCAGCTACATCAATACAATCCACTCCTACTATTGAATCCAACAACATAATAATCCACTTGCATAACCTATAAAACCTCCATCTAATGCTTCCATTATATAGAGCAAAGGGAAGATAAAACCATAAGTGGTTTCTCAGTTTTGATGGTCCATAGTGTTTGCATTTTAATTTGTTGCTTTTATGACAACATAAAGTGGAATAGTGTGAGGAAATCTGTAGAAACCCTAGTTTCCCCGTTTCCTGAATCTGATTGATTTTTTTGTGTTTTGCGTTTTTTGATTGTTTTGGGTTTTGTGCAATAAATGTAAATTGCGATTTTTTGCAAAGAATTGATAATAAATTCAATAAAAATGCTAACATGCCAATATGGATAGGAAATACCAAATCTACTGAAGGCGAATCTTTTATTGTTCAAATGGAATCAATACAATAAAGATCTGGAAGCATGCAATAAGGAAATAACAATATTTTTATGAAGAACCTGGCAATCAGCAACTGAAAATGATTGGTACGGCTGCTGTAAACTTCTTTCTCCCTCCTTCTGAAGATCCAGAATCATGCCAGTGATATAGGCGCCCTGTCTAGTGATGAAAGATTGAAGAGATAGAAGGCGTTGTTCCTCAAGGCAAAGGTACGGCTCAAAATGATGAAGTACGGCCTGCAGCAAGGTACGGCCCTGTCAGAACCAGCAAGTACACTTGTTCGGCTTCTTGAAAATAGTGTCCAAACCCTCTAGAATGATGCGCCTTGGAGAATATCTGTTCTCTGATTAAAACCCCAACAAAATCTCTGATGCTGAATGAATCTGTGAAGTTCTATAATTTCTTCTGAGTGAAGAAATTCCTCTGCTGGCAATAAATCAGGTGGTATCTCACACCCTCTGAATTGCTTTCAATGGAGATGGCTCGTTCCCCAATGAATTCGAGACTGAAACCCTAAAGCTTCTTGCTCAGACCAAATTTGATCAATTTCAATAACTCAATATGCATAATGGCTCGAAATCCAAGGCAAAATGGCTTATACCCTCAAAAGTGCGATTTCCACCAAAATAGGGAATCATTAAAATATTCGCACTTTTTATTTAATTACTTTCAATAGTCTCCAGCCAAATATTTATTATAAATTTAATTGCCAAATTGGCCCCTCTCTGATGATGGCGACCCCCTCAATCAAAATCACTTAAGTTATAATTAAATATTATAACTTTATATTATAATCTCCACTTAATTAATATTTAATTAATTTAATTAAATATTAATATCTCTCTCATTAATCATCCGATGCCTGATCCATCTGAAGCTGACGAACACTGAAGTGATTCTGAACACTGCCAAAACCATACTGCTAAAAATAGCAGGGGTCCCACACTGACTGCCAAGAACTGCTAAAAATAGCAACTTCTGCAAGAAATGTCCGAATGAAAGCCAAATGATCAAACCCTGCCAACAGAAGCTGAGCCAAGCTCCAACGTGACCCCCTATCCAGTCTATCAGCCTACGAGGGTCGTATGATAGGCTAATCCTGTGCTCCGAGAGATGTCACCGAGAAGGGGACATGACAGTCCGCCCCTCCTGAAATTGCTTGTCCTCAAGCAATCTCAATGCCGGATGTTGCAGAATATCCTCGCTCTCCCATGTAGCATCCTCAATAGGCAAATCTCTCCATTTCACCAGATATTCCTTGATAGTCCTCCTACGCAACTGCCTCTCCCTATACTCCAGGATGGACTCAGGTACTAAAATCAGCTTTCCCTCATCATCTAAGGGAGGTAGAACTGCAGATGGTACCACACGGTGTCCCAACGCCTTCTTGAGGCGTGATACATGAAATACATTGTGTACCTTGCTCTCTGCTGGAAGCTCAAGCTCGTAAGCCACCTCGCCAACTCTCCTCAAGATCCTGAAAGGACCGTAATACCGTGGCTTAAGCTTCTCTGACCCACTCTTCCTAAGAGTGGACTGACGGTAGGGCTGCAGCATCAAATAAACCATGTCACCCACCTCGAAATGCCTCTCTGTTCTCTTTTGATCCGCATACTGCTTCTGCTGATTTTGTGCTTTGGTGATATTTTCCTTGAGAGCCCTCATAGTATCCTGACTCTCCTGCAACCAGCCTCCTGCACTCGACACTCTACTGTCGCTCAGCAGCAAATCCAGAAAACTCGGCGCCTCATAACCGTACAACGGCATGAAAGGTGACATCTGAATGGTCATATGGAATGTCGAGTTATAACAATACTCACACAAATGTATCCATTTGATCCACGCCTTCTGCTGCCCTGCTATATAGTTTCTGAGGTATCCTTCCACCCACTTATTCACTATCTCCGTCTGCCCATTAGTCTGCGGGTGGTAACTAGTGCTCGGAGTGAGCTCGGTCCCACAAAGTCTGAACACCTCCTGCCAGAAATGACTTAGAAACCGACTATCTCTGTCGCTCATGATGCTCCGAGGCAACCCATGAAGTCTGAATACCTCGCGAAAGAATACCTCTGCTACCTGTGTAGCTGTGTAGGTTGTGGTGATCGGAAAGAAGTGGGCATACTTCGTAAGCCGATCCACAACTACATAAATGCAATCCCGCCCTTGGGCTTTAGGCAAGCCCGTGATAAAGTCCATCGACAGGCATTCCCACTTCCTATCAGGACGGAAGTGGCTGCAATAAACCTGCCGGGTATGTGTTTTCCTGCTTGTTCTGCTGACAAACAGGGCACTCATGCACGTATTGAAGAACATCTGCCTTTAGTCCTCTCCAGGTGAATCTCTCCCGATTCTGTCTGTAGGTCTTGAAGTACTCGGGATGTCCTGCTGTAGGCACGTCATGAAAGGCCCGCATGATGATGTTCTTCACCTCTGAACCGGGGATCAAATATATCTTGTTCTTGTAAATGATCAAGTCATTCACAAGTGTATACCTGGTATCAATTGACGATCCCTCAACGATGCTGGAAGCCCAAGTATCCTTGGCATACTCCGCCACTATCATATGCCTCCAGTCCTCTGAAATGTGAACCATAGCGCTCAAATATGGTCTACGTGAAAGTGCATCAGCCACTACGTTCTGTGTACCTTTGATATACGAGATATCAAAATCATAAGCCTGCAACTTATTGACCCACTTCTGCTGTCTATCATTGAGATCTCGCTGCCCCAAGAAGTGTCTCAAACTGTTATGATCAGTTTTAATGCAAAATTTGCTGCCAACAAGATATTGTCAAAATTTTGCTAAGGCATACATAATCGCGAGCAACTCCTTATCATATATGCTATAAAGTCGTTCTGGCCCCCTGAGCTTTCGGCTCTCATACACAATCGAGTGTTTGTCCTGCATAAGCACCGCACCAATTCCCTCACCTGATGCATCGCACTGAAGCTCGAAAGGCTTCGTAAAGTCTGGTAGTGCCAATACAGGGCATGTGGTCATCAACTCCTTAAACTTCATAAAGCACTCCTGTGCCTCCGGAGTCCAAATAAATGCACCCTTCTTCAGTAAATCTGTCATAGGGGCTGCATGTCGTGAATAACCATTCACGAATCTACGGTAGAATCCACACAAACCGAGAAACCCTCTCAACTGTGTCAGGTTTGCCGGTGTAGGCCAATCAATAATGGCGCGAATCTTTTCAGGATCCATACGCACTCCATCTGCACTGATAATGTGACCTAGATATAGCAATTCGGTCATCCCCAAATCACACTTGGATTCCTTGGCATACAAGGACTCCCTCTCCAAGATACTCAACACGGTCTCCAGGTGAGCCAAGTGCTCCTGCCATGTCTTGCTGTATATAAGGATGTCATCGAAAAAGACCAACACAAACCTCCTCAGCAATGAATGAAAAACCCTGTTCATCGTAGACTGAAAAGTAGCTGGTGCGTTAGTGAGCCCAAATGGCATCACTACAAACTCAAAGTGCCCACAATGACAACGAAAGGCAGTCTTCTCGATGTCCTGCTCACGAACCCTGATCTGATGATATCCTGACCTTAAGTCAATTTTAGTAAAGTAACATGCACCATGGAGCTCATCAATCAACTCGTCTATACGAGGTATTGGATACTTGTTTTTGATAGTCCTCTTATTCAGGACTCTATAATCAATGCACATGCGTAAGGTGCCATCCTTCTTCTTTACCAATACAACTGAAGAAGCGAATGGTGATTTGTTAGGTCTAATGTGACCCATAACAATTAACTCCTTTATTGTCTTTTCTATCTCATCCTTCAACCTCTTAGGATGTCTGTAAGGAGTTATCATAACGGGCTTAGTGCCCTCCTCAAGCTCTATAATGTGCTCAATGCCCCTGTCTGGAGGTCTCCCTGGTGGAATATCACTGAATACCTTATCATGCTTGACTCTCAACTGCTGAATGTCCGGATGATACTTAGTCTTCTGCTGTCCCTCCTGTATAGGTGCTAATGTGCACTCGGCAGCCCACTCTACCATGTCATGGCGCATAAGTCTCTCCATCCGACGAAAAGAAATTGTTTTGATGCTGCTGTCCCGTATTGCTTTTAGGATGTGTGTCTTCCCGTCAACATCAAAGCGGATCTCCATGTCCTTGAGACGAAGAGTGACTTCTTCAAGTGAATGAAGCCACTTCATACCTGTTGACGTGCTTTTTATGACAGCGCCAGCACAGAATAAAGTTGTCCAACGGTCACTCTATTCTCTCTTGATCAAAGTGTCCCACATGCTAAGATTGCTTGAAAGTTCATGTGTTCGACTCCAAGGTTCCTTTTATCGCGAATAGACTCAGTTGGTTGATGTGTTTTGCTGGTTATTTCAAGGGGACTTACGTAGTTGTTCGATTCTGTGAAGCAATTAGGACATGAATGATTTGGCAATATTGTTCTGGTATCTAGACTGACTCGGAAAATGCATAATTTAAAGGGGATAGGGATAGGAATTCTACAATCTACTCCTAAAGGGTGGAATGTAAAGATCAATTCGAACAATCTTCAAACCAGACTCCGCTTTGCCTCCCTCCGGACAACTTCCACAAAGTTGGTGCAATCTTCAAAGGATGAGAAAATATTCAAACCATGACACAACATGTTCATACCATCACAACGATGCATATGGACATATGAGTCACAATCGAAGTTAAGCGCTATTACTCCAGTTGACCACGCAAGGCGAACTCACCGTCAGCCAGTCCGCTAGTGGTATGGACGAGAAGACTTGCTCAAATGAAACACCACATTCCACAGCTAACAACTACTTGCATGAAATAAAAATCTATTTTACTCTATCTACCTTGAATTGGAAAGACGAAATGGCCTTGCTAGCTACTCATAACAAAGAAGAAATCACCAAGCAATGAAACTCTTTGTATTATGAAAAGTGTTCACAACAACCTTTTACAAAACTTTCAAAGGAAAGTTTTCTTCCCTCCTCAATCTAAAGCTAACTTCTAAGCTAAATGCTATATGCCTTCTACTCTCTAGCTCTGATCCAATTCCAATTCTAATCTCTATCTAATATGTTACAAATGAGGGGGGATGCCCCTTTTATAATAAGTCCAATTCAGTGGACGGTTTAGATCGAATTACAATGAAGGGCTCAGATTGAGCCACCTATGCCCTAATTAGGGTTTATGCCCTAAAAACCGCCACAGAGAGGAGTGGGCAATGAATGCACAGAATATTCTCCACTCCCCTGCAGGAATCATAATGAGCAATTAATGCCCATTATCACCATCAAGAAGATCCTCATCAAGCAGCGCGTTCCCACTGGCCTTCTCCCGGATAGCAAACTCGATCAACCGGGCCAATACTGCTTCAACCTCCTGTGCAGAGATCGGTGGAATATGGTTGAGCTGGAACTCCAAGACTGCTACCGTCTGTCCGTATCTGGTGTAAGATTTCCTCCATGTCACTAAGGCGTCCTGGGTATGCTGAATTATACTAGAGAACGTGGAGACATTCTCAAAGTCATCCAGGACAAGTGACCTCGCAGCTGAGAAGAATGGAGGCAGTCTACTTTTCAAGCCATCAGCAGTTATCTCCTCTGGGACCAACTTTCTAGCAAATATGGCTTCTAATGTATTGAGGACTCCCCCCAAGATGTTGCCCATTGCTTTCCTCACTTTAGCTGAATCTGCCCTTGCTGCGTCGTGAAATCCACGGCCTGTGACCACCGAGGAGTACCAACTGGTGAAATCATACCTATCACCTCTCTGAATTACACCTCCATCCACCAAGGTTTCTAGAGGTATATGCATCAAAGCCCCCAAACGAAGTACAGTCTTCGTTTGATAGATGCGAGTATCACCCCAGGCCTGATCTACTATATCCATCCGTGCCAAAATACTTGAGGCCTGTCGATAAGCATCGGCGAGGTCCTCCATGAATTTCCCTGTCTCAGTATGAACACGGCTAACCCACTTGTCTGCCTCCGTTTCCATTTTCTTCAAATCCTCTAAGGCAACAACTGACTCCTTCGGAAGCTCTGATGGACGTTCCACTGCTGGGTTTGCTGGTTCACCTGGACGTGCTAGATTTTGCATGTATCCTATCAAGGTTTTGTGCTCCTTCTTCAATTTCTTATACTTCCCCTCCGTGCGGAGCAACTGATCCTTCAATGCCTGATAGGAGTTATCGAACTCCTCGATAACTTGGGCTCCCGTAGGACGACCCAACTCTACTGTGGTGATCACGTAATTTTCAGGCCTCTCCTCGGTTCGATCACAATCTTCCCTCGGAATAGCCACCTAAAGCGTGCGAGAGCCTGACTCGTCAGTCGAGATCTTTGAAAACTTTCGGGCCCTTTTCTTCTCTGGTGGCGCACTGATCCTCCTGAGGAACTCCTCCATCTCAATGGCCGGATCCGTATCATCCTTGGGTTCTCTCCTCATTCTGTCGGAAAGCCAATCAGGCACTGTCTGCTGTGGATTACAAATGACAAGGGGCTGTTCTTCTATTGCCTCCATCTCGTGCACTTCCTCCCTTCTTGCACTGGTTTGCTCGGGCTCATCCTCCTCTATAAGCTGGGTATCTCCCGACCCTTGGGTCCCCTGTTCTGTGTTTTCTTCTTCTTCCAAAGCCGTGTCCAACATCTGCTGAAAATGGGTGTCGGCCATTGTTTCCTCTTCCTCCTCCTGTTGGCCGCCCCTGGATAGACTGACACTAGCTGATTCCCGGGCGTTGGGCTGATCTACCTCCTCAAGTCCCCGCTCTTCCTCTAATCCTGCCCTCTGATCGGCAAATAATGAAACCACTCTCAAACTCGAAGACTGAGTTTGTGAGTGCACGGGTGATGCTTGTTCTATCCTCAACGGTATCGGTTGGGTTGGCACTTCCACTTGTGCCCTCGATGTCTGAGCAATTTGTTTCCCCCTTTTTACCGATAACGGCCTTGGGTCACCCATCAAGCTATAAGTAAGGGCGATCGACTTGCTCTTGAGTCTGCATACATGTCTGTCGACCCAAGTCCTGGTAAAAGTCATCACCGGGATAGAAAGAGTGTCCAAGTCCATGATCTCTGGCTCGGACCAATCAGGTGGTGGGACAGGAGTATCCCTAACTGAACCATAGTCGGGTTGCATAACGTTGACATCCTCCTCCACCTGGTCGGGAACTGGAATAATCTCACATTCTCTAATCAACTTGAGAGGAAGTTTGGAAAACATCCTTCTTCTTATCTCAGCCTCATCCACTGCATTTGCCCAAAAGTCCTCCAGATGAGCTCTGTGCCGGTATTCAACGTTCTGTATCATCCGGATGTTCCTGTAAGGATCGAAATCCTGCCTGCCTGTGTGATATGACAAATGATAAGATTGCAGCTCGTCCTCTGCCTCTCGGGCTGCCTGCAAAGAGGGACACACCTCAATGGAATTTCCCATGGTGATAGGGAAATCAAGTCCACCCTTCTTTTTCCTTTTCTGAATCTTATCGTAGGCAATCAATTGCCTAGATACCTCAAGCATTACTATGTGATCAGTGGGGTATCGTGGTAACCGATACGGATACGAAGTGAACCCCTGCAGCCTAATATATGTGAATTTCGGGAATTGGATGAGCCAATACCCATATTCCTCAATCAATGTCTGTGCTTCTTTAGATATTCTCTGCTGCGTCCTCTGCTGAAGTGTCCTCGCAATGTGCATTGTGAATGCATCATTTGCCCATTTATAGTTGGCAATGTTAGCTAAATGTAGCTGTGTGCAGGCTTCATGGATTTTGAATTGACCAGGGGCACAGCCGATTGGCTCCTTGTACGAAATCCCTCTGTACTTAGTCATTCTGGCCAACATGTAAATTACATATGAGCTCATGTAGAAAGTCTTCGTCACCTTCAGGCTCCTGAATTGCTCATCGATGTGGTTGCTAATCATCCTAGCCCAATCGACACACTCCTTTCCCTCCAAGATAATCTCGATGAAGTAGAACATCCAAGGCTCGAAAATGTAAGCCTGTGCACTCCCATTTACCCGGCTCAGCATCATTATCAAATCACAGTATTCTTGTTTCACGTCCTCGGCAATTATCTGCTTTGGGAGCTTAGTGCGGGGTGGCCTCGGCTTCTGCATCCAAACTCTGTTGATGACTGCAGTGACTCTTTCGAAAGAGGAAGAGTACATCTTATCTGCCCTCTTATTTGTCCTGTATAACATCTCCTCAGCAGTCGGAATCCCAAATGCCTCTCCGATGGCATCCGGTGTGAAGTTGGCGAGCAGTTTACCATCCGGAGAGACAATCGTCCTACGTTCTGGCTTGTAGTGATTGGCGCACTCCATAATTAGCTCCGGACACTGAATTGCTGGCGGAAAACTAGCAGCTGCGTAGATTCCACTCTTCATTATATTATGTGCCGTGACTGATGGTTGATGGCCCCCTAGCCCGAACATCCTCGATTTGAGTGCATTTAGATTAAATGAACCAAGGTTGGTGTCATTTAATCCCGCCAACTTTGAAACTATTGCTGACTTTGGGAGAAATGGCTTAGCGAGCCTTTTAATCATTGCCTGCCGGGATGAGCTAGCCTTGCCTGCTTTAGTGTTTGCAGCTCTGCCTGCGGCTCTACTTGTTCCTGCAACATCCTTTGCTCCGGCCATTGTATAAAAAAACTTCAAGCTTATAAAGAAGCTTTCAACGACTGCACTTCCGACTGGCGAAGAAATTTGCAGCCAACTACCAACTTTCAGCAATGTGGATACTTTCTCAGCACAAAATGAATTAAATCCTTTGTTTCAACTTCGCCAACCTCAGCAACTTTCAACTTCTAGCAGCCCGAATAAGTAAAATCTGCAGCAAGCACTTTGCAGTACTTTTGAAAATAAACCTCCAGTAGCTCCGGAAAACAACTTCAATCTTCAAAATTGTAGCAACAAGCTCTCAGCTCTTCGGCAAATAGAAATTTCTTCAGCAACTTCAACTTTAAGCAACTCAACACTCCGAAATAAAATAAACTCTCAAAGAATTTCTCTCCTCAACAACTTCGAAAATATTTCAAGAACTTCTTCAGCAACTTCAACTTAAAAAAAAAGTGAGGAGAAATGAGAGAAAAGATTGTTTAAATAACTCTTCTCGGAGAATCCTGCTAAGTAGTGTTGGGGCTATTTTTAGCACCTTCATCAATTTTCCGCTCTCTTCGTTCGGAATCTTCTAATTCAAGCGCAGTAGTGGGCTAGTCGTCAGCCGGTCATTATGATAGTTGCCATTAATAATGATTCCTTCCTTGTAAAAATTCGAATCCTTCCTCTTAGTCTGCCAGTTAACTCTTGGCGATTTAAACAACTCGCGAGAAAAAAAATCACTTGACTTGATTTAAAATTCCATTTTAAAATCTCGCAGTGTTTAAATAAATTCAACTCGAAAAATTTCGTGGGAGTTGTAAATTTATTTCCAACTTTTAAAATGTCTGTCATTTAAATCCTCGATTTCATAAAATTTGCCTTAGACATTTTAAATTTTCTCTTTAAGATATTCAACTCCGGGTGATTTAAAATCACTTGCATGCTCGAAATAATTCATCCTCTGAGATTTAACTTCCGTCAGGAAAATAATCTAGGCAAAACGAATTTCCTCTGAAAATATTAAAATTTCCCTTAGGAAATTAATTTTCAAACTCTGTTAACTCATGGGTGCATTTTAAACGGGTTCATTTGATTTTCACTTAGAAAATATTTAATCAAGTCGCCAACCCTGTTTAAATGTCTGGAAAATTTTAAAATTCATCAAATCATCCTTCCATGCCAAGGGCGTATTTTTCCCTAGTGAAATGTTATCTCACTTAGAAAAATTTTCTAACATTTTCTCTTTTGGCGTACTTGAGCCTTGGTATTTTTTATTCTTGCACCCCTCGCCCACATACTTAGAAATAAATTTAAATCCTCACTCCTTGGGCGTATTTCTTTCTCATTCAAATTTAAATTTCCAGGCCTTAGGGATTTTTAATTTCATCAACCCCTTCAAGGGCGCATTCTTACCTTGGCACTTTCGTTTTCAACACTTAGAAACTTTTTCTAAGTCCTCACTTTCAACTTGGGCGCATTTTAGATGTTGAACTTTCAATTTTGCCTTAGGCGTTTTTCAACCCTCTTGACCCCTTGGGCGCATTTAACCTTGTCAACTCCCACTTTTGCCTTAGGCGTTTTTAGCCTTCAATCCTCCATGGGCGCAAATGAGGGGTGGTGCTTTTGTTTTTGCCTTAGAATATTTTCAAACACCTTTATAACCTTGGGCGCATTTACATACATGAGCTTTCAACTTGGGCGCATTTTAGATGTTGAACTTTCAATTTTGCCTTAGGCGTTTTTCAAAGCTTCCATTATCCTTCTCAAGGTGAGGGCGCATTTCACTAGGTGAGCTCCTATTTTCAATGCCTTAGTAGAATTTCATGTTAACCTCTCCATGGTGGGCGCATTTAGGGGGTGTTACTTTCAAGTGAGGGCTCATTTCTACCCCTCCACTTTCATTTCAATGCCTTAGCCGCTTTTTCTCTAGCAACCCTTTTACACTTGAGGTGGGCGCACTTTGAAGGGTCTACTTTTATTTTACACGCCTTGGTTGTTTTCCTTTTACTTAACCCCTTGGGCGCATTTAACCTTGTCAACTTTCAATTTTGCCTTAGGCGTTTTTAGCCTTCAATCCTCCATGGGCGCAAATGAGGGGTGGTGCTTTTGTTTTTGTGACTTAGACAATTTTCAAAGTCTTCTCACTTGCCTTGAGGGCGCATTTCCACATGCCTAGTTTCATTTTGTGCCTTAGAACTTTTTTCAACATTTTCAACAACTTGAGGGTGAGGGCGCATTTGAGGGGTGCCACTTCCGTTTTAGACTTAGAAAATTTTAAAGCTACCAATCTTGAAGGTGGGCGCATTCTAGAGCCTCTACTTTCAATTCCAACACTTAGAATATTTCAAGAGTTTGATCAAGGTGGGCGCATTTTCTCTGCTCAACTTTGAATTTTGTACTTAGAAAATTTCCAGATTTCATTCTTGAGGTGGGCGCCTTTTA
Source organism: Sequoiadendron giganteum (assembly GCA_007115665.2). Lineage (NCBI taxonomy): Eukaryota > Viridiplantae > Streptophyta > Pinopsida > Cupressales > Cupressaceae > Sequoiadendron > Sequoiadendron giganteum. The sequence goes on from CM021110.1 coordinate 36,826,511, forward strand.
GAGCTCTTGCTTTCATTTTCCCATACTTAGAAAAATTTTCATGTCTCTGCTTGCTATTGCTTTTGCATTCTATTTTTAGCAAGTTGTGCTATTTTTAGCAAGTCCCTTGATTTTCAACCTCTAAGGCTCCGTTTTGCCTGAAAATTTCATCATATGATCTTCTTCACCTTGTGAACCTGTTTTGCCAGTCCTCTGCCCTGACCTGCTATTTATAGCCACCTGCTATTTATAGTAAGTTTTGACTTTCTGACTTCAGTAGCTCCGTTTTGCTTGAAAATTGCAACGCCCGATCTTGATAACGTGAGTGTCGTTCTGATGCCAACCTCGGGTGCAACCTGCTATTTATAGCCGTGCCCTGACTTACTAAAAATAGTAAGTTCTCCGATTTCGCTCAAATTTTGCCAGCAAGTACCTTGAAGTGTGCTGACATGGGTGGGGTACTTCGTTTCGGCTATTTTCGGATTTTACCCCCTATAAAAGTGGAAACCCTAATTTGACTTGTATGTATCCCGAACGGTCTCCGTTTGACTTCGTTCCTTCTGCATGTCGTTCTGTTTGCTGAACTGGAGTGTTGGGGGCGGCTGCCAGAGTGTACCTGCTAAAAATAGAAACTGCCTGAAAAGTGACCAATCTGTTGCCGGATGATTTTGCATGTCAATTTGCCCGTGGGATCTCAAAAAACCCAGAAAAACCCAGAAAACTGGTCAACTTTTCGGCACTGGCTAAAAATAGTAAGTCCCCGAAATTTGATCCCCTCCGCTTGCATGTCACACTGTTGCGTAGCTCTCGAAAAACCCAGAAGGAATATTCGGACATGCGTTGAAGAACCCTGCATGCAAACCCTAAAAATAGCCTCCGAAGGCTGAACTCTGAAAGTGATCGTCTCGGTTTGCATATTATATCGTTGCGAAAGTTTCGAGGAACCCAGAAGGATTCTCCAGACATGCATCTGAAAAGCTCATGTGGAAACCTTGAAAATGGCTCTTGAAGCCTGAACTGCCAAAAATAGCAAGTCGTCTGATCTGGCTCAAAATTTACGTGTAGGCAGCTTGATGTTACCCGGATGCAGTGGAACTGACAGAATTCCAAAATCTCAATAAAATAGTCCCAAATTGAATACTTACTAAAAATAGTAAGTTGCCGGAATACAGTGAAAATTTAGGGGGACTCTGCTGGAAGTCTTCTGACTGCTGTACTAAGCTTAGATTTCAATTTTATAACTCAGTTTGACCTTTAATAAGCCTGAAGGATGAAAACCCTAATTACACAGACTTAACCAATACTTTAACCTGGGTCAAACGACAGGACATCCCCGGAAGGACCAGAGACTAGAGAGAGAGCGAACCAAAGCCAAAAGACCAGAATGGAGCAAAATTTAGGGGGTCCCCATCTCGATGGGGTGATGTGTGAAAAAGGTCACAACAATGCCCAAGACCAAATCAATATCTCCCATGTTAACTACATAATAATCAGCCTTGAACTCATAATTGTTCAAGCGTAAGGGGAGATCCTTAATCATGCGTTCACACCTCAGTGTGTGCCCTTCGGCTACCTTAACTCTAATCCCTTCGAACTCCTCAGTGATGAGTCCGTGTTTTTCAACAAACCTAGTATCAATGAAATTATGTGTGGCTCCTGTATCAAGGAGGGAAATGACCCTCTGTCCTGCCAACACTCCACGAATCTTGAATGAGCCCTCCTGCTGAATGCTAGATAGGTGTGCCTCCTGTATCTGAAGCTCTGACTCTACCTCTGCCTTAGGCTCTGAAGCCTCTGACTCTGACTCCTCAGAATTCTCCTGCTGTTCGGAATTTTCTGATTCCGAATCCTCGTAGTAAGCCCACATCACTCAATTTGCCTTGCCCTTAGGCCTCAGCGGACAATCATGATTGGCATCATAGGGACCTTGGCAATAGAAGCAAAGCTTCTTCCTACGTAGATCGTTAAGAGCCTCTCGATCCAAGGGTGGTGCTGCTGATTTCCCCTTTGAATCATTTTTAAAATCTGATTTTTCTCTGTTAAAATCAGACTTCTCTCTATTTCTGTTGAAGCCCTTATTATCCCTAAAAGAAGAATTGTTTCTGGAGTTGAATTTACTAGATGGTGCTGCCAACTCCATATTACGTGCCTTCTTCATCGCTTCCTGTAATGAAGGAGGATCAAAGGCTTTGATCCAACCTCTCAATGGCTCTGTCAGTCCCTCCAAGAAAAGCACTACCAGTCGCCTCTCTGAAATATTCGAAACCATAACTGATAGCTTCTGAAAGTCACCAATATAAGACTCTAGATTGCCACTCTGTCGCAACTAAGCCAAGTCTCTGAAGTAGGAGTCTGGATCCTTCTTGTCAAACTGCTCTACTAACCTGTCAACAAACTTTTGATATGACGTGATCCTATCATGCTGGAGTGTCACCATCCCGTGGTGCCATCAGTCGTAAGCTACTCCCTCAAGATGCAGTGTCGCATATCGGATAGCATCTCTCTCAGCCATCGGGCGTAATGTGAGGAAAGTATCTAACTTACTAATCCATGCCTGGGCTGTCACCTTGCCACTACCATCGAACATCGCTAGATTGAGTTTGTTTGTAGCATGTTTTAGGTCATTGTTCTGCTGTCTAGGTCTCCAATCCTGTCGTCCTCTGCGATATTCTCTCCTCTGTGTAACAAATCGGTCAAAGGAAATCCTCTCTTTGACATCAGGTGGTACTAACTCCCACTCCTCGTTCGCTGCCATAAGTGTATCTACGAACAACTCCTCATGCTCCTCACCTACAATAGCCTCATCGGGCTCTTGTCTCACAAAAGTAGGCCTAGTGGGCCTGTCTGCTGTCTGTGAAATAGTCCTAGGTGCTCTCCGGGATCCTGCATCACTCCTGTTATCGTCACGCTGTGGTGACGGTCTCCTCTGTATACCTACCCTCTCGATTGCCACTGCCAACTGCTGTAGCACATCGTTAGACTGTCGTTGGCCTGCTCGTAAGTCTCTGAGAGTGTCTAAAACCTCGGCATCGTCCTGATCTCTAGGGTTATCAGGAACCTCTGTTCTAGGTATATCTGCTCTGTCAGCCCTGTCATTCCTGTCAGCCATGTTTCCTGGCTGCTTGCTCAAACTCTGCTGCCTGTCAATCAGAGCACGTCTAGTGTGTAATACCTGTGAGAGCCAATCTGTTCTGGCTGCATAAGACTGCTAAACCCTTAGGATGGCAGGATTTAGCTCTGATACCACTGTAGAAACCCTAGTTTCCCCGTTTCTTGAATCTGACTGATTTTTTTTGTGTTTTGCGTTTTTTGATTGTTTTGGGTTTTGTGCAATAAATGTAAATTGCGATTTTTTGCAAAGAATTGCTAATAAATTCAATAAAAATGCTAACATGCCAATATGGATAGGAAATACCAAATCTACTGAAGGCGAATCTTTTATTGTTCAAATGGAATCAATACAATAAAGATCTGGAAGCATGCAATAAGGAAATAACAATATTTTATGAAGAACCTGGCAATCAGCAACTGAAAATGATTGGTACGGCTGCTGTAAACTTCTTTCTCCCTCCTTCTGAAGATCCAGAATCATGCCAGTGATATAGGCGCCTTGTCTGGTGATGAAAGATTGAAGAGATAGAAGGCGTTTTTCCTCAAGGCAAAGGTATGGCTCAAAATGATGAAGTACGGCCTGCAGCAAGGTACGGCCCTGTCAGAACCAGCAAGTACACTTGTTCGGCTTCTTGAAAATAGTGTCCAAACCCTCTAGAATGATGCGCCTTGGAGAATATCTGTTCTCTGATTAAAACCCCAACAAAATCTCTGATGCTGAATGAATCTATGAAGTTCTATAATTTCTTCTGAGTGAAGAAATTCCTCTGCTGGCAATAAATCAGGTGGTATCTCACACCCTCTGAATTGCTTTCAATGGAGATGGCTCGTTCCCCAATGAATTCGAGACTGAAACCCTAAAGCTTCTTGCTCAGACCAAATTTGATCAATTTCAATAACTCAATATGCATAATGGCTCGAAATCCAAGGCAAAATGGCTTATACCCTCAAAAGTGCGATTTCCACCAAAATAGGGAATCATTAAAATATTTGCACTTTTTATTTAATTACTTTCAATAGTCTCCAGCCAAATATTTATTATAAATTTAATTGCCAAATTGGCCCCTCTCTGATGATGGCGACCCCCTCAATCAAAATCACTTAAGTTATAATTAAATATTATAACTTTATATTATAATCTCCACTTAATTAATATTTAATTAATTTAATTAAATATTAATATCTCTCTCATTAATCATCCGATGCCTGATCCGTCTGAAGTTGACGAACACTGAAGTGATTCTGAACACTGCCAAAACCATACTGCTAAAAATAGCAGGGGTCCCACACTGACTGCCAAGAACTGCTAAAAATAGCAACTTCTGCAAGAAATGTCCGAATGAGTCCGAACGAAAGCCAAATGATCAAACTCTGCCAACAGAAGCTGAGCCAAGCTCCAACGTGACCCCCTATCCAGTCTATCAGCCTACGAGGGTTGTATGATAGGCTAATCCTGTGCTCCGAGAGATGTCACTGAGAAGGGGACATGACAAAATCCTTTCTTCAAATTTCTAGGGGAAGCTCTTGACTTAATTTACTCCTAATATCTAAAACAAGTTAACTAGATTGCTACTTGCATATTATGCAACTTATTTTTTGAGAGTTTTGTATGAAAGTAAAATGGTTGAAAACAATTTAAACATATCATTTTTTATCTCAGAGGTGGGAGCACAAAATTGAAACTGCTTATCTCATCATGAGTTTTTCTATTTATGCAACCAAACAACAATACTATCTATTGATTAAAGGAGAAATCATTAGATTCATATTAACAAAAATATTGGATTTGAACAAACAAAACAATATCTCAAGGAACAATAACCCAAATAACCCAAAACTCCAAAGTATACAACATCAACTCCAAAGAATAGAAGATAGATGCTGTGCGAAGTTAAACATGGATCTTTATTGATAACTTGACAAATTCTTACCCCTACAACACTATAATCCAATTCTTCAACTTGAATGAAAACGTCCGCAGTATAAGTCTAACACAAACTCCCATTATATTCAATATGCTTAAGACACTTATTTGTAAACTCTCTAAGAGAAGCTTCTAGTGAATAATAATAAAATAACGATTTAAAGCTACTTTTAAATACTCTTATCTCTATGCTTCTAAAAAGAGGCAATAAATGCGTAAAATAGACTAGAAAAAAAATTTCTTTGCTTTAAGATTTGTTTTCATTTTTCAATCTTGGCACCTAAATCAATGAATAGCTGAAATGTGCTGCTTTGTTGCTTTAAAATACTAACTCGGCCCTTGATCAAGTTGCCTATGTCAAGGATTGTTATGACTGCTCATTTTTACTTTCAAATATTTCAACTTTGGTGTTGATGCTGTTTTTAGATGACTTGATCACCTAGCCATGTTTTTCCGCCATCATTGCCACCTTACTCACCATTTTTAGTGGTGTTGCCATATGAAATGTGCAATTTTAACTTATGTTTTAAAATTGTTTTCAGGTGGTTGCATTTTCTTAGTGTCATTGCTAGCACCTTTGCCCTTTTAGAGTTGCATTGCCACTGAGAAAGCATGTCTTGACTTGATGTTTTATTGTCACACTTTCTAACCATTATTTCCAAGTGAATTGCACCTTTACAGTGGCTACGCCCCTTGAAAAATGTGATTTAATTTAACAATTGAAGTCTTTTCATTGCTGGTGCAATTTTATGAATTGTTTGCCAATTGGATCACCTTTTTTGAGTGGCACAGTCATGCCGAAAGTGCAATTTCTTCATTAAATTCTAACTTAACTTGTTGATTGCAGATCTCCACTTGCCTAGCCACTTTGGTGGTTGTACTTTTTTCATTGCTTAGCCACCTAAATCACCACTTTCATTGAGTGTCTTTCACTCAAGCAAAATAATGGTTTATGCTGGTTGCAGTTTCCCAACCACTTGACCACCTTTGTCACTCTCTATCCTTGGTATAACTATTGTTATATTATACTTAGACTTGAGTTATTCTTTGATTGGTGCGGTCCCATAAGATCTTTGCAAGCCCTATTGTGGATTTTCAACCTCTTAGCCACTTGGAGTGCAACTTTCTAATGGTTTTGCCACTTTGAAATTGATGATAAGACCTATGTTTATCTTGTGGTAATTAAATGTTTCTCCTTTCTTGCCTTGCCTTACGTGGATATGCCACTTGGATGAGGTGCTGAAGGAGTTTCCTTTGATATCTACCGTTCTTCCATTTAGGTTCAAATCTTTGACATTCCATCCATCCTTCTTCAATGCTAACCATTGAATAGCTTATTATTTTGCTTCTGTTGTGCAACCTGCAAACATTGTTAGCTTGACAAAAGCGGACCAATGCTCAACAACTTGGCAATTTGACAGAAGGAACAACTTAGATGGAATTGATAATACAACAAGAATGATATAATTACTAACTACAATCTTGGCTGCAGGCGAAGTCTCATAGGAGTATTAATTTTGGCAACTAAAAAAAGGCAAAAACCCACACGTCAATGTGTAATTAAGACAACACTTTAATAGGGCTTCTATACTTGTCCAAATGGAAGGAAGTGCAGTCATTATATTGCTACAATAGATAACATCCCATAGACAGGTTAGAGCAGGAACCAATGATACCATGTTATCTGATCACTTCCTAATCACTTTATGCCAACAGGTCACCCACTTCAATTTAGGTTTGAAATGTGTGGTTTAAACATCCCGACTTTGCTTCCAATGCTTTTTTTTATGGCCAAGTCAAACACTTAAAAGGGGAGTCATCATATCTTTGGCAACATATTGTCTTCGGCCAAAGAGAGAACAACCTAATTTGCAAGAATCCAAAAGTAGATTGGAGAGAATAGCTTCACTTCTATAATGCCTGAACAGGAATAGATGCTTATCCACTGCCTAGGTTATATCCACCAATGGGAAGAATTCTATTGGTGCCAAAGGTCTTGGAACCCATGGACAACACAAGGAGATGCCGATGCATGTTACACAAATGAATACCAATACATGTTACACAAGTCCTGCTGTAGATGAGTATGTCATCTAAGAACATAAAAATAAATATGTGGTTCATACAGGATTGAAAGGTAGTTGGTGCATTGGTTAGCCCAAAGGGCATAACCAAAAACTCATAGTGCCTGTAATGACACCTGAATGTAGTTGTGTGGATGTCCTCTCTTACCCTGATCAAAGATTGATCTTCGAGAAGTATATTGCTTTGTGCATTTCATCCAATAACTCTTCGATTCAAGGAATAGGGTATTTGTTCTTTATGGTCTTCTTATTAAGGGCACGATAATCTATGCACATCCTCATGGTCTCGTCCTTATTCACCAAGACAACAAAAGAAGCAAAGGGACTCGAACTGGGCCTAATGTGCCCCATATCAAGTAGATCCTTGGCTTTTTCAATCTCTTCCTTGAACTTCTTAGGATGCCGATAAGGAGTGGTGATAACTAGTTTGGACCACTCCTCCAACTCAATGACATGCTCAAATCCTCTATTTGGAGGTCTACTTGGAGGGATCTCATAAAAAACCAAGCTGTGCTTATCCAATATTGGCTGAATGTCTACATGATAGAGAGTGCTATCCTCAGTAGGGGTCTTAGATGAAATTAGACACTATGCTGCCCATGCTACATCACCATGCCTAAAGATGCTTTCCATCCTTTTTACTGACACGATCTTGGGAGTACCATTAGACATACCCCTCAACACAACCTTCCTGCCATCTGCTTTGAATTTCAGCTTCATCCATAGTCTGAAAATTTCGAGAATACTTCCCTAAGGAATGGAGCCATTGTATACCCAGGATAACATTAGTATCTCCTAAGTCCACAATATAAAAATCATTAGTGACAGTGTAATTCCACAATGTGATACTCAACTGTGGGACTTGTTGGGCAAGCGATATTAAACCCATCTGCCACCATAACATTGAATCCCTCAAAATCCTATGCTAGAATACCCCTCTTTGCCACCAAGGTAGAGTCAATGAAGTTGTAGGCTGCTGAAAGATACCCTCTCAATTTTTTTTGATTTTTCAATGACAATTACAATTGTAATCAAGCACCCATTAAGGTTAGTTGAAACCCAAAACGACGCAGAAAGAACTCTAACCAAGAATGCGCCCTAAAACCACTTAAGGAGGAGGGGCGGGCATATGGACAGAGGATCCCTAGGATCTAGTAAATCACTAACTGAACTGATTACAATAGAATGAGAGGAAGTAAACTCAACACCAAGAATGTGCATACAAGATCCCTTAAAAGGCGAGGTGCTAACATATGGCGGAGTGTTAATAACAAAATAGAAAGTACTTAGGCGGATAACCAGCCATGAGAGGATTTCCACACTACCACTAAAACAGTGGGGGGGAAAAGATTACAATTAAAACACTTCGTCTGCTGCAGCAGGCATCCACTCTTGAGTGGGGATTCTCCACTTTTCAGTGGGTACAATGAGAGATACATACTTTATTCTCCACACTGGCGGTAAACCATCTAGGGGTAATTAATGTTGGCTTTAGAGAATTTCAAGTAAATGTAGCAATAACATATGGTTGGATTAGTACTACTAATGCACAACCTTACAAACAAAATAATCTGCAGTTTACTAGTGTTACAAAGATAGAACAAGCCAATATGTGAAGAATGTTTCTCTCTAATTATAAAGCTCTCAAATACTGAAATAGAAGCCCAAAATTTGATCTTTTAAAGTCTGATAATTAAAACCAGCAAACTGAGACTGTAAATCAGCATCCTGTGAATCAATGAAATGCTTATATCTTTATCAGTTTACCTCTGAATTGCGTGAAATCAAGTGCAATGAATGTTTGGAGGATAGGCGCCCATGTCATGATGAAGAAAAAATTCCAAAAACCAGCATTTATTTACTAGCACAATTCCCAATGCACACAAGAAGGTACGACCCTTAGCAAGGGCGATTTTGCTAGAACAAATCACACACTTCAAACAAAAATCTGAAATTCACTAGGAAGGGTCGCCATGACCTTAGTAATGAATTTATTAACTGCCCACAATGAAATAAAAATCATACAAGAAGCTGTGAATAAAATTGACTTTCAGCTATGTAGATATTAGCAACTTGAAATCTGGAAAACACACCAAAATTCACCACTTTGAAACTCTATCTACTAGTTTGATTTGAGAAGCAGCTTGGAACCAATTAGGTGTTATCTTTCAAACACAAAATTGTATTGATACTAGGAGGTCAGCATTCCTCGAAGTGCAAAATGAGTAGTCATTTCAACAACATAAGTTTGGCATAGACATGAGATACCAAATGCTGGAGCAAAGCCTCATTTTTTAAAGAAAATGGGATGACTTTTCAAGTTCTCAATATGGGACGCCAAAAGCCTTGACATATTTTAAAATTCAAAAAAAGAATAAACCTTCTTGAAAAGGCATCCACTTTATGGCAAATAAAACTTTAATAAAAATTATTTAAACTCCTTTATGAAGGCATCCCCCTTCATGTCCCTCTTTTAAACACAACTTAAGTTAACACCTTAGGCCAAGGGGGTCAACTTAAGATTAGAACACTTTGCCTTGAAAATAAGTATTTCACCAAAATATTGTTTTTAAAAGCCAAAGCTCAACCCCAAACAACTGCTCCAACAGGAAATGAAGAGCTGAAGACTGACAACTGCCAATTGGTATTTACTATAAATAGTAAACACCAAGGAAAAACCACAAAACCTCCAAGCAAAGAAACCCTTGATTCACCTCAACGAGCCTACGAGCCTCCGGAATAGGCTGATGAGCAACTGATAGGATGACTGATGAGAAGGGGACATTATAGCTACCCCACTATACACTAAGACTATCACACACTGCCCCTGCAAAACTCCACAAACCCTGAAAGAGTTGAATCGAGGGTTACTTGAAGGAGTGCAGTAGCTCCACCCTTCACTCCCTTAGGTGGTCCACCCTTATCTCCACCCTCACTATCCGAATCATTGTGTTCGCTTCCCGGTTGCCTCTTCTCCACGCTTGATTTGTTAAATCAATGCGTGCTGTTCTATTTTATTTTTCATAGTTTATTACAACCCCAATTGTCAATCATTTTACATTTTTTTCAAAGTTTAAAGTTTCACATCATATGTAGTAGTAAGATTTATTTGTGCAATCACAACAAATTTAATGAAAAAAGTTTTAAGCTGCCATGTTTTGAGCATAAATACTTTCTGGGGCTTGATTCTTGTTTGATCTACCATTCTTAGTCTAAATTCAGTTGGCCATAATGTTCGTTTTACAATTTTCCTTTATGTCACATTTGTCAATATCATGCTCATTATCTCCATACAGATTTTCACCATCTTGCTCAGCTAGTGTGAAATCTTCTGTTCTTTGAATGTCCTTAGTATCTTAGCTTCTACAAGTTGTAAATTTCTAGTAATCAGATTGACATGTATCTTTGTTTTTACTTTTTGCTCAACATATCTTCAAAATCATTGTTTCTCAGTTGAATTCCTTGTGCATTCTTCCCATTGCTGTTATTGGTGGTATGTTTCTGTTCTTTGGGTTCCAAGCACCTCTATCAATTGATTAGGGGCCCTTTGGTTGGTGTTTGTATTTTGTGTCTTTGTTAGGTCTTCTCTCATTGTTTGCCAATCACTTTGTGACTCCGCATCCAGTACTCTCCAAAATGTTTGGTGTCTTGATTGGTGAACATGCAGTGGATCACTAAGTCTTTTTCAAACAGTCTGGTGGTGAAATTTTATGTTGCATTTTGTTGGGTATTCTTTCCCTCTAATCACCTTGGTGGCACTTTCCATTCTTTCAGTTTTGATCATTGTATCTAGATGCTCAACTTTCGTAGTTAGACTTCTTTGAACAATTAGGGAATCTGACAATCCCTCCAAGTTAATCATATTAATTGCTTCCGTTTGGTGTGGCCAATTTTTATCATGGTCTCATGGTTGACATCAGTATGTATTTTACTTTTGTTTTTTGTAATCTATATTAAAGTGACCCCAAGGTTTTAAGTATTGAATTATTGGTTGCATTTTTGCATTGTATTCAATTCTTGTTGTGCATTCTTGTGGTGGTAGCCTCCAATTCTTCTGAGTATGATTTTTGTATCTTTCTTCTTGTTGGTTGATTTATATTGAAGTTTGTCATATAAGAAATCTGATTTCAGCCTTCCTCTTGTTCTTCATGTTGATCTAACATTCATTTAGTTTATGAGTTCTAACATCACAAATCAAATATTAAGTAGAATTTGGTAGTGGGCATTCATCTTCATTGTGTCCTTCCATTATGCATTTTTACGTACCATATTCCTTTATAATCCATCAACTTACAACTATCATATTTGTACACATTTAAACCATGTATTTCTGTAGTGTTCATTTAGTGTTCTCTCCAAAGCTTTAGAAAAATTCATTTTCTTCTTGTATTGAACAATAAACCTTTAATCAGCTATCTTTTTGAAATCATTTGCCGGCTGAGTCACCACTTGTACAATTAATGCCTTCAATCTTCTATTATATGCCTGCACGAGTTTAATTTTTCTTGTTTCATTTTATATTTTGTCTAGAATTTTGTTTCATTGTTTGTACGTAATTTATTTGAATTCTGCCTTCAATTCTTTCATTATTTCCCTAAGGTTTGAAATGACTAGTGTTGTGCTTGATGTACAATTTACACATTGATTCTTTCATGTTGCAATGCATTATTAGTTGCAAGCAAATTGATCCTCAGGTGATTGTATAGGCTGAGTTGTTTTCCCCAACCATTGCATCTTGAGATAATCTTACGACTTACTTTTCACATAAATAGACTTAGATCCATGGGAGATTCTGCTTCTAGTCATGATATCCATACTTAGCTCTTCGTTCTTCTTAGAGGATTGTTTCATTGGGCCCATTTCAATGCCATCATTTTAAGTTCTTTGAAACTAGCTTGCTCCTTCATTCTATTGGCATCTCTATTGATAGGCTACCTCTTTTCATGAATTTTTTGGATGATTCTCCTTGGCTCCTTTTGGAGGAGACCATCACTAGAGCTTCTGTAATAAAACGACTTGCATGATAGAAGTATAAGTTAGGAAATTTGCTACAAATACTTGATAATAATATGCCTCTTCAAGGGGGCAACCTCCCAATCCATTTTGAGGGGGATACCTCCAATAGTCTTCAATAAGAACACAATACTCAATATGATGATGATAACTAATCTCTACCACCTATATATACCATATTTATTGTAATGTCCCTTTTTGGAGTTTCTCTAACCTTGCAGTTTAAGGAGACAATTATGGCTTTGATAACTTCAGATAGGGCTTGACTATTAAGTCTTCCTGAATATGATATGTTATACTAGACAGTAGTACAGTCTTTTCTATCTGATGCAAATTCCAATCTCAAGGGAAAATGATTATGAAGTTGTATATGTATTTTCCAATATGTAAGAGGTCTGGTGGTATATTTATTTATATAAAAGTTAATACAATTGCTGCGTCTCACCACTCAGGCTATTTATATTTGAATATTTCTATTGACCCTCTATTTATTGAGATCACTGTATCTAAAAGGTTCTTCTGTAACCTGCGGTTTACTATAGGAATAAGAACTTCAACTTCTGATTTGTCTTCCTAGTATTCCCTTGTGTGATCATACAACCTGGATCCCGTCTCTGCTCGTGCTTATGCGCTGCTTTTGATATGATGACTGAATACCCGAAACTGACTCTGCTAACCCATCCTCTTCTATGTATTATCTTTTTTACATCTTTGTGCATGAAACCGAGGGGACGTATCTCTGGAATGGTCATGACCCTTGAGTATTCTTTGTTAACTACTGTATGCGTAATCTTCATAATATATTCCCCTAATCGTTTTTGAAAATCCGTGTATTTATTGGAATTTCTATCATTTGTGATTCGAATAAGATTAAGCTAGTGGCAGTAATAATGTTTGTCACATTAGCGATGATGCAAGAAATCGTCTTCTTTTTTATATTCCACTCGTAACCTGGCCACACACTTTTCCTATGGTTCGTGACTTGCATGAATGTCTTATTGAACTATTATCATGTCTCCATTGTGATGTGACTTAGACGGCTAGAATGGGAATTTGTAATTTCGGCTTCTGTTGCTTGAAAGCATCAAGGCCTTTGTTTCATACATTTCGACACTTTGGTATGGTGCGGTTAGAATAATCATATTTAAGAGTAATTAAATTCGTTGCATGTTGATCGGTCTCTTCCTTAGTCTAAGTGATATAGATGCTATATAATATATCTCCTTTTCTCTTACTATCCATATTATAAAGATGAATTGATAAATCACATTGGTATGTAAAATGGGATATTACACTCAACTTTGTATTATAAAATATTATGTGTCTTTATTATAATAATCATAATTGTCATTTTATATTTGATAGTTACAATAATATTTTATGTTTATATTCATTTATATATATATATTTATAATACTTTAATACCCATTATATTATAATGATTATAATATTATTTTAATATTTATATCGTTATTTATAATATTTATAATTATACTATTGTCTTTGACAATTATAATTATGACGATATCAAATAGTTAATAATTCTCAATATGCTTTTTTGTTATCTAATTGTCGTGATTTTGAGGACATGACAGTGCTCCCCTCCCAAATTTGCTTGTCCTCAAGCAATTTAAAATTTGGGAGATCAAACATCTTAGTTTCCCTTAATTGGGGATACCCTGAGTTTGCCTTAAATCCTTAATCTAAATAAATAAAGGTTTAGAGGATTCTTCTCACCTGATTGAAGTTCGGATTGAAGGCTAGCAAATATATTATAATCATTAAGCATAATCACATTGGTTAGTTGATCATAATCATTCACCCCCAATAATACTAAGAAGTAGGTTTATTAAATGTTAGTAAACCCATGGTCCATCATTAAGCCGATCGTAAAGCTTCCTAATATCCTTGGAGGGTTCAACCATAAGAGAGTATAGGAAGCATGACTTGATGGGGAGCCTAGGATCCATCATGCCAACTCTTTCCCTTTCTCTTATGATTTAGCCTCTTGGGTCTGCTTAGTCCCCTCCCCTATTATAGAATACATTGGTTCTCCCTTGTAGGACACATTAGTCCCCCATTATAAAACACTATGTCTTCCATTATAGGATGCAATGTCTCCCCTTATTGGTCGCAATGACCTCCATTATAGGATGCAATGTCCTCCATTATTGGTCGCAATGAACTCCATTATCGGTTGCAATGACTGCCATTATATGACACAATGTCCTCCATTATCGGTCGCAATGACCGCCATTATAGGACGCAATGTCCTTTATAGGTTGCAATGACCTCCATTATCGGTCACAATGACTGCCATTATTGGACGCAATGTCCTCCATTATAGGTCGCAATGACCTCCATTATTGGTCACAATGACCGCCATTATCGGTTGCAATGATCGCATTATAGGACACTTGGTGTCTCCACTCATCTAGACCCAAAGGTAGTACCCTCAGATACTCTAGAGGCAGTTTCCCCTTGGCCCAAGTGGGCTCATCTTGTCCCCTCTTGGGTGGCGTATCTAGAAGAGGACTTCGTTGTCTTGGTGGCTCAACTCCTCTAGACCCAAAGGCAGTACCCTTAGATACCCTAGAGGCAAGTACCCCCTTGGCCCAAGTGGGCTCATCTTGTCCTCTCTTGGGTGGCGTATCTAGAAGAGGTCTTCGTTGCTCTCCCTTTGCAATACTCTGTAAGGTCCTTTTGATTGCATTGGTGCCTTGGTTCCCATACATTTCTTTTTCTCACTTGTCATAGGTTGCTGCTTCTTCAAGTGCTTGCAAATGTTTTGAAATTTAGATTATTGTGTATGACTGTGAGGAGTCTCCAAAGTCTTGTATCCTCTTGTTTGATCTCTCTTCCACAGGATGGCAGGATTATGCTCTGATACCACTTGTAATGTCCCTTTTTGGAGTTTCTCTAACTTTGCAATTTAAGGAGACAATTATGGATTTGATAACTTCAGATAGGGCTCGACTATTAAGTCTTCTTGAATATGATATGTTCTACTAGACAGTAGTCTAGTCTTTTCTATCTGATGCGAATTCCAATCTCAAGGGAAAATGATTATGAAGTTGTATATGTATGTTCCAATATCTAGGAGGTCTGGTGGTATATGTGTTTATATAAAAGTTGATACAATTGCTGCGTCTCACCGCTCAGGCTATTTATATTTGAATATTTCTATTGACCCTCTATTTATTGAGATCGTTGTATCTAAAAGGTTTTTTTATAACCTGCGGTTTACTATAGGAATAAGAACTTCAACTTCTGATTGCTCTTCCTAGTTTTCCCTCGTGTGATCATACAACCTGGATCCCGTCTCTGCTTGTGCTTATGCGTTGCTTTTGATACGATGATTGAATACCCAAAATTCACTCTGCTGCCCCCTCCTCTTCTCTATATTATCTTTTTTATATCTTTGTGCATGAAACCAAGGGGACGTATCTCTTGAATGGTCATGACCCTTGAGTATTCTTTGTTAACTACTATTTGCGTAATCTTCATAACATATTCCCCTAATCGTTTTTGAAAATCCGTGTATATATTGGAATTTCTATCATTTGTGATTCAAATAAGATTAAGCTAGTGGCAGTAATAATGTTTGTCCCATTAGCGATGATGCAAGAAAGCGTCTTCTTTCTTATATTCCACACATAACCTGGCCACACACTTTTCCTATGGTTCGTGACTTGCATGAATATCTTATCGAACTATTATCATGTCTCCATTGTGATGCGACTTAGACGGCTGGAATGGGAATTTGCAATTTCGGCTTCCTTTGCTTGAAAGCATTAAGGCCTTTGTTTCATACATTTCGACACTTTGGTATGGCACGGTTAGAATAATCATATTTAAGAGTAATTAAATTCGCTGCATGTTGATCGGTCTCTTCCTTAGTCTAAGTGATATAGATGCCATATAATATATCTCCTTTTCTCTTACTATCCATATTATAAAGATGAATTCATAAATCACATAGGCATGTAAAATGGGATATTACACTCAACTTTGTATTATAAAATATTATGTCTTTATTATAATAATCATAATTGTCATTTTGTATTTGATAGTTATAATAATATTTTATGTTTATATTCATTTATATATATATATATTTAATATTTATAACATTATTTATAATATTGTCTTTGACAATTATAATTATAACGATATCAGATAGTTCATAATTCTAAATATGCTTTTTTGTTATCTAATTGTTGCAATTTTGGGTACATGACATTTATGTCTTGGATGCCATCTAGGCCGACTTAACCACCTATATAAGACTATATTAATGATTATGTTAATAAGTTAAGTGTTAAGGTAGCCACAAGCCGACTAATCATAGCCCTATGCACCTATAGGATTAAGGGCATAACATGCCCCCCCTCTTTAGGAAAGCATTGTCCTCAATGCTAATTAACTATGGATGCTTTTGCATAAAATCTTCATCTTCTTCTACTAGTTTTGCTTCTTCATCACCTTCTTTTGTTGCTCTTGTTCTTGTTGTTGTTCTTTTTCATTTTCTTCCAAGTCTTTTCATGAAGATCCACGTGTTGGGAATCTCTATAACCTTGGCTATAAACTATTCATCCAATCATTGCCTTGAGATCTTCAATCTTTGCATCCATCCTCATCAAGATTGCATCCTTAATCTTGTTGATCTCTACCCTTACATCATCCTGAAACAAAGAAAAGGAGAACCCTAGGTTTAAAGTGTAAAACCTAGGATTCAAATTTTGTTGTGGTGGTTTTTTTCTAGTGTTTCATTAAGATGGAGATCGAAAAGGTGTTTAGATTGACTTTTAACCATGAAGGTGAGCCAATCAAACCTGGATTTGCATCTTTTTGAGTTTTGGAATGGATTGGAATTGAATTTGATTGAACTAATTAGACTATGTGCCCTAATATAAAAAATGCAAGATTTCGACAATTGACAGACTGTAACAGAGATTTGCAAGCAGATCTGGGAAGGGTAGAGTGCTTCGTACTTGTCCTAAAAGTTTGGTGTTGATATGAATATGAGAACAGAGTTGCCCAAGGGTCTCTGAGTCCTTGTATGCCTCTTCTGCTTTGTTTTTGTAGTCCTCTGATGTCAGATCTGAGATCCCCGTTTCCGCTTGCAGACTTGCTAGATCATTGTTGGATAATTCTATGGGTGAGTTTTTGTGAGTTGACAAGGTGTAGGGCTTCAAATGCAACAATGGATGAATGATCTTCAAGCTTCCTTCAATCCTCTTCAAACCTGTAATCTGCACATTCAAAGAGAAGAAATGTTGTGTCATTTAGGGGCTTGCCTTAGTCAAATCTTGTGTTAGTGTTTCCAGTTCCACAATGGCCATGTCAATGATAGGAAAGATAAATGATAGGAAGGAATGATAAATCAACAAAGTGCTGCAACTCACCACCCTTTAATGGCTTCCTTGGAGGACTAAAGTCATGCACATCACTTCAAGGTCTTGGATCTTGTTTGCTTGATTGCTTGAATTGCTTGGAGACCTTCAACAAGGGTTAGCCTTCACAAACAATGATAACATGGACACATATAAATTCACATAGGATTTGACATGATGCTTGGATCTTGAATGCTGCAATAAATGACTGGAATGCTGCTCTTGATTGCTCTTGACAATAGTCTTTGCTCAATATTTTTTCATTCTTTTTAGAAATGATGCAATAACTAGGTATTTATATGCAATTATGCTTATTTCCCAAAAATTAGATCCCGATAGCCAACATTTGCAATTTGAATTTCAAATGTTAAAATGCAGACATTGACATATTCAAATTTGGATCTCGACAAAATAGGGGGACTTAGACGCCCAAGGGCGTCCTAGTCTTGGTCCTATTTTCCAGAAAATAAGGAGTCGGGGGAAAAACATTAAATGAATAACTTTGTTATATGCTTGGAATTTCTCAAAATTTGTTAAAAATAGGCCATAAAATGCATAATTTGGGAAATTAGGTGCTTAATCAGGCTCAATAATTTTAAGCGGAGCAAAACATAGTGTGAAATTGTCAAGGGTGACAATTTACGACGCTACACATCCAAGGTTATGTTATCCTTCTCCTCTATTGATGGATCCTCTTTGTAAGGATTCTTTCTAGCAGTGATGGGATTCCTTCCCTTGCTTATTGTTGAAGCTCCTAGCATGGTGCGATAAAATAATTTTGTAATAATTTACACAAAAAATCCAATCAATCTGAAATTCTTACTATAAATTACTAGAGTCGAGGTCTCACTTCTCAAAAATATCTCAAAGAATTTCATTGATTTGTAGCCTTGGGGCAAATTTGGTGGAAACTGTAATGTCCCCGTTTCAGTGATGACCTTGTTATGAATTGTTAGCCTATTTCCGAAAATCTGTAGGCTATTCAGTAAGCAAAATAGGATTTCCAGTGTTTCCTGCTCAGCTTGGTTTACTGTGGTTTTGATGCGTTTTTACTATTTTTAGCAATGGCTATTTTTAGTAAGTCTATCTTGGGCAGTATCTTCATCAACAGTGTTGTGCAGTTCATCATCCAGATTTTGGTAATATCTCAGTTTTCAGTTTGATGGTGGTTTGTGCCTTGGGCTAAGTTCATACTTAGTTAAAATGTGTTTTGGAGTTGTACCCCATGCCTAGCTTAATGACTTTAAGTTGTTTTTAAGTTGGGGGCCATAAAGTAAAATACATTTAATAGTTTATTAAATGTTTATTCATCATCTTAAGTGGGACGACTTGAAGGGTGGAATAAAGTGTTTATTTGATATTTTAAATGAAGCCTTTTTGGAGAAAGTGGCGTCCCTTTAGGAAAGTGAAGAGTTTCTTTGGAAGTTCAAATGTTTCATCTTATTTTGGTGAGAGCTTATATATTGGTGCCTTTTCTTTTGTATCTCATCTTTGAAAATTGGAAAGTAGTGTTATGTTGCTGGTTTGAAACCAGAACCTGGCTAAGGGGAAGCTTAGCAAATTCACTCCATCCTTCGGGCCTGCAACTATGGCTTCCTAGGCGAATCATCATGGCTGTATTTCACTTTGAAATACAGATGGAGCTTCAATTGTTGGAATCAAACAGGTTGCTGATGTAAAACCTGTTTTTACAAGTTGCTGATTTGGCCTGGCTGAAGCTGTTTCCTGTTCATAGCTTCAAGTCAGATTTTTGTTTTATTCTGGGTGATCGTCCATGCTGTCCTACTGTAAAGGGCACCCCTTTCTGGAAAGTTTCATGATTTTTGGTTGAGTGTGGAATTTTCGAGAGAAGGTCGACCCTCTTGGAAGGTCGTACCATCTCACTTGGCTGCATTGGGAAACGTGCCTCATGTTGCTACTGTATTTGGCTCGTTTTCTCCTTGATGTTTGGGCACACATCTCCTAGCTGTTGTTGGGCTGTGGTTTGGGAGCTTTCCGAGTTGTTTCGGGAAAGATACGTCCAATTTGGTGAATTCTATCCCTGCTGATCTGATTTTCTGTATTTATTGTTTTTGATCAGATTAGTTCGAATTGGTTATAATGCTGTTCTAAGTTCTTTCTATATCATTTTTGGCATTGTAAATGTTAGAGGAAGTGCTACTCTAACCATTGGACATTTTGGGAATTCTTGGTTGTCATATTGCAGCTGTTTATTAATCATTTGTAAGTTGTTTAGTAGTACTAACAACAATTTGTTTGTTGCTGCAATTTATTTGTTTGTAATTCCCCCCACGTAATAAAGTGGTTGTGTGGATTGTATACCCCCCACAGTTTAATTGGAAGTGAGGTTAATTGGCTGGTTTGCCGCCTATAAATGTTTGTAATAATCACACCCACAAAATAAGTGGAGTATTCCCACCACTTGTGGATGCTTGCATTTGCAGAAGAAGTTTACTTTCAGTTAATCTAGCACTCCACCATATGTTAGCACCTCGCCTTGCAAAAGGATCTTGCGTGCACATTCTTGGTGTCGAGTTTAGCTCTTCATTTCCAATTGTAATTAAAGTTATTAGATCTTAGGGATCCTCTGACCATATGCCCGCCCCTCCTCCTTAAATGGTTTTAGGGCGCATTCTTGGTTAGAGTTATTTCAGTTGTGTTTGGTTTTAGAGCTAATTCTTAATGGGTGCATGATTTGCATTGTTGTGATTGAAAATTAAAGGCAAAAAATTAAGGGGTATATTTCAGAAACCCTAATTTTGCAATAAATCACACAAAATAAATCTAATCAATCTGCAATTTTTATTGTAGCTTACTAGGGCTCATATCTGATTTCCAAAAAAAAATCTCAAAGAATTTTGTTGCTTTGTAGTCTTGGGGGTGAATTTGGTGGAAACTCTAATTTCACAATAACTCCTTGAGTTTTTCTCCAAATGACCTCAAATTTGGATTTTAGTAGGTTCAGTATATTTGTGATCAACCCTCAAGAGGTTAGAAAAAAATCATTGATTTTAAACTTTGGGAGCAAATTATGTGGAAACTCTAATGTCACAGTAACTCCTTGAATTATGCTCCAATTTCCTTCAAATTTATATTGTAGCAGCTTCAATATGATGTTGAAAACCCTTTAAAAATAAGGAAAAAATTTGCAAAAACTAGAGAGATATGCGCTTCCCAAAATGACCTCCAAAATTAATAAAAAGTTGCCTTATTTCTTGCCTTCATGGTGCAAAGATCATGCTCTAATACCAATTTTAATGAAACAAGTTGCACAATAGAAGAATTGTTGATGTAATTATGCAGCCACGTGATGAATACTCCAGGCGCAATTTCTCGAAGATAAATTTAAATATAGCATAAGCTATTTAAATTTATTCATATTCGATTTGCTTGAAGAAACAATTTATTAATTGGCTAAATTATTAAATATTAAAAAGTCACAAAGTAAATATCATTATTAATTGGAGCCGACCTTCTTGAGAATCGCGCCCTCCCAGTAAAAGACGTGTCCCTTCCTTGGGCCGACTTCTTGGTGAAAGGTCACAACCGCCCAATATGATGTGTATATATACTTGTTGGTTTTCATTCATTTGGGCATCAAGTTCATTCGAAGTAATTGAAGGAGAAGTGCGAATTGCAGCAGCAGATCGATTCTAGGAGAAATACATTATTTGTATCTTTGCATCTAGGAGAGGTGCTATTCATTATATATGTTAAGGCATTGTTTTGTGCCTAAGTTGTAAGCAGATTGCTGCTCTTAATATTATCAATATAAAGGAGATATATTGGCTGGGTTTTTCTCCCTCGAGTTGGAGGGTTTTCCCAGGGTATTGGCTGTGTTCTTGTGTCATTTTGAATTAATTTCTGTGCACATATCTGATATTATAAATCTAACAAGAATATAATAGGAAATATGCTGCAAATACTTGATAATAATATGCCACTTTGAGGGGGCAACCTCCTAATCCACTTCGAGAGGGATACCTCCAATAATCTTCAATAAGAACACAATACTCAATATGAGGACAATAATTAACCTCTACCTCCTATATATACCATATATATGCCTTATATAAGACTATATTAATGATTATATACCTTAGTTAAGAGTTGAGATAGCCACAAGCTAACTACTCACACCTTATGCACCTATAGGATTAAGAGTGTAGCAACTTTAGAAGGGACATCTATAAATATACATCTAGATCACCAAGACCTCCTCTTTTGTGCCACTTAGCTTGAAGCTTGCTTTTTATGCCGAGCATTTCTTATAGGTAGAGGATGGTATATTATACCGGCCTCACTATCTCCAACATCATTGATCACATGGCTTAAGGTTGCCCTTTGGCTAAATGAGGGTGTGCTCCTAGTAGCTACAAGTTGAGAAAAAACTATCATCTTCCTCATCTTAATTGGATTTTCCATCTTTGCTCCTTCCACAAGGTGGAGATTGAGGAACATTTCATCTTTAGAGACCCCATTTCTCTACTTTATTTAGATATCCAGATTAGTAGTGTTTGGATCTTTATGTTTGAGAGGGAATCGCCCTTCAGTGTAGATCCCTACATGAGGTCTCTTGGGATTCTAGAGCCCCGATGTTGATCACATCCTTCTTTGAGCACATCCAAGATCCTGACAACTCTCAACAACCTTTGGATTTTGGTACTTCTCTTATAGACACATATAGACTTGTTAAATGGCATCTCTCATAGCTTCTACTTCATCATGTCCACCCTTAGCTTCATGGTCTTGTTTCTTCCCAATGACGTGGTTCAACTTCATTTTGGTATAGATCTACTCCTCTTTTGACCACCTCCCTAGCCATAGGGGTAGGTGCATATTACAAACTTTTTCTAGTCTCGATAGTGATACTTGATGATCTCCAGTTTGCCTTAGGGTTTCTCTTTGGGGTTCCTATTCTCCATTTTTGGCTATATATACTAGTTTCTTGATCTCTTGTGTTGGTCGTCTCTGTTTTTTTGTATTTCTTTGCTTTTGTTCTTCCTCTTTGTGGGGCCTTTCTAGGTTTCTCTTCCTAGAACTTCCTATTATAAATAGCTGTACTCTTGAGCCCTATCAACCTACTTTTGGTCATTCATGGACATTAATGTAATTTCTTTCTTTCTCAATGGAGTTGGAAGACATTGTCTTGTAATTTCATCACCCTTGTCCACTATATCTTTTAGTCATAAAAGGAAAGTGAGGATTGCCTATCTTCTTTATAAAATGCTTTCAAGAGACCAAGATTGTTGTTATGTTAGGTACAAGGGACATGGTAAAGGAAGGATTTAGGAGGCATTGTTGAATAATGATAGGTAGTTGCTTATATAAACACAATCTTCTACATTTTCTTGGTTAATTGTGATTTGGATGGGACATGGTAATGAGTGGCTTTAAAAGGCATCCTCAATTAGTGATAGGTAGTTGACAATACTGACATAATCCTATATATTTGTTTGGTTAGTTATGGTTTGGATGTTTGTTTGTCATGGGTACCTGCTTGTTACCGTTTGATGTATATTTATTTCATTTTGTTTCATATTTGTTAACAATAGCTCAAGTGATAGGTATTAGCCAAGGGCATATGCTACAAATTTTTTTGGTGCATATGTATGGAATGTAATCATTTTCTTGCTCAAATCAAATTTAAGTTGTTGAATGATTCCAAATTCCATTACATTTGTGCAGTGTTTTTCTCCTTTTAGTTTTGAAAGTCTAGAGCAAATATATTTAATGTTGTTTGGTGAATATGATTTCATGATTAAGACAAATTATAAGAGCATTTAACTATAATATCTTAAGAGTACTCCCTAAACCTAACACAATTATTAACATTGTATGGACTCACATCAGTCACTAATCTTTTTTTAATACCATTTACACGTATGTTTAGGGAAGTATTGGCTTAGGGTTTTAGGTCAAATCTTAGCATGCAGACAAGAATATAGTAATATCTTACTTGTTGTCAGCTTTGGGATCTCCTGAATTTGTCTCTAATTTTTGTGGTCAACATTACCGACCATGGGATTGTTGGCCAAAACCATTTAGTCAACCTTTAGGTGTTAGGCAGTCAAATCTTTACATCAACGATCTCTTTAATTTGCCTTGTTGGTTTTGTAATTAGCAACTTTATAACTTTTATGTTATCTTTAATATCTTTCCTATTTTTTTAACTTGAAAGAGACATCGTAGAGATGCTTAATTAATACACTAGAATTCCATGTTCATCATTCCCTCGTATGATTTCATCATATGGTATTTCTTGTAATGAATAGGATTATATCCTACTCTACTGGTATCTAGATGACATAAGCTCTAGCCAAGTAGGAGCTTGTTGTTTTCGATTGAGTTATAAGACTCTTCCTAATCAAGTTGTAAATTTAAGCCTTGTACTAAACTAATAGATAGTATATATTTTTTGGGTGTAAATAACAACCTGGAAGGATTACCAACTAGATGTTCCCATCTACATTTCCCGGTTATACCAAGTAGACTTTCTCTCCAAATGGCAATATACAAGATCTTCGTTTCTATTTTTTATGTTATTCATTTTAGTTAAATCATTTACATTTAATGTTTTTATGTGTTCAAGATTTTGGCACACTGCCTGCATTTTTACTTCTCAAGTGCAGTAAACACATTAAGAAGAAAATGTAGAATATTGACAATAAATATAGTAAAAATATTGTTACAAGGTTTGCAGGGTTTTTGACAAGGTGATCATAAGGTTGGCTTGTTGGTCTAGGAATTATAGCCACAATATGTGATGTCTTCTTTATTGGCTAAAAGAGAAATTGACAAGCTTGCATATATGGGGGTGAACATGAATGTGTTGAATTTATCAATCATATGGATCCCTCCCCCATTAGGACACATCTTTCAAATTTAGGAAGTGTCATGTCCCCAAAATCGTAGCACCAAAATAATACTGAAATACAAATAATAAAATCAAAATAAATATCAAAATTTAAATATAAGTGATCTGAATCTAAAACTTACAATTATAATTATAATTATCCTAGATAATATCATAATTATAATATAATACAAACAAGTCAATAATTTAAATATCATAAACATTATAATATAATAAGTAATAAAAAATATATATATGAATTAATATAAAAACATAAACATAAAATAATATAACTATCAAATATAAAATGACAACTAAGATTATCAATATAATGAATAAAATAAAGATACATAATATCTTAATATAAAATATAATAAAAGGAGGCATTACATTTATAAGCAATTTAAATATTATTATAGATAATATTATAATCATAATACAAAATAGAATAATAGATATTATTTGTAAATATCATAATAATAATAACACTCACAAAAAATAATTTTATTTGAAAGTGACTAAACCTAGTCAAATAAATAAAGAATAATTCTAAGGGCACCGATTCCAAAGAGACATATTAAATACCCTAAATAGCAGCAAACATGTTAATAAATGAAAAAATATGCAGCAACTATTATTTATACAAAGTTAGGGATTAACAAACAAGGATTATTATATAACAAGAGGTGCGATTAATGCAAAAGGCATGGAATACAAAAAAAGCCATGTCTCTTGACCAATAGCAATGTCCTTTGGGAAGATTGGGTTATATATAAAGGCTGGTAATTGCAAACAAGGGGGGGAAGAGGAGGAAGTCTAAGAAATAAGGCACAATACAATCAGCAACTAGAAATAAGTCTAAATGCAACAATCATTTGTTAACAAAAGATATGTCTCTTCAAAAGAGTATCACTATTCTAAGGGATGTCTCCCCTCAAGTACAAGCATAAGATATAAATTCATAGAGAAGAGAAAAAGAGGGGAGAATGATTGATAAGTGCAGAAGCAGAAGATATGATAAATTAGTGAAGTTAAGAGCAGATATATGGAGAGACTGATATGAGAATAATAGGAAACAAATCTGATGTACACCAACAGTCGTTTGTGAAGGAAAGAATTAACATATAGTCAAAGCAGATTTGTGAGAGAGACATCCTTAAGCATAGCAGAAAATACATGAATATAATATACTTGGATTTGGAAAGAAGGATAAGAAAAATAGATTTATGCAGACATAAGAAGGAGATTAAGGTTAAGATTAGTATAATCCCTAATAGGGACATTACAAGAAGTCACTTAACAATGCACTTTTATGAGCAGACAAAGTGAATTGCGATATTTATATTATTTAAATTGAAAAGTTAAACTAAATTCTTTAAGGATACATCTGATTAAGTTTTGCACATCAAGAATGATAACATGGTTAGTAAGCCATTGTACATGTATCGGATTTCTAATTTGTTACTGAGCATAAATACACACATGGGAATATGCTTTTGGAAGTGATGTTTGATATTTCTTACCATACTTATCTTTTTCTTGTGTAGGTACACTCCACTTCAAACAAGCCTATTGTTAGAACAAGCGACTGAAAAAACTATTCATAATTGTAAGTACTATTTGGTCCAAATTTTTTGTTCTGCCTAATGTAGATGTCTGGAGAATTATCGATATGCTACTATGGTGAGAGAAATTCTATAATGTTAATGCCAAGTAATGCATTGGAAACTAGACACTGATTTTTTTCTGCTCATGTAATAGGTTAATATCCTAAAAATTAGTAAAACAATTATTAAAGCCAAATAATATATTGGAAACTGGATATTATGAGTTTGTTATGCTCATATATATTGTCATTAGCCTATATATATATATATAGAAAGTTTAAAAATCATAGAATAGATGGTAATATGGTAAAGAAAAGTGGATAGAACACAATTGCTATCAGTTATTATCTTTCAAAAAACCATATGTATAGGATAATGAAAATATTAGGATAATGACAATATATATGAGCATAAGAAAATTATAATATCCATGGTTTTTTGAAAGATTATAGCTGAAATCAGTTGTGTTCTATCCACTTTTCTATACCATGTTACCATCTATTCTATGCTTTTTAAACTTCCTATTTGTTACATTACATAAATGGTAAAGACCATGTGTTAAAACTTGAACGAGGGAAGAATATGAAAATTTATTGTGAATAGAATGACCCAAAAATATCTTTATTAAGAAATATCCAATCTAAAAGGCTGTAAAGAACTAAAAACCAAATCTTTGTAGTCTTAATTAATAAAAGCTTATAACTTAAATCCCAAGTATTGAATTTGAATCTCTTTTCATTCATCAAATTCAGAGATGATTTCAATTTTCTATGTTGGTCTTCCCTTAGGCGTCTCCTCAGAGAGACATTCGCCAAATAGATTTAGATCATAATATTCAACCAACCTTTCGAACATTCTGTAGGATAAGTTATTCATAAAAATTTGAAAAAAGGAATTTATGATAATATATAGAAATTGGATATGTTCCACCTTCTATAGTCCGTTTTAAGGTGCCAATATCTTTATAACAAAGAAGGATGTAACAATGAAAAGGTATACTATGGGCCTGAAATGAAACTGAAAGAGTTTACTATAATGTTATAGTATGCTTACTGTCATTCACTATGTATTATTACACCTGATGAATCTGATTTCTTGAAATATTAATGATAATAAGTTTCCACAATCCATATCATAATCTGTATAGCTTCTGGATTTGATTGTGTTCAAATTTTTTTGCATCAACGTTTCGGGTCACACTCCGTGATCCATCATCCAGATGAAAGAGAGGAAGAGGAGAAGAGAATCAGATCTACACAATGAATCACAACACAAGGGCTAAAAATTGAAATGCAAATATATGGAACTAGGAATAGGGATAAGGGGTAAGAAATCATGTATTTTTCATAGGTTAGTTGAGGACGGTTAGAAGGTATTGTTATCACCTGGAATATGCACCCTGCTGAATCTTGAATCCAACTATTCTACGAAACATGGGATGACCTCTTGAGGTGTGGGACTCGTGAAACTCGAGGTCAACCTCTGATTAAAGGGAGGATTCCCCTTGGTAAATCACCTAAAAACTAATTCTAACTAAAGAAACTTGCTAGGAAAAGAGATGAGAAAGATTTGATAATCTGAAACTAAAACGGAAAATGAAGTTGATACACCAAATAGAGCAGATTTCTTCTTCCTTTCAGTAACACAACCTATGAATCTCAATCTAAAGCTTCACACAGTAATTTGCAACAGTAATTGAGAGGTAAACTTAGAACAACAACAATCAAGGAGTCACAAAATTCACAATAATACCTACTTTTCTTTCATACACAGAGAAAATTGAAACAAATAGAGGCAAAAATACTGATTTTGAATTCACTGAAGGCTGCTACAATGATTGTTTTTTGGAAAAATAATAAAATATTACATCACAAGCATACAATCAACCGTTATTTTAGAATGAAACAAGGTTGAAGATGCAATCAATGAAGATAATTACAGAATTAAAGATCTGATTTTGACTGAAAAAATTAAAGGACTGAATGTCACTTTGTCACAATAAACTTTTTCAATGCTTTGCAACAAACATAGGTTTCTTATTTATAGATTTTGAGAGCCTAAATTCAAAAAGTCATGTTGACTTTAGATATTTTTCCTATGAGTTGTCATTCCTTATCCTTTGTGGATAAGATTTACCTTTATTCTTTATGAGTTGTCAATCTTATCCTCTGTGGATAAGATATTTTGTAATCCTTATCCTTTGTGTTGTCATCCTTATTCTTTGTAGATAAGATGTTTGTAATCCTAATCCTTTGTGATATTTGTAATTTATGCTCTATGGATAAGATATTTTGCAATCCTTATCCTATCCTCTATGGATAAGGTATTGTGCAATCCTTATCCTTTGACTTTGACTTTCTTGAAGTTAGTGAACTCCTTTATTATTTTTGCATGCTTTGCTGATTTCGCAAAAAATATTCTCTCTCCTCTCTCTTCTCTTTTTTTGTTTTGTTTTGATTTTTCAAAAAATTAGATAACAGGTACTTGAGAGGTGCTCTATGCTGTTATAATAATATTTGAAGTGCGATAGATGATAATGAACTTTTTGGTTGGTCTCCCAACTTCCAAGAGGTGCTAGTGACTTTGTGTTAGAATGTTCAACAACTTTCAAAAGTTCGCTTAATTTCCTTTTAGCCTACTGCATTGAAAATCTGGAGATCTTCACTTTAGCTGGTGTAATATTTGTCTAAATGTGTAGGGAAAAGATGGTGAGATAGATATGAGAGATTGCCTCAGTCAATCCCCTAGGATGACATGTTTTAGCCTTAATGTATTTTCAAATGTTGGAAGTGTGTGATCCCTAGAAGTGAAGCTGTTGTGGTGTGCGCAATAGTTCTAGAAACAATGAAAAGATGGTTCCTCAAGGGTGTGCCAATGAAGGAGATGCTCACAGGTCTGTGAGAAGCTTTAGGAATGGAAGAGTTGTAGGTAGGTTTTAGCAACGGATGAATGAAAGAATTAGAAAACTTAACTTGGATCAGCAAGAGAGTGTAGGAGAAAGTGAATGAGCAAGAGAGCAAGGAGAATCTCTACATTGGCAAGGAGATGCTTTATAGATTGCCTAGGACAAGAAACCCATTAGAAAACGTACTATGACAACTTAGGGTTTGAATTTGATTGTTGATGAGAATTAAGGATTAAAAAAAAAGGCTGGACACAAAACCCCAAAATGCAAAGAATAAGTTGGTAGAAGTAAATTGACCTTGAGTTGGGGTGCTTAGCACACCAATGAGGGGATTAAGGCACAAAAATGGGCTACATGAGTCTTAAACATGACTTGGGGTGGCGGACATCAAAATGAGTGTAGAAAAATAGAGTGAAAAATGTGAAATATGCAATTTTTGACTCTACATTTTTCCTCCACTTAAGCGAGGTTGTGAACTAGGTGAATCAATCATGCTAGCGTAAATAAACATCAATTTCAATACTTGAAAAAATAAACATCAATTACGATACTTGAAATACAAAGATACACCAAAAGGGTATAGGAAAGCTATGCTCTTCTCTGCCATTTGTCCTTTTTCTTTCACCCAAGCATCCTTCTCCAAGTTTGCAATGCTCACATACAAGGAAAAGCAGTCCAAGTTCATCAAGAAGAAATATGTAGAAAAATAGCATCACACATGATAAACTACCATCAACCTTTTTGCTGAAGTAGGTAGAGGAAACAATAAAGGATCCATGGGGGACCATTCAAAGTGGAAATGATAAGAAGAGGCTATGAGAGAGTTGATAAAGGAATGTGAATATGGCTATGAAGGAGGTACCTAGATATAGAATTGCCCATATAGGAGCCACTTTAGCATGGTGCTGGTTATGTAGGAGCCAGCTTAGCATGGAGTTGGAAAATGAGATATGGCTGCAAAGGAGCCTTGACAATGAGTAGTTGGTCATGGTTGCATAAGTACCTACACAATGAAATCAGGATATGGCTGTCATAAAGCCATCACAATTTGGGTATAGCTGTGACAAGGCCACTAAAATATTGGGTATAGTTGTGATAGAGCCACTGTGATCAATTGGATATGGCTATGATGGAGCCAATGTACTCAGGAATAGAATGCAAGAGAATGTATTCCCCCTCTTAAATTGATTCCGTATGAGAAAAGCAATTGATTCAATCAGTATAGAAATAGATAAAGGGAATAAATGCCAAGGTGCACTATATAAGATGGAATAACATGAAAAATGAGAAGAAAGAAGGTGTCGCCCCCAAAAAAATGAGAATAAAGGTAAACCCCATGGTGATAGCAAGGAGGTAGTAAGAATGAAATAGGCAAGGAACAAAAGTTGGAACAACATAATAAGAAATATAGAAAGCTCAAGAGTGTGGGAGAGCATGGACTGAGGTAATGCTCCCACAAGAATCAATGTATCGCTGCTCCAATGAGGTTGCCCCCATAGGATAGGTGTAACGACCCGACCCTTCAGTAAAATAAAAAATTCCAAATTTACATCGACGAGTAAATAAATGTGCTAACAAGTCATTGCAATATAATTATTCTTTCTTTTATTGATAATATATGAACACGATATCATATAAAAATTACAATAAAGATTCCACTTCATTACAATAACTTTACAAGTACATGAAACAAGAATACATACATTAACTAACATAGCTCCAATGAGCTTTAGAACAAATAGTAGTAAGAAGGTCCAAGAATCTGTCCTTTCAAATCTTGGTTCTTCAGTCGCCTGCTGTGGAGGAGAAGCATCACTTGGGCGCTTTTCCGCCAACCACGGACTTATAATGCGGTCCCCCGCACATCTATCATTCAATAGATGGCCCTCCCTTCGACGAAGAGATTGGTAGAGTAATCGATACTGTTAACCAACTGGGCATAGTGCTGTGTCCTACATAACTAGAACTTGCTATTTCACAATCCCGAACTAGCATGCATAAAAGATCACGATGAATTGACAGTGTAGTCTCAAGCATCACACAGTCTAAGTGGTGGATCTCGTACATTTCACTACTTTGGCCAAAGTGTTCTCATTTAGTACTTCGAATGAAGTTCATCTATCATAAACACTACTCAAGGCCGATTTGACTTAGGGCTATTTTACACTACGCATAGGTATCTCCTTCAATGGATAGTCAATCATCCCAGATAAACTACAACATACTAATCTACTAAGTAATTACACAAGCTAGGTATATCCTTCAATGGATAGTCCGTCATCCTAGATAACCTACCTTCAAACAAACTACTTACATATAAGTATATTTAACCCTCTCCCATATTGGATAATTTATCCTAGGAGTACACAAGCTCTTTCGAGTTAATCTAATAACTTAGCTGTTGAACTTCAGTGACTTTTTGCACTTAATCAAACCTATTAGTTTAATATCTAAAGCAACAACATTCTCCTATTATGGAGATTATTACAAACATGTAAAACATAGATAGAATTGCTTCATTTTCCTTTTTCTAAAAGACAACATTTTTTCTTCCTATGCACAAACAAAAATACTTTTCAAACAGCATATAAGTCTTAATAAAAGAATAGTAGAAGAATATCCCATGCCTGTGAACGCTTTTCCCAATTGAAGAAAGAGCTGCCTTTACTTCAAGCTTAGTCCAGTTTCCAGTTTCTTCAGATGATGATGATTTCCTTACAAGTTTTCCCCTTTTTCCATTCTTAGAAAATAGTAATAAAACTAACGTATTCCTTGGGTAGAATACGTTTTACTCCAAATGTAAACAACTCACTTAGAAATATGGATACTGCTGAATACTAATGATACTCAGAAGATAAACTATACCAATTGCCACTCAAAAATCTGTTTGAATGACTGCAGATATTACTACTCAGAAAATATGAAGAATGTCTAAAGATAATACGTCTCAAAAAATATGCGCATATGGCAACAACATAGATTGGTAATCCAATCTGTGGGTGAAAGCATAATACGTATGAGTGAATTCTCAAATCAAGAGTGAATGAATATCTAATGATAAAAGATGATGTGAACAATGAAGAATGGGCAACCTATTTATAGGACCCTAGTCCCAACGATTTCCTTCACTGGTGACATGTGGTTTGCCACCATTGAAATGTGAAGTATTCAACCTAGTAAGTGTCGCATTTCCTCTCCCCTACTCAATTAAAATATGGTAAGTCGGCCTTTATTTTGTGCCAGCACTGGAAAGACAATTTTAAAGGCACATGGTGAAATGGTTCCAATCAACACCTACAGGAACAACTTTCAAATGTGGCGCTAGTCTTCAGAAAAGGCGGATTTAGGAGATATCAGAGAAATGGTCATTGATAAATTGTATCCACATAGCCTATTAACAAGGTTGGATTGACAAGGCTTCAATAGCATTGGATTTATTTCTTGTTTCAGGTTTGACTCAGCTAAAATGCCTTTTCCTGGAGCTGCGTGATTTCCAGAGCCGTAACAAATTCCGTTTGCTTCCATATTTTGTTCGATATGCAATATCAGTTCCTAAATATTTGATTCAAATGTTTTAAATGGTAAATTTCAGAAATATTTCGATTCCGCATAGTTTGGAAATAAATATTTTGATTTTCCATAGTTGATGAATAAATATTTCGATTTCCCCATTTGAATAAATATTTCGATTTCCACGGTTTGATTTCCATGTTCGATTTCCACATTTGAATAAAGAGAATATTCAAATTAATAATCCGATTCAAATGATTTGTTTCCATAGTTTAAAGATAAATATTTAATTGATCTGGAAATAATTCGATTTCCATAGTTTGGAGATAAATATTTAATTGATCTAGAAATAATATGATTTCCATAGTTTAATAATTTAAATTATATATATATATAATTAGAGTTTTAAATATTTAAAACATATTTATATATATATTTTATTTAAATACCCAAGTATAAATATATATATATATATATTTATATGTCTTAATATTACTATAATTTATATATATATATATATATCGTGAGCCAATCAACATATCCGATATGTATGTGTAAATTTGTCAGGCAATAATAATATAATATTATTAATATCCACATAATATAGGTTGTGTGCATATATACATTTATATACTTGCATATACCTCTATGTACACGTATGTGTAGGTATACCATATCAATCCATCCGTATGAGCATATCCATTTGCCAACATACGCTTGTATCGATATGTATATACACATGGATACGTGTATATACTATATAAATGTATATATGTCCACTCCCTATTCACTTACATCCATTCACGTTACCATCATAATGATCGTAATACAACAAGACAGATACATAGATAAACATCACTCATAAAAGCGTAAAGTAGACAAGACTCCTAATGCCAATATATGAGCTACGGATGACTCACCTATATCCCACACAAACTGACTCAATTTACTCAATCTAAGGTGAAGTGTGTGTATGCTCAAATAGCTTACTTTACCGGTTACCCGACCAAGCTCCTCTCCCAAGTGATACTTCCCTTCCCCCTAGAGAATGAACATTTACTTGCAACCACTAGCACATTCCTTGGCAGCCATTTGTTTACAACAATTAAGCAGCATATATAAACATCTTTAAAGTTAGAATAACAATAATTCAATAACCATCTATTCACATATATGCAGTATTTCACCATGAATAACATCAAATGAAACAACATCAAATGAGATAACATACATATCGATAACAAGGTACAAGCATCATTAATTCGTCTCTAGAATTCACATTACATTCACATTATATTCACATTTACCCTATATAGTAATAGTAAATAGTAACCTCACAATTTGGGATGTAACAATAGGAAAAGAGATAAAGAGAATGAATACATGTTAGGCAATAATGTAGAAATTTTGGCTATAGCTTGAAGGTAAAATGGGAAAGGGTTGAATGAGGAAAAGAAATAAGGTGAGATTAAAAAGGAAATATCATCTCGTGGAAGAATGTAATGAGATATGATTGGAAGACAAAATATGTCATGGAATTGATAGTAGGCATATGAGGATGATAAGAGCAACATGAGACCTTATAAAATGTCAAGTGCAAAGAAGATCAAAATAAGAAAGTGACAAAAATAGTAGAATGGTCAAAACACAAAAAAGAAGAAAGGAAATTGATCAAGTATATAGCATGTACAAAAATAGAAACATGAGAATATAATTGATAGGAGGCTACTCAAAGTGGATGAAGTTACATGGAATGTGAATGATGTAAAGCGATAGTAAATTGTATGAAGAATAGATAATGTGGAAATATGTCAATGTAGTAATATAAATAGGATGGAATTAGAATAAAGTTGTATTAAGAAAGACAAGAGGTGAGTAGTTCAAAGTAAGGCAAAGCACTTGAAGAAAGTGCACATATCCAAGAACTAAAATGATCAGAAGATGTTTGTAAGAACTTTTCTTGGGAATTTAAGACATAAAGGTAAGCATGTGACCTTATGAAAACATCATAAGAGATGATGACAGGAACTTTAAATGAATATGGAAGACAAAAAGGAAAATATATAAACTACCTAAAAGGGAGATGATAAATAGTAGGTGTGGGACAATGTGTAAGTAGAAAAGTATGGGAGGAAATAAGTAAAATGATAGAAAGAATAACATGGGTAGAAGAGAATAGAAGTAGATGCATGGAAAAAGCAAAGTGCATAGATGTTATAAGGAGAATCACATGAAGGGATCTATGGAGTTAGGGAAAGCCATGGGAAGGTGAGTAATTATGACTGCAATGAGTGGTCATCGTCTCCCAAAACCATAGAACAATACAATAGACAAAGTTGGTCAAAAGAATCGGGGTACAACCGTACAACAAAAAGGATGGAGGGCATGTTTCGTTAGTGCATTTTTATTTTTTGCATTTAGTTTATTTAGTTTATTGCATATTTGTACCTAGGATAGGATAATCTTTCTTTGGTAGATATCTACTTGGGTAGGTTTCAAATGTGATTTGTACTTCCTAATTTGGTGGAGATGCGCACACATGTGACTACATCTCCTTTATCCCATATTGGTTGTACATTCACATCTCTTGGTGGTGTATCCTATATATACCCATCTATTGTTCTCATCTTGTACACATTGATCATATATTAAACTTGCATATCTGATTTTTGATCTAATTGTTCTTGCCTTGAGTCTCTTGGTTTTAGGTGGCTTCCATAGCCAAATCTTACATGGCATTAGAGCAGGAGGGTTTTTAAAGGCTTGCCTTCTCAATAGGCTAGAGATGCAAGGGTTTGAATTTGGGAGGTGCATGTCTAGTAGGTACTTGATCCTTTGGAGCATTTTGGGTCAAATTTGACTTTTCCATCATGTCCAAAAATACCAAGAACCCATAGGTCAATTGTTATTTTGTTGAAATCAAAGTACTTTTTCCATAGTCATATGAAAATTGCCCTTAGTTGTAGAGATTGTTGAGAATATTCTTTGCACGATTAACATATTCCATAGTGCAAGCATTTTGTAGGTGAATTTGGGTGGTATATTCCTTGGCATTATCCTGCGTAGGAGTGTACAAGGTATCCACAATTTTTAAGGTTTATTATTTGTTTTTTGAGGATTTTAATGTCTGCAAAATTCTTCAGGTACCATTTGTATGTAGGGTTTTGCTTGTGTAGAGGTAGTATGTTAGCATGTATCCATGAGCCACTATTGGGGTGCCATGATTCTTGCCACTTGCCAGCAACCCATTCGATTTCAACATTGTTTGACAACCTTCCTCAAACAAGTGACAAGCATATTTGACGAATATTCTATCATAATTAGCCCTCCAAAGTATTTTGGCTTGCAAAACCACTTCTGCTCTATGATTGGTAGTTTCCACATTTGGCAAGATGGTTTTGTTGCATGCCAAGAAAGTTAATGAGCTACTGATGATGGTTTTGCAATTCGAGGGAATATTCTATTAAGTAGGGAAGATATTTTGTCATCATACTTGCTGATGTCACCTTTTATGTTGCTAACCTAACCTTTTTAGCAACTACTTGTTGACATCATTCTATTGTTAGCTAATGTCATCATTCTTTTAGTTGATGTTTTGAAATCTCTTTTTTAAATTAGCCTCCCTTTTCCATTGAGCATTTGGATTTTGAAGCCAATTTTCAAAGGCTTCATTTTCACTCATACAAAGGCCCTTTTTAGAGCTTTTTTTTTTGTATTTGGGCTATTTTTTCATGCTTTTTGTAGAGGTGTAGGTATTTTCTGATTTTGGTGCATGGTTTTCCCAAAATTTGTAGATTCTCATAGGTGATATAGCAATGTTCTCATTTTGGGACCTTCTGAGACTTTGTTCAAGCACATATAAATTTCTTTTTAGGTGCATTTTTTTGAAAA
The DNA here is from genome assembly GCA_007115665.2 of Sequoiadendron giganteum. NCBI lineage: Eukaryota > Viridiplantae > Streptophyta > Pinopsida > Cupressales > Cupressaceae > Sequoiadendron > Sequoiadendron giganteum. Next base: position 36,862,787 of record CM021110.1, read on the forward strand.
AGCATAATTTTTTCGTACATCTCATAGTGGTGTTGTTAGTTTCACTTGGTTCTACATAGCTTATTTTGAGCATTTGTAAAGCATTGAAATCAAGTCCTCTTTGTGTTTCTTGCTAGTGGCAATTGTACCCACTAATTATAAAGTGCCAAATTATTTTTGTTGGGGGGTTCTTTGGTTGAGTTACAAAGGGTATGGAAGCTTAAACAAAATGCAATTTTGTAATATTGTTTTGATGAATAACTGAAAGTAAAATAGGATTTTTTGAAAGATTTATTTATTTTTTCTGATTACTGAAAGAAACTAAATTATATACTAAATCTATGCTAGCCCTAAGAATCCCACGCAAAAATTGCAATTGTTTAGATCTAAAATTAGATGCCAATGAACATAGCACAGCAAGCCCAAAACTGATTAATAATAAGTAGAACCCTAGTCAATATGCACGCTGGAAATTGACAGCACTGTATTAAACTGAATAATAAATTGCAGAAATTCGATAACGAATCAGATCTGGATCAGATTGCCAAACAATTATTCCTTAGATCCAACCTAGCAGCTGAATGCTGAAGCATATAAATATCTTTCAGAAATTAATGCAGTGATCAGGGGACAGTAACAACAAAATAGATCTAATACATTAATTTTCCAGATTGCAATGTCTAATGACAGTTAGCAATATATAGAATGCAATACAAAAGGAAAAGCTTTATTATACTCAACAATAATTATGAAAGTTTGCAATAATTAAAGTGACCACAATTGTCAATAATCAGTACTAAACATGAGTGGTTAACAACACTAACCAGTGATGTAACCTAGTAAGCAGCAGTATATAAATTGCGAACAGCAAAGAAAAAATAAAGTACTAAGTTATAAAGTGCAATATAGATTTCTGACCATACGGCGGTGGCTGGGAGGCAATTAACCCTTGATAAACTTGGTGCAGCCAACAATAACCTCAAATTTTCCCCACATTGTTGATTCAGTTTGGCACAGCAGCTAATGACAACACAGATTTTCTAAATTCACTCATACAATTTGCATCCAGCAGATCAAGAAGAATTGAGGGTTTTCATACCGAATTCGAAAAGACTCCAAGAGGGTTTTTGTCCTTTAGAAATCGCCAACAATCAAGGGTTTTCATCATGGGGAGATTGAATTTGAAATTTGTTTGAAAATGATAAAGTGATGGATGCCAAAGGAGGATGCTAGCTTTTTTCTTTATAGGTATTATAATTTGGGTCCTCAATCGGATTTTCCCTCCAAAAACAAAAATAAATAAAAAGTACTTTTTTAATAGTTAAATATGTAAGCCCAAAATGGTCTCATTAAGACAGCTTTATAAAATTACATTAAAATTGCATAAAGAATGGGCCCCCCAAAGTGACCAAGGCCATCATCCTTGAGAAGGAGACATGATAGGGGTGTTCTTGTATTATCTTTTTTTTGCACTCTTGCTTTCTACATCATGGATCAATGTTCAGTTCCTCTTCTTACACCATACAACTACTACAAGTGGAAATCTAAAATGGTGATACATCTAGGAAAAGTACGATTGCATCAAATCACTATGGGTTTAGAAGACGGACAAAGTTTAATTGTAGAAAAATATGTTGTATAATATATGTAATGAAGCCTATGGCACTTTGTGCATGTCTATTCTCTTGATCCTCTCTTTTACATTGAAACTACAAATACACCCAATTAGATATGGACTATATTGGAGGTTTTTTTGGGAAGTAGGATGCTTTGAAACACCATCAGTTGGAGAATGAGTTCATTAGTTTGACCATCCAAGACTTTTTCACAAAATTAAAATCACTAAGTTTGCAGCTAAAATAGTGTGGTATTGAGAAAGAAGACTCCCAGTTGATTCCTTTTATTCTTTCCAAACTTGGTCTTGATTACTCAGTTATTGTTTCTACATTTCATGCAACTAGGGATGCCCTTGGAGTTGCATAGACTATGCCATTATTTGATGATTTGGCTACCTCACTTACTGAGTAGGATAAGCTCATGTAGATGGGTGCTTTGAAGTCTTAAAAGTCATATGCCCTTGTTGCCAATTAGGGCACAAAAGAATAAAAGGTTTCAAATAGCAGGGATAAGAAACAAAAAACAAGAGACAAGAAAGATATTGAGTAGAGAAAGGGACAAAAATCTGAATCATCCTTTGAGATCTCTTTGAAAGGTGATAAGCCTAAGAGAGAGGTTCAAATATGCATATTGCAGAAGGCTTGGTCATGATGAACATAAGTGTATGAAAAAATAGATTGATCACTTGTCACATTTTCTTGAGAAAAATCACATCAAGGTTCTTGATTTAGCCAAATTGTGTTTATCAATAGATGGGTCTTCTAAGGAACATGATAACTTCAAAAGAAAGGAAAGGGCAAAGCTCAAGTTCTTGTTGCAGTTGCATCTCCACCATACACATGGGTACTTGTTTTGGGTGCTTTGCACCACATGGCTTCATCTTAGGATTATTTCACTTCCTTGGACTTGTGTTCTACATTGACTATTTTGATGGATAATGGCACTTGTTGAGGTGTGTGGGAGAGGGTCTATTGATTTGGATGACGGGATATTCTAGAATGTTCTTTGTTTACTATCATTATCAACTAATCTCCTATTCTACGAAATCAATCACATAGGTTCAAGCAAGTGACTTGAGTTCACTCTTGATTCTATGGTTATTAATGAGGTGCATAGTTGTTCTATAGTTGTAGTAGGGAGAGTAGATCACCAATCACAACTATATTACTTTTCATACTTTGTTCTTGATCTTCCTTTTGACAATCCTTCTCACTCATTTTGTTGAGGTGAGCAGGTTATGGTATGAGTTATTTGGCCATTTTAACTACTACTACTTGCAATAGCTTAGCCAACATGGCATGGTTATGAGGTTGCCTCATGTCCACTTTTTGAATGGTGTTTGCTAGAGTTGTATCCTTGGTAAGCATCCCAAAGCGAAGTATGACAAATGTAAGGCATGGAGAGCTACACAAATTTTGGAGCTTGTTCAGAGTGATGTGTTTCGTCCATTTCCTCATCCTTCTTTCAATAGGGCTAGATATGTCGACCTTTATCGATGCTTTTTTGAGGTTTATTTTCTTCGATGAAAGTTCAAGGACTTTGAGCACTTTCATGACTTAAAATATTTTGTTGAGAAAAAATTAGGAAAAGTCATTAGGATTTTGCACATGGATAATAGTGGTGAGTATGTTAACCATCGTTTTGCACTTTAAAGGGGATTGATCTACAGTGTACAGTTCTATACAGTCCTTAACAAAATGGTGTGGTAGAATGAAATAATAGATCTTTAAAGGAGATTACAAATTATATGATGTACTCCAAATCTCTTACACCTTAGTATTGGGTAGAGGCCATTAACTGTGCTTGTTATAACTAGAATTGTGTTCCTCATTGAGCCTTGAAGGGAGTCACTCTTTTCAAAGCTTGGCATGGGCTCACATTCTTGTAGAGAATTGCAAGGCCATGGACCCATAGAGTCAACCTTGCATCTTTGTAGGTTATCTTGATGGCGTTAGGGGATGTAGGCTTCTCCACCTGACCACTCATGAGTTGTTCATTGAGAGGAGTGTTTGTTTTAAGGAGGGATTTTCTAGTTCCACTCTTGGCACTTCTCAACCTTCATTTGCATTGGAGTCCCTAGGCAAAGATGACAGTATTGAGGATTCAGATCTGCTTGAGAAAATTATTGAAAATGAGGATTCTTCTTCCTCCACTTTTGATGTTGAGAGTGATGTTGAGGATTCAACTCCTTTCTTTCCTAGTCATCATTTATATATTGAGAAATATCCTCTAGATTCTTTGATTGTGGCTCCACTTTGGGCATGATAGACATTGTAGGCTATTGATAATTGGTTGTGGATCCATTGGACACAACGAGGACATGTTCTCAAATTTTAGGAACTTCCACATACCTTCATTGCCACCATCTTGGATCCACAATATTTTCATGAGGCCTTTGTCATTCTTGAGTGGGATGCAGCCATGCAAGAGGAGTATAGTTCCTTGATTAGGAACAACACTTCAGATTTGGTCCCCCTTCCTGAGGGAAGGAAACTTGTTCAACATAAGTGGATATATTAGACAAAAGTTGCAGCAGATAGGTCAATGCATAAGTTGAAAGTATGACTAGTTGCTAAGGGATATTTATAGATTTCCAGTATTGATTACATTGAGACCTTATCACTAGTTGCAAAGATGAACCCAATTTGACTCACTTGCTATTGTTGTAGCTCATTGTTGGGAGAATAATCAAATGGATGTGAAGAGTGCCTTTCTTCACAAAGATCTTGAGGAGGAGATATGCATGGAGAAGGCATAGGGAATTCTACAAGATTTTTCCATGGTGTGTACGTTTTGTAAATCTATGGCCTCAAGTAGGCCCCTTGGGCTTGGTTTGCCAAGATGAATTCCTTTCTTCTTACTTTTGGATTCTTCAAATGCCATTTCGATTTGAACTTCTACATTCTATGACAAGATGAGTCTCTCTTGTTTTTGGTTTTATGTGTTGATGATGTATTTATCACAAGAGTTCCTTATCCTCCATTATAATAGTGAAAACTACCCTACATGATAGGTTTTTGTCTTTTGATGATTGACTTGGGTTTGCTACATTACTTTCTTTCCTCTACTTCTAGGATAACCATAACACAGTCAAATTACACTCTTGATTTTCTTGCATGGTTTCATATGGTAGATTGCAAGTCTACTCCAACTTCCTTTCTTTCTAGAGTCAAACTTGAGGCTCAGTGTTCTTCACCATTGGTTGATGGTATTGAATCAACAACTTGTGGGAAGCCTCATTTATGTGGCTTTGTAATGACCCTTTTTAGATTTTCAATCAAATATGCAACTTTATGATGTTTCCAACACATGCAAAATATTGAATAACAACACGAAACCAAATGATGAAACTCTCAGATTCGACTTTCAATTTATCGAATCAGTTGGAAAAAATTACAAAGTTTGATATACAGTACTAGAAAACAAATTTTTATAAATTACAATAAATTGCCCACTCATAGGTTGTTGTATTGCTGTATGGATGGTGGATCTCTATTGGAGTAAATTCAAACTTAATTCCTTGCTGTATGGCCATTGGATGTGAAAATTTTGACGATGTTTAGTTGTACAACTACTGGTGATTGGTACGACAGTTGGTAAAGGTGGCGATAGGTCTGCAACTAGCAGCAGCAATCAGATCTGTGTTGTTTATTGACGATGTTTTCTGAATGACGGCTGGAAAAATGTTGTATGGTGGCTGGATATACCTTTTGGCATCTTGAATATGTTGTATGCTATTGGATCGACCTTGTGGCAGCTAGAATATGCCCTCAAACTCCTCCACAATTGCCAACAATGAAATGTAGTTTGATTTGCTTGCAACTGTTGACCGATCTGTTTCTTCATGAACTGAAATCGTTACATAAATTGGAATAATCAGCCCAATTGTGGTCCCTGAATGGAATCACCTCACATGAACAAGATGGTTTTCATCCTCAAATCCAACTATTGAAACTAAGCGAGTTTTCATTCTTGGATCTCCTACACTAAAGGGTTTTTGTCCTCAAGTGCTCAATTTGAAAATGGAATTGATGCCAACAACAGATGATTCAAATGACCAATTCACACTCTTTTTATAAATTCCTTTTGGGCCCTCAATTTGAATTCCCTTGCACATGTCACATGATCCTCAAACTCTCAAAATTTGAAACTTCAGCCCTTGTCAGTTATGTTCAAGTGCCAGAAGAGTTTGAGCTCAGGATTTGGGAGTTCAAGCCTAAGACTCAGGAGTCTTGGAGTAGGACTTTGCCGAGTACTCTCTAAGACTCGGCCAGACTCGACGCAAGAGTTTGGTTGACTTGGCTCAGCCAACTCAGAGACTCTGGAATTTGGAGAGTCTTGCAGAGTACTTGGAGAGTCTTCAAGCTATGGCTAAGATGATTCTAGGAATGGAGAATAAGAGAGATAGAGCTAACCAAAGATTTTGATTGAGTTAGAAAAAATATGTTCTCTATGTTGTAGTAGTTTGAGATGCAAGACTATAATCTAGTGTGTGTTTTCATTGTTGTGGAAACAAAGTTGTCTATGGAATAGTGTCATAATAAAGAGGATGAGAAAGAGGACATGTGTAATGTTCCATATGCGAGTGTTGTTGGAAGCCTAATATATGTAATGGTCTACATAAGACCAAATATTGCCCAAGCAGTGGGAGCCTTGAGTAGGTTTATCTCCAATCCAGGTGGAGAAAATTGGACTACTACGAGAAGGGTCTTCATATATCTTCATGGCAAATTAGAGTATTCTATTTGCTACCAAGGAGGACTTGAGTTGGGCAAGAGACTGAAATACAAGGTTTTGTTGATTTAGATTGGATTGGTGACATTGATAGCACAAAATCCACTAATAGTTATGTGCTTGTGATGTCCCCTTCTCGCTCCTGAGCAGTACAGTGTCTCAATTAGCCTATTCTAGAGTTCCTGTAGGCTAGTTGATTTGGTTAGGGGACTCAGTTGCTAGCATTGTTGTTTAGTGTTGGGTTTTGCGGAGGGTTTCTATTTATAGCAGTGGTCGGTCTTGATGTTGATATCTTTAGTCGGTTCCACTTTTCCTCATTGGTCTTCAGTTTCGCTTAGTTTGGGTGTTTGGCATATACTTACTATTTATAGCAGTGCTATTTTTAGTAAGTCACCTTTGGGGGAGTTGGTCCCAAGCCAGTGTCCTCGCAACAACATAATTATTCAGTTTATTGTTGGAGAACCTAAGGTTGCAGTTGATATTTGTTAATTCGACCACTTAAGTTATTTTATGAAGTTAAATTATATTGTTAAATTATAAACTTAAGGGGAAAAGTGGTCATTGAAGTGTACCATGTACCTAGTGAAACAACTTAAGTTGTTTTTAAAAGTTCAAATAAATATTATATTTCCTTACAGTCTATTGTTTCTAGATTTTGATTGTGTTTGAGTTTTTTCATCAACGTTTCGGATCACACTCCGTGATCCATCATCAGGATAATAGAGTGCATAAGGAGATGAATAATGGTAAGTTGCAGACCCAACTATCTTAAAAGGAAGAAAGGAGAGAGGTAGAGGAGGGAGAGTGCACACAACCCAAAGAGAAAGAGTAAAGAACCAATAAGTGAAATAAAAAATTGAGAGCCAAAACCATAAAATGAAAAGAGAAAATACAATAAACAAGCTAAAAAATTATAAATTAAATGATTAATAAATAAGAAAAACTCAATCATCTCCTTATGCACTCTATCATCTTGATGATGGATCACGGAGTGTGATCCAAAACGTTGATGAAAAAACTCAAACACAATCAAAATCCAGAAACAACAAATTGTAAGCATTATGGATTGTAGAAATCTCATAGCATTAATTATATTTCCTCCTTAAGTTTGGACGCCTAGAGAAAGGAAGAAATGATATTTTAATTTTTTTAAATATTTCTAAGGAGGAGAAGGGCGTGGTTTTCTAGAGAGGAGTTAAGAGATTTTTGGAGTCAATCACCCTAACTCATATATTCTGAGTTTGGCTCTCATTTTCATTATCCATGCTTTGACGACACAGAGAAATGCTGCCGGTTTCATTCTAGGTTGCTTGGGATGCATAGAGAGGACGAAAACCCTCCCTCGTTGGGCTGGTTTCGGTGGTGAAATATCCACCCTAATCAGATATTGGTGCGTATTTACAGTTGAGATCACAAGAGCTTCAACAGATCGATTTTGGGTGAAGAAATGATGAGGATTTATTAGTATTTCTAAGAGTTTTTGGTATGTTATTGATGCATTTAGTTTGGAGTGGTATTTTTGAAGGTTTGGAGTGTTTTATTTTGGTTTTTGGGTGTTTTAAAAAATGGACCTGAATCTGTGTTTCTGCTCATAGCTCAGTATTAGTTGAAGTTCTAGTTCTAAGTATCGTTTCATATCAAAGCCTATCCTGAGCTGATTCTATCAAGTATAAGAATGCATTGTTTAGTGGTGGCTATGACTTTTAGAGGGTCGAACTTCTGAGGGAGGCCACCATCTTGCTGCAAATACCTCCTTGTCTTGGCCAGCATGTGTGGAGTTTGGGAGTGGAACTTGAATCGTTGGAAATATGTGGCCTTGGCATTGGTGAAGCAAGTGATTCAAGCATCATTACTTGGGGTTTGGTGTAATGTCCTTTACCCAGTTTGCCCTAAAATTCACTTGTTGATTAGGTTTAGGGTTTCTTCTTTCCAAATGACTGTTCTTTTTAATGAAGTAATCTTGGTTTGAAATCTCCATTCACCATATTAACAACATTTCCACATACGCATATATCTGTTAGCATTAATATCTAGATATCCAAAATATAAGCATAATCATAAATGCAATTAAGAAGACATATGAGGAGTGCCATAGGTGGATCCTCCCTGAAACCCTCAAATAAAGCTCAAGAGGTTGTCCATCACAATCCTTCTTGCCTGGTGGCTTAATACCTACATATTCCACTCATGGCAACACCTCGGAAGACACTCATCCTATCAGGGGGAGAGGAAATCATGGAATCCTTAAGTTGCCTAAGGTCTACCACCTCCTATTCGCCCAATCCCTTGTCTAGGGCCTATGGGGCTGAAGCCTAGGTGGGACCCCCAACCTTCTACAACCCAATCCCTCGTCAAGGGCCTAAGGGGCTGCAAGGCCCAATCCATTGTCTAGGCCCTAAGGGGCTGAAAGTGGGGTTTTTAGACAATCTACTTAAACCATGGTTCACCCTTCTTGATAGGGTTACAAGCACAAAGAAGACAATCTTTACACAATCAGCTATATTTGCATTCATCCAAGATTTATTTCATGCTTATAATCAAATATATCTTCATTTATCAATGGTTCTTTAAGTTCATCATTTCCTAGAATAATTCTCATTATGATAAATTAAAGAAAGCATTATATCAATAATCAGATTAGCAATATCGATTTCTTATATTCAAAATATGCTAAGTATTATTGCTAAGTGAGTACATCACTCGAGTTGCTATATCTCTCCCTGTTTCCTTACTCGCCTCCTTCAACCTTATACTGAATTCATCATAAGATGAGGACAACTCATAAATATACATAATCTACTTATGTTTATATTAAAGAATCATCATTACTTATAAGTATCATTATTGCATAATCGTGTATATATATATAATTAGTCTTGTACTTATACCCATTAGTATTCATATATATATATATGTTTATATAATTATTCTTTCCTTATTCATATATATTCTTTATTCATTGCATATTATTCATTATAAAATTTATTTATATCTATGCATATATACTTGTATGTCTATATATATATATATTAAATGGCTCTATATTCCAATGCATAACAATCATTGTTGCTGCTGTTTTGAATTGCAGATCGTATTTTTTTTTTCCTCTTCCTTATTTTCCTTCCTTCTATTTATACCATTCAAGGTAGGTGACTCATGGGGGGAATGTATTGTTTGGTGAAAGAGGCGACTTTTTCGTAAAATATATCCCTTTGTTAGATTTAATTGCTGCCTTTAAAGGCTTATTATCACAATAATATCTATTTTTGAAAATAATATATTATTACTAATAATTATGATATTTCAGATTATATACTTATTTTATTATTTTATTTTGATGTTTTATTGAACATTTTAACATTAAAGTATAATAATAAAACCAATTTGCTAATATCTTATTATTATTTTATTCTAATGTATTACAATCTTTGATGTGTAATGATTATAATATTTATTTATTATTATTATTTTTGATATTAAGTTATTTAATACTAGAATGTAATAACAATAATTTGCCTATATATTATTATTATATTTATTATTTATATATGTTTATATTGATATGGTACACATTTATTTTATATTTAATCTTAATATTGCTATTTATTTTATTTATTAATTTATTTGTATTTTAACACTTAGTCTTTATGGTATTGCTATTTCGGGGACATGACAGTCCTCCTCGCCCAAGATTGCTTGCCCTCAAGCAATCATGATCTAAGATGTGTGATTTTAAGATGTTTCTTGTGGTGATGCTATTATCTTTGATAGGAGTTGGAAGTTCTAACCCAAGTGATGGTTACTCTGGTTATAAGGACAATGTATTGACTAATATTCTTAAGCTCTACTAGTTCTCCATAACTCCCAAAAGCAACGAGTTGAGTTTGTGACTTAGTACAACTTAAAACCACATGAATCAAAAGTTAAAGCAAACACCCAAGTAGCTCAACCAAGCAGGCAAGTAGCTCAACTAGGCAAACAAGTAGCTCAAGTAGGCAAACAAGTAGCTCAAGGAAGCAACCAACCAACTCAAGCATACAGGTAGGTAGCTCAAGCACACATGAAAGTAGTTTAAGAAGCAAACAGGCAACCAATTCAAGCAAGTAGGCAACTAGCTCAAGTAGACAAGCAAGGAGCTCAAGCAAGTAGACAACTAGCTCAAGCAAGTAGGCAACTAGCTCAAGTAGACAAGCAGGTAGCTCAAGTAGCTCAAACAAGTAGCTCAAGCAAGTAGGCAACTAGCTCAAGTAGACAAGTAGGTAGCTCAAACACGTAAGCAAGTAGCTCAAGCAAGTACGCAGGTGGCTTAAGTAGACAAGCAAGTAGCTCAAGCAAGTACGTAGGTGGCTTAAGTAGACAAGCAAGTAGCTCAAGCACGCACAGGATGGCAGGACAAATACTCTAATACCACTGTAATGTCCCTTACCCGGTTTGCCCTAAAATTCACTTGTTGATTAGGTTTAGGGTTTCTTCTTTCCAAATGATTGTTCTTTTTAATGAAGTAATCTTGGTTTGAAATCTGCATTCACCATATTAACAACATTTTCACATACGCATATATCTGTTAGCATTAATATCTAGATATCCAAAATATAAGCATAATCATAAATGCAATTAAGAAAACATATGCGGAGTGCCATAGGTGGATCCTCCCTGAAGCCCTCAAATAAAGCTCAAGAGGTTGTCCATCACAATCCTTCTTGCCTAGTGGTTTAGTACCTGCATATTCCACTCATGGCAACACCTTGGAAGACACTCATCCTATCAGGGGGAGAGGAAATCATGGAATCCTTAAGTAGCCTAAGGCCTACCACCTCCTATTCGCCCAATCCCTTGTCCAGGGCCTATGGGGCTAAAGCCTAGGTGGGACCCCCAACCTTCTACAACTCAATCCCTCGTCAAGGGCCTAAGGGGCTGCAAGGCCCAATCCATTGTCTAGGGCCTAAGGGGCTGAAAGTGGGGGTTTTAGACAATCTACTTAAACCATGGTTCACCCTTCTTGATAGGGTTATGTTATACCCAAAATGAAATTTTTGGCTTTCTGCTTAAATTGAGCTAAACAATGTAAAAATGCCATCCAAAGTATGTTTTAGGTCAAAACAAGCATGAAGTCTTTGTGGGTTTCTGTCAAGGAACCTATGGTTAAAATTTTGAAAAATTGAAAATTAGGGTTTTACGCCCCTATTTTTAAGGAAACCCTTAAAAATAGGACCTTCTCGGAAATGATTGAAAATAATTCTAATAGGGTTAATTGCCTTCACGATCACACTGATCAAGTCAGAATTATCAAAAGACATGTTTTACTCTGGTGGGTCTATTCCCGTTTTTCAGGAACAAAGTTAGGAGCTCCGCAGCCATTAATGGCAGATTGGCCAGTACCAGGTGCTGAAAGCTAAACCTCAAAAGCTCCAATGAAAAAGCCATGGCGAAAAAGGTCAAAAAGATGCTATTATAGCAAGGGAGTTTCTCAAAACGAAAAAGGCCAAAATTTGGCTAACTCTGGAAGGTGTACGTTTTGCTACCAAAGCAAAACACAGTCTAAAGGTGAAAAAGGCGCCCCTCTTGAAGAAAGGCGCCCTTGGATCTCAGAGGGCAAATGTAATCATTTGGCATCTTCAACTCAGTCATCCTCTTCATTCTCATGCTGCCTCGACAACGAAACAATCAGCAGAATCATCTGATTCAGGGATCATTGACCAACCGTTAGCAAAGTATAGAGGATCCATCAACAATGAAGATGCCAAAATAGAGAGCTTCATAGTAAAAGCGCCCCTGCTGGCCAGGGGTGCCCCTCAGTTACAGACACCAGATGAATCCATAAGCAACAACTCTATACATGATATCTTTCCAGCTTCCTCCCAGCTACGTGATCAATCTGACAACAGGTCCACAAGACACGCCAAACGATCACGAGTTGAGATCAAGTAGAAAAAGCCAAAATTGAAGAACTGGAAAGACAAGCCAGAAAATGGCTAAGGCATGGCTAAAAGCACCCCTCTTGAGGAAAGGCGCCCTTTCTTAAGGGTATCCAGATTCAACCAGAATCCTCAGTGCCTCCCAAGATGACCTTCTCAGCTATGATCTGTCTCGTCAGTGGGACTATCAGCAATAACTTCTGGCAAATCAAACATCTGATGAAGGAGGTCAAAGACTGGCAGTCCCCAGCCAAGATAAAACCAAGCAAAAGCTAAAAGCGCCCTTGGCCAACTTCAACTAAGAAGTCATTCATCCTGAACAGGACCAAGCTGGCTACCCGATGCATTGTCAAGTAGAGTCATCTGATTCATCTAGCATCGGGAATGTCAGATCAAAGCAAAGAGGGTCTAAAAAGGTCAAAACGAAGAACAGTCAATGAAAATTGACTAACGCATTGTCAAAAGCGCCCCTCTCAAGGAAAGGCGCCCTTCTTTCTAGAGGCCTGAACTCAGTTTTATGAGTTAATAACTCCCAGGCATATCTCATCATGCTGATCCCACCTCAACAATAGAACTGCCAGCCACTGCCAGAGATCAATTGAGTAACCTGAATCAAAGATCAAACGAAGGCACTTCAGCTTGCAAAATGGACAAAAATGATCAACTTAAGGATGGACGCCTAAAAGAAGTCAAAGCAAAGATGTTGACTTGAGTTAGCAAATTTGGAGCCAAAAGAGGCCAAACACTCCACAATTAGTGGAAATCACCTTTTGGAACTCCAAATCAGACCTAAATAATGTGTTGTCTTCCATACTTGGTGGATCTCAACCCTAATCACCGTATATTCTTGCTAGGCGTCCCATTCTTCATTATTCTTTTTGTAGGTTGAAGGATAAAACATCAAATAGCTCCCAAGAACACGTTTTCAAGATCTGGCAGAGGTTTTGGACGGATCTTCAATATTTTTGAAGATCAGTGGCAGTAAAGTATTCTTCCCCGAAGATTGTTTCCAGAGACAGATTATTGCAACGTGGCAGTTTATAACTTCCAATCCATTTTTTGTCTACTTCCTCTATTTCTGTCTATATTTCTTTGCATGTCACAGGAAACGACATATTACCTCAGATCTGGCCAACTGGGTATGATCAACACAACTTTTTCAACAAAACCCACATGTTGGATTTTTCCAAAAAAAGTAGCCCTGTTGCCCCTATTTTTTAGGGTTTCCGGAAAAAGTCATAATTTTGAAAAACAGACAAACTAGGTTTGTTTAGCTTTGAAGCACGAACAAAACCCATGTGTTGGATTTTTCCGAGAAAAATCACTTTCTGGTAACCGAAGGGCTCTTGCATGTCATAGAAAAAATCATTTTTCTGAATTTCTAATGATTTGGGTTTGTTTAGAAAATCATTCTCAACGAAACCCATGTCTTGGAATTTTTCATAAAAATTACCCCTGGCGAGGCTATTTTTAGCAGTTCCAGAAAAAGTGTCAAAATAGGGTCATGTGCACAGTCAATCTTCAAGGTTTTCAGAATGTAGTACTCCCAAGTACAATACAAGACCAAGACGGTCTTATACCATGATTATCAGAAAACAACTGACACAGATTTATGGCAGAAAAATCTAGAGGTCAGTTCTGAAGACTTGGAGGGCATGAACCAAATTACATTGCAGAACATTGAAGAATCCGGTTTATTCCAAGCTGCATCCATTCCAATCACCTTACAGAGCATTGAGCTTGTAACTGCTTGCACCAAGCATTACAACCCTACTACAAGAGAGATCCTGTCAGTGGATGGAAGAGTGATTTGTAGCTTAAAGCCAAAGGACATAGAGACATGTTTTGCAATTCCACCATGCCCTACTAGGAAGGTCGTATCTGTGATAGAATGCGGAAATGCATTCGAGGCTTCAAGGGATGAGTGTTCGCTTGTAATGGCTGAACATTGGTTGAAAACAAAGAGAACCAGCTTGCCCAAATTGGTTGGTAGAGGAGAATTCAAAGATGAGTACGGAGTGTTAATCACTCTACTTAGCAGAGTCACTGGACAAGAGGAGGGAAAATCCTTCCAGCCGTGGATGTTCTATATTATTGGCAAAATAATCAGCAGGAAAGAACATTACGACTGGGCCTCTCTGATCAGTGACATGCTCCACCAACAATTTATCGGGTTTCTAGAAGAGCATTGTTTCCACATGTTTTCCTACCTGGTCTACCTGATAGCTTTCCAAGGCGATTTCAGAACACTAAACACTGTGGGAACCCTGGGTGTGCAAAAGGTCCAAGAGTACTTTCCTCGCCTTGGGTTCACTCTAGCGGAAAGGCACTTCAAGAAGATAAATGATCTTTTCACTATGCACACCGTGCGCAAACTAGACCATGAGATGCACGTTTGTATTTCACCAGCAGCTAAGGCAACAATGGTGGACTGGGCGGATTGGTTCATCCAATTCCCCACTTTCACCTACATACGCGTGTATGGATATAATGGCCACCTCGCCATGATGCCACGCTACCCCTCAGATAGGGTAGTGTTCATGGAATTCCTGAGACAGTTAGCCGAGGTTCACTCTTACCTTCGCATAAAGAAGAAGTCTGCTGCAAACTTCCTTTTCAGATGGGATTCTACAAATGCAGGACTGTAGCCGATGCTAGGTTGATAAACTAGGAAATAGTGAGATTTAATCTCAAGTACCTCATTGACAGGAGGTCATCATATGATCCTAGAGGCATCTTCGCAGCACATCTCGAACAAAAATCATCACATGAACCTTTCATGGAAGATTTTAAGGTCAATTGCGAGGATGAGTTTGAAGTAAGAAGAGGGAACTACAGCAGATTCAAGCTCTCGCAGATTGTAGAATTCATGTCAGAGGACATCGAGGGCTTATCTGATGACGAAGAAGAGGTCATTCTTTCTTCCTTCTTCACGGGTCAAGTAGATGCACAACCACTCGGCAAAGTAGATTGGTACGCGAAAGAGAGTACGTCTATTGAGGAAAGAATTGGAAGAGTAGTTCGACATAGTCAACTCTACTTTGACAGTAAAAGGAAAAGGAAGGCAGTACTTCCCCGATCAGAGTTGCCAACGGTTCAGTTTAAACTACCTTCCTCATCTAGGAAGAAACCCAGACAAAAGAAGATGAGCATTCTTCCAGAAAGAATGCGGATGTTAGGGAGCACATGGGGAAGAAGAGGAATTGCTAGCACAAGCTAGTAAGAGGTACAGGTGGAGACAACCACCAATTTACCTGAAACAGTTGAGTACGCTGCAGCTACACCAGAGCTAGTGATTGAAATAATCGCTGTAGAGATGGAATCCATTGTAGAAGAAGTTGCAGCAAAAACGGTGCCTAGAATAGAAACAAAACCACCAGCTTCACCACCATCACAGAGGTCGCAAAGTCCCATTGATTTGGACTCGCCACCACGAGGCATTGCCACGACACAGTCTCGTTATTCCAGCATTCAGGGGACCTATCTTCCTCCTAGCGATGCTAGCCGAGATTCTATCTGGTTAGAAAGCTCGCTTAGAAGGAAAAGGGAGAGACCTTCTTATTAGCTTGACTTCTCTGAATTCCACCATGTCCCACAAGACATGCCGACAAAGAAGTTGAAGAAGCAAACACATGTAGAGAGGAATGCAAAGAACGAGGTTGTCATAGAGACTGCTGCCCCGCTTGAAGATAAAGACATACATAATGTGAGGGTTGAGGATTTCACGCTTTCAAAGGTGAACCTTGGAAAGACCACTCGACAAGTGGAGATGACCTTCTCGGAATCGCCTCAGCGAGCATCAAGGAAAGAATGACCAAGGATGGACAAGACAAAGCAGCCTTAAAGGCTGAAAACCGTCAGCTAAGATTGTACATTTCTAGCTTGATACATGACACTCCCAACTCCCCGGCCTTACCTCAAGGACTATTGGATCTCCTAGTTGAAAGAAACCATCATCAGTTGATCACATACGACAAACACTTGAGATGTCAAGTGGATGAGTTTGTCGTCAAGGACGGTGTGTATTAGCAGAAGCATATCAGTTGAGAGACAAAGCACATGGTCTTCGTTCAGAAATCCAACAATCAGATTTGAAGGTAGCTTGAGGGAGGCCGAGAGAGGAAGCGACAGTTGTGATCTACAACAAGCATACCAATCAGTTACAACCACTGAGAACAAACGCCATCTCTTTGATTGGAAAGAACAATTGGCATACAAGGTGAGAGCCTATGATGCCAATTCAGTGGAGCTGATTGACTATAGACACTTTGTCGCTAACATTATCAACTTCGCAAGAACGTTGGTAATATCCTTCCCCGAGTTAGAATATCAGCGGGAAGGAGGAGAATATGTTGAGTTTGAAATGGTACAAATGCGGTTTCAAGACGTCATCCGTGCTTCTTTCCTTGAAGACCCCAATGGCTGCAAATTAGCCAAAATTGCAGCCATGTCTATCCAGTTAGATGAAGCAACTGCCCAATGCATAAACTATCATCAGCAGCTTGTGACAGGTGAAGAAATGCTTAGACGCCACATAGTCATCTTGAAGAGCATTAATTGCACGGAAGCCAAAGAGGTCAATGACTGGATAGAGACTTTGTTGACTAGTGGTGAAGAGTTGTAAAGCACCAAGGAAGGACGTCCTGCCCTCCAAATAGCAATAAATACAACTGAAGTCAACTTGATCCCCCTTTCCAAGTTGACTCCAGATCTCCACAGATCATGCATGTCAAATCCCACTAATCTAGGATGTCTAATTGACTCCCACGATTTGTGGATCTCAGATCTCCTTTAAAGGTGGATGTCTATTTGGAGACATATTTGTAATTGTAAGTTCACTTTTAGTTAGGTGTCAGTCAATTGAGGTAGACTCTTAGTTTGACTTTTGTTTAGTTTCAGTTAACTGAAGTAGATTTCCAGTTAATTACTTGCTCACCTACTTTTAGACATAGGAATAAATCTTGCTGATTGGCAAGAACTGTTTGTTAACTCAAGAAAATTTTAGGGTTGCCTACTCCTTTGAGTTTCTATAAATAAGAGCCTTGGGCTCATTATTTGTTGAACCTTTATTTGCTAAGCAAAATTGCTGCGCCATTGTTGCCAGAGTTAGCTTGTTTATATCTGTTCACTCTTGGATGAAAGTTCGCTGGTTGATCATAATTGTGAATGATTTCGTGCCTTTGCTGTCCCGACCTTTGTAATTCTTTGGAGAAGCTTGAAGAAATAAATTAGATGGCGCATGCTTGCTTGATCTAAATACTTGAGTATATTCAAAGTCTTGTTCTAAATAGTGCATTGTTGCAATCTCCTCCTTGGATAGGTGTTGTCGCCTCCTTGGATATTTTGTCATCGATCATTATCGTTCGATGTTGTTTAATGATTTGTCTTGCAACCTACACTTTGGACAGGTGTCGTCACCTCCTCGGGAATCTTGTTAGACAGGCCATCGTTCCTTGTTGTTTCCAATGAGCTGTTTCCAAGCCTACACCTCGGACAGGGGTTCCTCCTCCTTGGCAAGTCTCAGATCCAGTTTACCGTAACGAGTGTTTACTTGTATCGAGCCCTATCTTGGTTTATATCCGAGAGTTCAGAGCCTCAGCCATATTCCATTGAGACGGAAGATTCAAGTGATCCAACCCATCCATTTCGCTCCTACGCCCTCATGCTCTGTTTATCTTGAGGAGGTAGGATAGTTTAGAAGCTTAGTTAGTCGTAGTTAAGATCTGCGGAAACCAAAGAAAAGCTTAGCTACGACGCATTGTGTTTATGCACCCTTGTGTCCTGCCGTTGAGTAAAAAAAGATAGGAACCTTAGTACACCCCTTTTTTACAGTAGAAAATCAGCAAAGAGAGATCTTCCTCTCTATAATCCGAAGAGCATGTACTAACACACTTGCAATAGCTGCCCGCTTCCAATAAGCACTCCAGAGGTGCTAATTGAAACGCCAACAGTTTACAAGCACAAAGAAGACAATCTTTACACAATCAGCTATATTTGCATTCATCCAAGATTTATTTCATGCTTATAATCAAATATATCTTCATTTATCAATGGTTCTTTAAGTTCATCATTTCCTAGAATAATTCTCATTATGATAAGATTAAATAAAGCATTATATCAATAATCAGATTAGCAATATTGATTTCTTATATTCAAAATATGTTAAGTATTATTGCTAAGTGAGTACATCACCTGAGTTGCTATATCTCTCCATGTTTCCTTCCTTCAACCTTATACTGAATTCATCATAAGATGAGGACAACTCATAAATATACATAATCTACTTATGTTTATATTAAAAAATCATCATTACTTATAAGTATCATTATTGCATAATCATGTATATATATATACTTCATATATATATATATATATATATATTTATTCTTTTACTTATACCCATTGGTATTCATATATATATATATTTATATAATTATTCTTTCCTTATTCATATATATTCTTTATTCATTATAAAATTTATCTATATCTATGCATATATACTTGTATGTCTATTAAATAATATATATATATTAAATGGCTCTATATTCTAATGCATAACAATCATTGTTGCTGCTGTTATGAATTGTAGATTGTATTTCTCAATGTTTTTTTTTTCCTCTTCCTTATTTTCCTTCCTTCTATTTATACCATTCAAGGTAGGTGACTCATGGGGGGAATGTATTGTTTAGTGAAAGATGTGACTATTCATAAAATATATCCCTTTGTTAGATTTAATTGCTGCCTTTAAAGGCTTATTATCACATTAATATCTATTTTTGAAAATAATATATTATTACTAATAATTATGATATTTCAGATTATATACTTATTTTATTATTTTATTTTGATGTTTTATTGAACATATTTTAAAATTAAAGTATAATAATAAAACCAATTTGCTAATATCTTATTATTATTTTATTCTAATGTATTACAATCTTTGATGTGTAATGATTATAATATTTATTTATTAATATTATTTTTGATATTAAGTTATTTAATACTAGAATGTAATAACAATAATTTGCCCATATATTATTATTATATTTATTATTTATATATGTTTATATTGATATGGTACACATTTATTTTATATTTAATCTTAATATTGTTATTTATTTTATTTATTAATTTATTTGTATTTTAACACTTAGTCTTTATGGTATTGCTATTTCGGGGACATGACATTTGGGTTGAAGCTTTCAAGAGCTTCTTGCTGCTGTTTAAAGGGCTCTATATGGGCTGCGAATTATTATACCAGGTTCTGATTTTTACTTGTAGTTTTCTGATATGAAAACAGAAAGATGTATTCTTAAGTAGTTTGTTTTTAATCTCTTTGAAAGCTTGTATCTTGTGTTATCTTTTCTATGCAATCTCCTCTTATGGTATGTTCAACTGCAAACTGGTGAAAACAAATAAAACATTTCATTGAACCAAACAAACCAGCAACAGGGGTTATTTTCAAAAAATAAAAAACAGGGGTGTACATTCCAATGTTTAACCTCTTTGGTGGTGAAATTAGTTTGATGAGCAAGAGACAAGCCATGGTTGGTCTTTTAATTATGAAAGTTGAGAACATGGCAGCTACTTATGTTTGTAAAAAGGTGCTATGGTTTCACAAGTTGTGTTTCAGTGTTGGCTTGAGATCAAATATAGTGCGAATTGACTATGATTGTCAAAGTGCCATTTGTTTGGTCAAGAACCCTATGTTTAATGCATGGACAAAGCACATTGATGTGCACTGCCATTTTATTTGTGACATCATGGAGGATTAGAGGGTGATGATCGAAAAGGTGGACACTTCCAAGAATGTTGCAGACTCATTGGCTAAGCTTGTGAGCACAAAGAAATATGTATGGTGCAAATGGGATATGGGCCTTGCCCTTGGTTGTTATATTCTTTTATTTGTTCTCTATGCTTTTGCAATTTAAACAACACATGGGAGAATGCTGGAATATTAGGTTAGGTGGATTGTACACCTTGCAAGCCTTGTAAATATTTTTATATTCTAAATTGTTGTAATTTTTGGACCTCATGAAATAGGGCATCACACTTGTTGAAATCTATGAGATTCCTTTGATGACCTAACTTACTACTTGTAATGTTAGGTATGGCATTGTAAGTTACTTTGTAAGGGCATGATGAAGAGAGTTACAAGTAGGAATGTGAGAGAATCTATGAAAAGGACTTACATGTAAGTTGGAATGATTCTTGGAAGCAAAGAATCATGACTTGAACCCCTCATTGGGTGTTGACAAGTGGATATTCCATCTTGAACCTCCTTACTCTATATACTGAGTGTTGACATTGGGAAAATAGAGAAGATTTTGTGTATGGCGATGCTGCCAGATTGCTGCTGTAACTCCTTTAAGATAGAGCATATGAGGTGCATGTAAAAGTCTCACTGTGTTTGTAAGCTCTTTATTTAGTTAAAATAGTGAGTGGTATGGATTTGAATGCTGGGGTTTTTCCCTGAAAGGGTTTTCCTAGGATAAAATTCTGAGTTGTGTTTCCATGCTATTATTTTCTGTTTATTGTTAATCTTCGTTGAGTTTTATTGTGATTTGCATTCTTTTTTTAAAGTTTCCATCAATTATGAAGTTCATTATGGCTGATGTTTTCTGCATTTGAATATTGAATGCCTGAAATTCCCACAGGTTTTACATTTTAAAATTTCTCTGTAAATTGTGCATGAATTCAAAAATCATTATTGGTGCTTATTATTTTTATTTAACTAGCAATGGAGTTGTGTGTACCTTCAATACTGTTACTAAATGAGCACAATCAGTACTTGTGCTACCATTGACTAGGGTTACTTGGCAGTGAATGAGTAGATTTAATCAGCCACTCTCAAATCTCTGATCTCCTTTCTCCCTGTTTTACTTCCTGCCACCCGACCTATGTGTTTTTGTATGTATGCCCAGGAGTGGGGTTTGTACTCTGGAAGAGCATTGTGTATTTTCATGGCCCACAATTCAGTACATCCTGCCAGTGCTGCCCATCAAATAGGAATGCAGTGACTGGTTAAGATCTTCCTTATAGTGTCAGTGCACTGATTAAATATTTAAACCACTAACTTTATTTGGATCAACTACTAGTTGAATGAGCTAATTTTAACCTAGGTGCATTTTATGGATCATCTACTAGCAAACTGACGTGTTTTTTTTATAGTATTGATTAATGAGGGAGAAGACTCCGTGGCTGAAGCTGAGGCTGCAATACTAGAAAGCATTAACATGTATGGAACACCTATCTTTAAGTTTGATTTTCATGATTTATTTGGATTTTGTGGTTAGATAATCCATAATTATCATTTTTTTCTATACCCTGTTATCTTCAGACATGTACGATTGGTTGTGGCGACATTAGGAGGAATTCAGGGAGCAGCCTCAAGACCCAAGAAATGGAAGAAACTTCATGCTGGATTCACGATTTGGCTATCTCAAAGTGAGGCTAAAGGTAAGGCTATAATTTATCATGTGCCCCACCTGTGCTAAAATTCTCAAATTATCATTTTCTTATGCAGATTATTCTCTGTGGTCAATTTAAATCTCCTAAAGTACTATTGTGTATTTTAATTTTTATCTTAATCCTTTTGCTACTTACAACAACAAACAATACAACAGAAAAATTTGGAAATCAAACCGCACAAAGAAATACCTAAAAACCTACAAATCAACACTCCAACTGAAACCGCACTAAATAAAGCTTTGATGTAACCTCTGAATGAGATCACCCTCACGCACCAAGGGGTTTTGTCCTTTGATACCTGCAACCAATGGGTTTTTTGTCCACAAAAGATTATTTGTTGAACGCAAGTGTTTAGGAAAAATTTGGTAGAGTTTTGATAAGATGAAAAGAGACGCCTAGAATGTGAAATTGCCAGCAAATAAATAGAGGATCAAATACAAATGATGCCTTCTTGGAAAAATAAATAAATTAATATCATTTTCATCAATTTCCCTCCCAAAATAGGGCTCCATAAAGAGTTGTCATAACCATTACTTGAGTCTCAACTAAAAATAGGTAGTAACTCCTTGCTACAAGTTGTCATAAAATCTATCATAAAATCAACTACAATAAGGTGCCACATGATCTTGAAAGTTGTTAATTTCCTCATGAGGAATCCAACACCCCATTTTGGGTTGTGAGCATAATAATAATAATAATAATAAAATCATATAATATATTTAATGTTTAATTGATCCCATAAATCTTGGAAATATAATTCATCATGGGTCCAACATTATATATTAAATATATTATTTTCCAATTTCCTTCCTTAACCCCTATAAAATATTGGAACGAGCAATTTATCCATGAAATTAAATTGATAAAAAATGGGACACGACATTATGTTTAAAAGGGAATTATGGTAGAGAATCTTGGATCAAAATATGCTTATGTGTTTGACATTGAGGACTTTTTGGTGAATTGTGTTGATGATTTTCAAGGCTTAGAGAAGGAAATATAGCTGCATGACCTTGGAGCAATTGAGATCCTTCACTTTAGAGTCCATACCTTGAGATTTAGTAGATTCAAGAGAAGATATCTTATCTCCTTGTTTTGTCCAAGAAAAGTTGGAACTAAAGCCTTTGTTACCAGTTAATTGGTCTATTAGAGATAGTATTTCTTGGGATTGGATGAACAAGATATTGATGGATAGAATGAAGGGATTTCTAAAAAGGAAGTTGGTAGAGCATACTGCAGCAACAGCGAAAGGGAAGAGGTCAAAGCCTTAAAAGCAAAAATAGAGTATTCTTGAGAAGAGGGTAGCCACTAGTGCCCAAGTGTCAATCATTGTTGATGAACTTGCTATAGGGGATGATGTTAGTGATGAAGGATTAAGTTAAAAGCTTCTCATGAAGCAAATGAGACTTTGACGATCAACAAGCTAAAACTAGTCACAAAGAAGTGAGGGAAGTCACCTCCACATATTCAACTTGGTTTCTCTCCCTCATCCATCCTCTCACGTGCTTGCTCCTAGTTCTTCTATTCCACCATCGGTATCCATTCAACCAGAAGCTATTCTTTGCCTTCTGCAGCTCTCTACCATGATATTCTTCTATTTCTAGATCTTCATCTCTTCTGCTTGTTTAGCCTATGGAAGAGATATTTACCATGGACAATCTTTTTGAGAGATTGGTTGAAGGTGTTCTAAAGTAGGTACAAGCCTCTTGGTGAGAAAAAGGAGAGTGGTTATTCCAAAACCTCTCAATTGGGCATTGTTTTTGCCATGATATAGAAAGAAGAAATCGAGAAGCAAAAAAATAGACAAGATTCAAAAAGGACAAAGGGGGTTGCACCATTGCAAATTGTTCCACTAGCTGACAAGGATATTCAAGAAATGTTGGTTTTAGACTTCTAGATCACTTGGACTGATCTAGGATTGATAAATAGTTAGGGATGTTAATGGATGATAGCTTCGGTCAAATATGAATGACAGTGATGCAAGTATCATTGTTATTCATAAGTGATCGAAATTATCATTCATGTTAAGATATTTCTAAAGGAAACATTTAAAATCGAAATTATGAGCATTCATATAAATTCGATCATTCCCGTGATATTATATTCTGCATTCATGTGAAATCGGAATTCCCTTATGTCATCCGCCATCATATAGAAGGTTATATACGTGTGAGTATATACATAACAAATGGTAATAAAAGTTGTTATCAACCGCATCCTAAGGGACGCGTCCCATGAGTGGACGTGCCTCCACTCGTGGAGACACGTCCTCTCATGAGGCGCGCCTCTTAGGGGGCGAAATTCTCACCTATTTATGGCGGTACCTCTTTTGATATGCAAACATAGAAATTAGATAATGTTCTGCAATCAGCACATTCACATTTAATAAGAAGATCTGGAAATCGCAGTTAGAGAAAATTCTGGAAATTTCATTTTGACTTATAATTGTCTTACACAGAAATTCGAACTTAGTTTTGTTCTTAGGTATTAGGATCCTATTTGAGGAAAGATTTGATTACATTTACATGGTATCAGAGCCACGTTGTGTGAATCCAAATCAAATCTAAAACCAGATTGCTCAAGGAATTCGTATTTTCTAAAATCAAATTCACATTCTTCATAATGTCAACTATGATCAGATTTGAAGATCGTCTTGCAGGAGCAGATAACTTTACATCATGGAAATTTAGAATCATGATTATCCTAAAAGAGAATAAACTAGAATCACTTGTGAGAGAAAATAAAAGGGAACCTGAGGTTGAACCTGAGAAAAGTCAATGGATTGAAAACAATGAAAGAGCCATGAAAATCCTTGTAGATGCAGTGAGGGATCATATAGTGCCTATCTTAGCAAAACATGAAACTGCATACCATATGTACAAATCTCTTGAGAGTACTTATGAGATCAACAATACCTGTAGGACTCTAGCATTAAAACGACAAATCAACAATGCTCAAATAAACATAGGGAAGTCCATTAATGCATTCTTCACGAGGATTATTGAACTTAGGGATCAATTATCCACAATTGGATATCAGATTGACAACAAAGAGTTAACCCTAATTGCACTAGGAGGCCTACCAAACTCATGGGAGTCATTTGTTCAAGGAGTAAGTGTGAGATCTAAACTCCCTAAATTTGATAGGCTAAGAACTGACTGCCTTCAAGAAGAAACAAGACTCTCCACTAAGGAAAATAAACAGAAGAACATAGATGAAGACATTCATGTACTCAACACAACGTCTAATAAAAGGAACAAGAAAAACTCCTACAAGAGAGGATATTTTAAAAGAAAGAGAAATTCCAATGGAAAGGAATCTTTGAAAAAGAAAGACATCTCTCAAGTGCATTGCTTTAGATGTGATCAATATGGTCACTATGCAATGAAGTGCCCTGACAGATCTAAACAACAAGCATCTTTTGCCAAAGTAGGAAAGACAAATTCAGATCATGAATTTGAAGACCTTGTGTTCTAAAAGGGCAAAGAGTTACCCTTATGGATGGGAAAATTCTAGCATGGTCTAAAAATCAACTACTAAGAAAAACTATTGGTGTAAGATTAGGGTACCTTTTAACCATCCCATGGAGGAACTTATAAAGGTTGTGTCTTAGAAAAGAAAATAAAACCTTAAAAGCGTATAATAGAAACCTACATTTTAAGGAAATTCTGCATGAGGGCTGGAATTAATAGGGAGTTCACAAGTTGCTTGACCTAAACACTAAAACCATTCAAGAGGGCAAGAAGTACGAGTGAAACAGAAACCTATTTCCCTAGGATACCTGAAATGGAACTTGCTCTTGAGATTCAGAGGGAGCATCCTGAGGAAATGCCACTTGAACCTCCTACCACTTCAAATGAGGACACAAATGACATTGGCAGAAAGAGACCACTTTGGGCAAGGAAGATGATCAAAGAAGCAGAGGATCATGCAGCACCTAAAGGAACGTTCAGGGAGAGTAAAAGACCCAAACGTTTCTCTAGCTATGTTGCCCTAATGAACAACATCATAAACTCTGAACCTGCCAGTGTTACAGAAGCCTTCAGACATCAAGCTTGGAAGGATGCAATGACAGAGGAGTACCAGTCCATACTAAAGAATGATGTATGGGACATAGTGCCTAGACCAAAAGAGAAATCTGTTGTTTCTTCTAAATGGCTCTTCAAAATCAAGCATGCTGCTGATGGCAGTATAGAAAAACATAAAGCACGTTTCGTGGCTAGGGGTTTTTCTCAAAAGGAAGGCATTGATTACGAAGAAACATTTGCACCTGTTGCCCACTATACATTAGTAAGAGCAGTATTAGCCATTGCAGCAGCTAAAGGATGGAAGATCCATCAAATGGATGTGAAAACTGCCTTCCTGAATGGAACCATTGAAGAAGAAGTCTATCTGGAACAGCCTGAAGGTTTTGTGATACATAAATCTAACTCACATGTGTGCAGGCTCAAGAAAGCTCTCTATGGACTTAAACAGGCTCCCAGGGTCTGGTATGAAAGAATTGACAGCTATCTCTTGGGATTAGGATTTTCCAAGAATGATGCTGACTCCAATCTATACTTCAAGGTAATCAAAGGTGATATGCTTATAATTATTTTATATGTTGATGACCTGCTAATAACAGGAGAAGATCACCTCATTGCTCAAGGGAAACAAGATCTAATCTCTGAATTTGACATGAAAGACTTGGGTATTCTTCACTACTTCCTCGGTTTGGAAGTATGGCAGAAATCAGAAGGTATTATACTAAATCAAGGGAAGTATACTATTGACATTCTGAAAAGATTTGGAATGTTGGATTGTAGACCGATGTCTACACCCATGGAAACCAACCTTCACAAATTGAAAGAAGCAGCAGCAGAATCCAAATGTGCAGATCCGACCCTTTACAGACAGATGATTGGATCCTTGATGTATCTGGTTAACACCAGACCTGATATTTGCTATGCTGTAAATGCCCTCAGCCAGTTCATGTATGAACCCAAGGAAATTCACTTGATGGCTGTAAAACATATTTTTAGATATCTTCAAGGCACCATTGGATATGGTCTTCATTACAAGAATGATCCACTAGATCTACATGGGTACTCTGATTCAGATTGGGCTGGAAGTGTAACTGATCGAAAAAGCACATCAGGATGCTGTTTTAGTTTGGGATCAGCTATGATCTCCTGGATTTGCAGAAAACAATCGTCAGTTGCACAAAGCTCAACAGAAGCTGAATATATTGCAGCCTCAATGGGAGCAAGAGAAACAGTGTGGCTTCGTAAATTGATTGTGGGACTCTTTGGTGAGCCCTTGAATCCTACGATTATTCATTGTGATAATCAGAGTTGTATAAAACTCTCTGTGAATCCTGTCTTTCATGATAGATCTAAACACATTGAGATCCCCTATTATTATGTACGAGATATGGTGGAAAGGAAAGTGATTCAGTTGGAGTATATTAGTACAAATGATCAAACTGCAGACATTCTCACCAAGCCTCTCTTCCGGATCAAGGTAGAGCACTTCAGGAAGAAACTTGGTATGGTTGAAATGTAATTTGTTATTTATGTTTGAAATACAAATTGTTTATAAATTGTACTAATATATAAAGATGTTTAATGTGTAAACTCTTTTGTCATGTGTGTGACTCCATGACTTTATGGGCCTACTCCCCCTGTGTGCATTATCAAAAGGTGACGATCTTTCTGATAATGAACACTTGTATTTGACATTGTAAAGTGACGACTCTACAATGATGAACTATCATGATAGATATCATGTGACTTGATATCTGTGGACATGTCATGATAGTATCTCTTGGACACCTTGATGGATATCATGAGACTTGATATCTGAAGGTCATTGTGATCCATAAGAGATAATCATGGTGGATGATTATATCCGTGGATATGCCATGAATTATGGTAGACATCATGTGACTTGATGTCAGTGCACATACCATAATGAAGATGTGTTATGGAGAATGTCATGTGACTTGACACTTTCAGAAGCATATCATATCTTCTGATATCACGAGTTAGGTGATATCACTTTTGGAAGTTATTCGTCCTAGTTAAAGAGGGAGTGTTGAAATAATGAAGATGTGTTATGAAGAATGTCATCTGAATTGACAACTTTGAGAAAACATATCATATCACGTGTGAAGGTGATATATTAACTTATTTGATTTGAAATATCTTCCCTAGCTAAGAGGGAGTGTTAATGGATGATAGCTTCGGTCAGATATGAATGACAGTGATGCAAGTATCATTGTCATTCATAAGTGATCGAAATTATCATTCATGTTATGATATTTCTAAAGGAAACATTTAAAATCGAAATTATGAGCATTCATATAAATTCGATCATTCCCGTGATATTATATTCTGCATTCATGTGAAATCGGAATTCTCTTATGTCACCTGCCATCATATAGAAGGTTATATACGTGTGAGTATATACATAACAAATGGTAATAAGATTTGTTATCAACCGCATCCTAAGGGACGAGTCCCATGAGTGGACGTGCCTCCACTCGTGGAGACGTCCTCTCATGAGGCGCGCCTCTTAGGGGGTGGACTTCTCACCTATTTATGGCGGTACCTCTTTTGATATGCAAACATATAAATTAGATAATGTTCTGCAATCAGCACATTCACATTTAATAAGAAGATCTGGAAATCGCAGTTAGAGAAAATTTTGGAAATTTCATTTTGACTTATAATTGTCTTACACAGAAATTCGAACTTAGTTTTGTTCTTAGGTATTAGGATCCTATTTGAGGAAAGATTTGATTACATTTACATGGGAAATAGGGATATGCTGTAATTTGTGATAATTAGTGCTAAGGTAATTAGAGAAAAAGAGAAAGCAGCCTTGAAGGCTGAGAATAGGGAATTGAGAAGCTACATCGCACATTTGGTTTATCCTTTGGCTAAGTCTAGCATAGCATTACCTTAGAGAATTGAGGAAGGAATCAAAGGATACAATTGGATGAATTAGTTTCATGTGGTAGAGAAACTCAACAATAGATAGCACAGTTTTGTGATAGAGGGCTAAGGCTTATTGATGAGTTGTTTGATTTGATTAAGGAAATTAGAGGAGCATTGTGTCAGGTGTTGGACATGGATTGTGTGATGAAAATATAAATTTCTTCTTCTAGAAATATCATTACTCATTAGAGCCCAATGGATTCTTGGGTATGGATGAATTGATTAGATTGGGAGTCATTTATGATCGTGATGATTATCATGTGCTAGACTGGTTGCCAACTTTTTAGTTAATTTTGGAGATTGAGGCACTTGCTTTAAAAATTGTCAAAGAAAATATTGGGAATTTGTAGGTTGATAAGTAGGAGGTATTTTCCACAGTGTGTCAAATTATGATATTGCTATCAGGATTCAACCGTGTAGTTTCAAGTCAAACTCATTGACCCCTGTTTCATGAGTAGTGGTTCACAAGAACCCATCTCTCATGAGTAGTAGTGTGGTTCAAAACTACACGGTTGAATCTTGATAGCAATATCATAATTTGTAGGTTGTCAAACATTGAATCATTGCTTTTAGTGCATTTGTTTCTTGTGCATTCATGAATGATAATTTGGAGGAAGTTAGAGCTGGTTTTGATCAGGAAGTGTGAGTATGCTTGGGAGGTTCTTTTGGTGCAGATAGTATGGAAGAGTTGATGAAGATTGCAGTGAAGTTGTTGGAATAGGAGAATGAAATGACAAAGATTAGGTTGTTGGTTGAGAGAAGAAAGAGTTTTGCTTCTTGTCACCTTAACAAGGAGAAAATAATTTCTATACCTCCAATTGCCATTCCTAGAGAATTTGTTGAGAATGACAACAATACACCTGCACCGATTTCTCCAAGTTCTTTAGATTCTTTAAATGCTAAGAATCTTTGGGATTAGCCATTTTTTTAATTCTATTTTTGGGTGAGTGAGAAGAGCCTATTTTAGGCTGTTATATTATATTTTGTTTAGATTAGTTTTGTTTTAAAGTATATTTTTTTCCCACTTTTTTTTAAGCTTTTAGGGATTGTTTTAAAACATTGATTTTTGGAGATAAATAATTGTTACTTTTAAATCCCTAAAATCTCTTTTCTTTGTAACCTATAAATAAGTTCCTTGCGCACATGATATTCTTAATGATAGCTAAATTTATGATTATGTTGTAAAAATTGCCATTCAAGCATTCAAATTAAGTTTTATGTGTGTAGCGTGTTAGATTTTATAAGTGAATAAAAAACAAAGAATAGTGTTGAGCTTTGTATCAACATTGTGATTTGTCTTCGTGGTAATTTAGTGTGCTTTTGAGCAATTCATTTTCCTAAAATCTTTTGTTGTGGATGTGTGTTAGAAGTCATTTGTTTACCCTTTCTTGTAAAATGTGGATCTGCTAGTTTTTGTTTTCAGCTGGTAAGAAAGCATTAGTTGTTTTGGATTTTCTTCTTGTTTCATCTAGCTGCAAGTGTTTTAAATATTAGAAACCTTTTTGTGGAATAAGAAATTTTCAAGTCTTGTGCTCACTCCTTGATCTAAAAAAGATAGGATAGAATTTCAGTTATTTTGTAATGTCCCCTTCAGCTGCTTGAATGTTAACAAAGACCTTTAGCCTATTTTGTTTCCGTAGGCTAGTTGGGAAATTAAAAAACAAGAGAATAATTAATTAATTAAATAGATTTGTCGAAATAAAGTTTTGATTAATTGGGAAAAACAGGTTTTGAAGGGACCCCGAAACCCTTTACAACAAAAGACACAAAATACTGCCACAAAGGATAATTAGAACAAACCACCAGTAGCAACCCAACAACCAAAAAACGCCAAATAGTGGGTGCTAAACAAAGATAAGACCACAAACAACCAACAACACACAACAACCAACAAACAACAAAAAAGAACGAAACCTACACCCCAACCTACACAAAAAGCAACAATAAAAAACTAACTCAGGCCACCCAGAGTATTGGTCATCTCTAACTGCTGGTTCTTATGCTTTTCAACCATATCCAATAGTTCTTTTTTCTCAGCATCAAAGGTTTTCTTCCACTTAGCCGAACCTCTAGTCACCGGTCCCTTATCATCATCTTTAGGAGTCTTCTTACCCTTGCCCTTTGCCGCACATTCCTTCTCCATGAGCTCAGAGAAGTAAACTTGATCTTCTCTCAATTCATTGATTTTCCTAAACAGGATTTCTAAGGACTCTGCATTGTTCTTTACAGAAATGTGGCATGCCTGCATAAGCTTTTTGATGTCCACATTGATACCATACACTTTGTCTTCTAGAGCAGAAATTCTTTCCTCACAGAGAGACTTAAAATCATGGTAGGACCCTTCAAGGTCCACCATCTTATCAATTAGGATGTCCGGCACAACACCTTTAGGGACATTCTTAAGATTTTCTTTTAAGCCTCGAATTTTAATATTTATCTTGTTAAATTCCTGTAAAGACCATTTAGCTAGCTTGAAAGTACTTGTAGCCCCAGTTCTGGCCATATCCAACAGATTAAACATGGAGGTCGCATCCTCATCCAAATACGAAAAATCCTCAGAAAGAGGATCCACTTTCCAGGGTTCCTGACTTGCTTTAGGTTTATTTGCATCCTCCTCCTCTCGAAACCTTTCTTCCTTATCCTCCTCCTCCTTAGGCACTTCCTGCGGAGGGGAGTCCACAATGGTCACCGTCTTGTCACCCGCACTCTTGTCCACACCAGTTTCCTTAGGCTCCTTGGTCACAAACTCCAGAGCTCTACTCCTCAGATTTGCAATGCACGAAGAAAGCCTCTGCGGTTTAATTGCTCCAACCTCTTTAACCTGGGACCCCACTTCACCACCAACACCAACAACATCTTTGCCACCCATCGCCTCCTTCGGAATAGGAGAAGAGTCATTAGATCCCACATCCGTCTCATCACTCCTCGAGCGGGCAATCCTTTTCAAAATAAAGTTATGTTTCGAATGAATTATATTTAAATAATTTATAAGTGACTTTTGTTAGAGCCCAAAATAAAAAGATAAAATTTTAAGTCACTTTGAGTGGAAATTTAAAAGTGTAGGAAATAATATAAAAAGGCGTTTGGGGAAAGAAAGAGCATTCAAGTGAAAATATTTTATTGTGAAAGCTTCTCCAAACCTTGGCTTCTTAGAGAGCCTAGATTTTACTGTTGGAGGATGAAAATCTTTGCGGTAATTGATTTCGTGGATGAAAACTCACCTAGTTGATTGAGTGATTTCACCCAGAAGTCACCATTGTCCTGAAAATTTTTGCGATTGGAAATTGTAATTTAAGTTTTCAATTTTATTTTGGGAATTTAGGTGTATTTCGAATTGAAGAACTTTTGACAAATTGATTATAGTTATGATTACAAAGGAAACTAAGAGGTGTAGTAAATTTTCTAGGACTAAACCTATGTGGCCACCATATCTTAGACTCTGTGAAGGGAAATGCATTTGTTTGAGGGGTTGTGAGGGCTCTGTCATGTCCCCAAAATAGCAAATACCATAAAGACCAAGTGTTAAAATACTAATAAATTAATAAATAAAATAAATAGAAATATTAAGATTAAATATAAAATAAATGTTACCATATCAATATAAACATATATAAATAAAAAATATAATAATAATATATAGGCAAATTATTGTTATTACATTCTAGTATTAAATAACTTAATATCAATAATAATAATAATAAATAAATAAATATTATAATCATTACACATCAAAGATTGTAATACATTAGAATAAAATAATAATAAGCTATTAGCAAATTGGTTTTATTATTATACTTTAATATTAAAATATGTTCAATAAAACATCAAAATAAAATAATAAAATAAGTATATAATCTGAAATGTCATAATTATAGTAATAATATATTATTTTCAAAAATAGATATTATTGTGATAATAAGTCTTTAAGGGCAGCAATTAAATCTAACAAAGGGATATATTTTATGAAAAGTCACCTCTTTCACCAAACAATACATTCCCCCCATGAGTCACCTACCTTGAATGGTATAAATAGAAGGAAGGAAAATAAGGAAGAGGGAAAAACATGGAGAAACAAAACAGCAGCAACAATGATTGTTATGCATTGGAATATAGTCATTTAATACATACATATATTATTTAAGAGGCATACAAGTATATATGCATAGATGTAGATAAATCTTATAATGAATAATATCATTATCAATGAATAAAGAATATATATGAATAAGGGAAGAATAATTTTATATATATATATATATATAGGAATACTAATGGATATAAGTAAAAGAATAATTATATATATATATATGGGTAAGTAGATAGGGGAATCATTGGTGAATATACAATAATGATATTTGCAATAATTATTAAGCTTTATAAATAACGATGGCTCTTTAATATAAACATAAGTAGACTATGCATATTTTGTCCTCATCCTATGATCAATCCAGTATAAGGTTGAAGGAAGACGATTAAGGAATAAAGAGTCATGGGAAGACATAGCCAATCAGGTGAGACTACTCACTTAGCTTTAATATTTAGTTGTCCTCAATCTAACATACAATGTTGCATGAACCTTGTATGCCCAACCGTTCTATGTATTATTAAAAATAATTGATATGCTTTATTCATTGGAATGCGCATAGTCCCCTCTGATGTGTTGGAACCATGCCTTCTCGATATCGAATTTTGAAATAAACTCATTATACTAGAAATTGGCATTGAACTTAGGCGGACTGTGTAGTCTTTGACTAATTAGAGGCCAAATGGTTTATCTTCTATAGATATGGTTTTAATGATGATTAATCTACATTTATATTTGATTTTTGCAAATATTGGACTTGCAGGATGTATTGAATTGCAAAAGAACATAATGAACATGTAGACATGAATGTTTTTCAATTTAGTTTTGTATTCTGATATACCTTCATATTAGGACTCAAGGAATTGTTTGATCATATTAAATACTCTTATTAAAATGTGTAAATACAAATGAAATACTAATGACTGCATATCAATTGTCTAAATTGTGTTTGTAGTCCTGCCAGGAGAGCTGAGTTATAACTTAAGTGGTTTGTCCAAAAACCTCACCCAAATTCCGCCCCACGGGCCCAAAGCAAAGGTTGGGTAGTCTGCCCCACAGGCCCATAACAAGGGTTGGGCAGTCTTCCCCACAGGCCCATTGCAAGGGTTGGGTCATGGAGGGGTGAGGGTTCCACCTAGGCATTCTGCCCCATAGGCCCGAGATACGGGTTGGGCATTGGAAGGTGGTAGACCGTAGGCCCTTAGGGATTCTCCTTTCCTGATGGGCTGAGTGACTCTTCTTATGTTTATCAATCTGTATTTATAATTATGTCTGATTTTGGATATCTATATATTAATGCTAACAAGTATGTTGTTAATGTGATAAATACAACTTCCAATCTAGGGTTATAGTATTAAAAGGACATTCTTTTGGAAAGAAGAAACCCTAAACCTAATCAACAAGAAAATTTTATGGTAGATAAACGGATTTTAGGGCAAGTCCGGTTGAGGGACATTACAGGCTCAAATTGTTTAGGAATACCATTTTACTACACCATTACCTCATTGGAGGTCATTTGAAGATCTCAATCTACCTAGAGAATTAGTGAGAAGATTGTGACAAGTTTGGGTGGTCGCCTAAGTAGAATCGCTACTTTTGGGGGTCTCGTTTTCCTATTTTCGTGAGGGTTTGTGAATAGTTTGGAGTTGAGCTTGGCATAATACAAAGATTTGACATATGGGGAAGTTGCACTATAAACGAGTTATTGGAGGTCGCACACAACATTTGGTGATGTCACAAGGTGTTTGGAACTGCATTTTAGCCGCTAGGTTCAAGGATAAACAATGACACCTCATTAAATAGGGATTGATTTAGAATTGGGAAAGGTTTTACAGTTTGTGCAAGGTTGTGGAGGCTCCTTTACCTGCCATGGAATAACAGACCTAACATTTGGGGTTGCCATAACCTATCAAAAGGGAGACGTGAGACCTAGGAAGATCTCCATTGTTATCAAGGAAGTGACGCAACAAATAGGGGATGTTTTGTGTAATGTCCCGTTTTTAGCCAGTTCAGTGTGTTGATGGATCAACCTATCAATGGGTCCTCGTAGGCTAATGTTGGTGTTCAGAGGGCCTTGTTTTGAGATTTTTCTTCTTTAGTAGTGATATTCAGGGTTTGCCTTGTTGAGGTGTTACATGCTCTGTTTATACACACTTACTATTTTTAGTAAGTCACTTGGACGTTGGGGTCAAACCTTACTATATATAGTAAGGCATCCAGATGAGCAGTGGGTTACCCCGTGGTGTTGACAAAATTAATTGATGATGAGTTTTGATGGAGTTATGATATATTAGTTATTATTAAAGTGATTACTTTAATAATAATTAATTAGTAAAAGCGGATATCATTAATAATTAATTTGACCTTATAATATATGACATATTTTAATAACAAAAGGTCAACTATTTAATGTATTAATTATGCCTTGGGAGTCATGTTTTTCAAGAGGAGGTATAAAAGCTTTGAAAAAGCACATTGAATATTCATACACATCAATTTTATGAGCATTTTGCTGTGAAGGAAGAACCAAGGTTTCTGAAAGCAAAATCAAGCTTTGAGAACAAAAACTCTCTCAGATTTTGAATTCTACAGGTGTGAAATACCACCCAAAGTTTTCTTATCAGGTGGCTTCAACCAAAGGTCACATTTGTGCAAATTGGGGTTGTTCATATTCAGATTTTCAAAGGTTATTTGCTCAGAACAGAAGATACTAGAAGGATGTAGTTGTTGAATATCATTTATTGTTGACATCAAGCAAATAGAAGGAAGCTATACTTTTATCATAGCAGGCCGTACATCTCCTAAACCCCGCACATCTCCCCGGCATGGCGTGAGTTCTCTAGGCCAAATTGCCTAAGGTTTCAACATTATTCTTTCACCATTTTGGGTGGCTAGGTCTTGGCTATCATTGTGCATTGTTTTTGAGGTGGAGAAATCTGTAATTTGAAGGTGGCTTCCAAGACAAGGGTTTACCAGTTTGCTGTTATAAGTATTTCAGATTCACAATAATTCATGCTTTGGCTTCCAGGTATGATGTTATGTAATTCTCAAGGATTGAATGAAATCTGATTTGATAGCTTATTGTATTTGCTTCAGTAGTTTGTTTATTTTGCAATTGTTTACATATATACATATATATATATTTCATTGCATTTCTTGGCAAAAATCTCAGAACACAAAAAAAGCAAAAAACCATAAAACCAAAAGCAATCAGATAAGAGCAGAAATCAGTTAGAAAATATCCATTTGGGGGAGGGATGTTTCATTTTGGGAGTTAATATTTGATTCGCAATCATTCCTTTTGAGAGTTGAACCAACTTTAGAATGCTCAATTTGTGAGTTGCCAATTGAAGGCATTTATCACTATCAGTGTAAGGGGCTTGATCTAGAAATTGCCGTGAAACCCTACATGGATAAGTGATGGGCTTAATATTTGAAGATTAGTGACAACAATTATTTCAAACCAATAGTACGGGTTTGATAATTAGTAATGACATGTTTATTTCAAAAAATTATACCACTGTTGGAAATTTAGAGATATTTGGGGTTTATTTTGCAATAATAAAAGGAATCCATCACCTACAACAGTATACCAGAAGATGATAGTCTGAACAAAAGTTTTGTTAGAAATCTGAAATAGATTTAATAATCCAAGGAACTTTATAAGATAAATTCAAAGCTACACAAATTGGAAAAACGTAAACAATGCAAACCAACAATTTCGAGAGATATGCAATGTCAAGATGATAGAATTGCACTAAGAGCTTCCAAGATATGAAAAATACAAGCTAGGTAGTGAGTTTATATAGAACTAAGGAGATGCTGGAGGTGGCAAATCAACCAATATGAATTGACCACCAATATTAAATAAAGTGTTGCAAAAGTAAATGCTCCACCCTTTAAGGGTGGGGACACCTCATCACCTTATCTCCTAGTTATTAAATAATAAACTCAATTTATTATCCTAAGCAATATTAATAAGTGTAGGAAAAACCTATAATTAAGGGAAAATAAATTAACCCATTAGAAAAATAAAAACCTACTCCAACACCCCCCCTTAAGCACACCTTAGGAGGATGTAAAAGATGATAGGTCTCGACAAATGAAGCCATGTTAGGTATCCATGTACATATCAAATTCCCCCCCAAAGAAGAAGCCCCTCACCTTCCCCACCGCCCCCCACAAATAGAGAGAGAACACCCCCGCAAAATAGAGAGAGAAGAAGAGAAGGATTAAGTAGCCCCCCCCTCCCCAACTGATTGTAATGTTCCACCTTAATTTTTTCTTGATTTTAACACATCAAACCACTGATTAGCATTAGCACCAAATACAAATCAGCTTGTAAAATAACCCTCACCAAGAATGTTCACCAAGATCCTAGTTTGGGCGAGGTGATAGCATATGGTTTGGGGATCATTAGGAATAAACTGAATTGAAAGGAACATTCATCTGCTTCAGCAGGCATCCACAAGCAGTGGGAATACTCCACTTATTCAGTGGGTGAAATTAGTGCAAAATTAATAAGGCAGCAAGCCAGCCATGTAACCACGCTTCCACTTGAACAGTGGGGGGTATTTATTCTACACTGTTGATGTTATAGCAGCTATGGTCTGCACTTCATTGCATGAAGTCTAAGAAGAAAGATCAAATTAAATGTATAGCCATTCGGCTATTTAATTCATGATCACAATATTATTAAATGCTAAGGGCCGACCCTTTATGGTTCAAATATTTTAGTCTTGGCTTGAGCCGACTTTATTTATTTATTATTTATTTTGTGATTCCTTTATGTGAGCCGACCTAAGTGAAGAGGTGCCTCACTTGTATAAAGGCAAGGTCATTTTTGTCATTACAACACAATCGATTCAAGCAAGTTCGCATCTATCTTCAAGAGTAGAATTCACACTTTATAGCAGCAGGTCCGATTTCAAGGAAGAACATATTCATTTGTATCTTGTGTATCTAGAAGAGGTGCGACCTCATTGCATTCAATATTTGGCCATTGCTGGGCCTGAGTTGTAAGCAGATTTCTGCCATTGTTCTATATTATAGAAGGGATTCATTTGCTGGGTTTTTCTCCCTCAAGAGGAGGGTTTTCTCAGGGTATCTTTGTGTGTTCATTGTCTTATGTGTTGCAATTCTTTTAAGTACTTTCATTATATAATCTGATCTAAGAAACACTAACATGGTATCAGAGCGGGTGTGAAAAAGATCGTGATCAGATTTAGTGTGCAACACTCACTTTATTCTTTTTCAGTCTATCTCTTATTTCTCAAAATTCAAGATGGTGAATGGTTTGAAAATCGAGGATAGACTCAAAGGGATTTCGAACTACACATCATGGAGGTTCAGAATCATGCTCACTTTGAAAGAGAATGATTTAGCTGAGTTCGTGAAAACAAAAGTTCTTGAACCTGAGGAGGAAGAAGAGAAATTGCAGTGGAGAAAGAAAGACACTAGGGCAAAGAAAGTGTTGGTTGATTCCGTCAAGGATCATGTTGTACCGATTGTCTTCAAGTTGGATACAGCAAGAGAGATGTTTGCAACCTTGGAAGAGATGTATGAAATCAACAACACTAGTCGAGCTCTCGCACTGAAGCAACAACTTCATCATGTGAAAATGGCGAAAGGAGAATCTATTATCACATACTTCATGAGGATTTCAGAGATAAGAGATCAGCTCTCCACAATTGGTCACATGATTGACGACAAGGACCTAACTATGCTGGCTCTCAATGGTCTTCCGTTTTCATGGGAGGCGTTCATTCAAAGAATCAGTGCAAGATCTAAACTTCCCAAGTTTGATCGATTGAGGATTGACTGCATTCAAGAAGAGTCGAGACTAACGGCAAGGGGAATTGGTCAAAGTTCAAAGAATGAAGAAATGCAAATTCTTGCCTCTCATTCATCGAACAAAGGAAAAGGCTTTAAGAAAGGGTTCTTCAAAAAGAATCGAGAGAATGGAAATGATGGTGCTCCTGCCTTCAAAAGGAAACGAGACATGTCCAAGATTCAATGTTTTCATTGTGATAAGTATGGTCACTTTGCAAAGGATTGTCCTCAAAGACCTAAGCAACAGTTGCCATTGCAAATGTTGAAGAAATCGCTCCACAGAAGGACTCCAATGATTATTTGTTCTATTAAGCCTTGTCAAGCAATGTTTCTACCAACGCCAACACTTGGTTGATTGATAGTGGTGCTTCTAGGCACATCACCGGTTTCAGGGGTCTCCTTTCAAACTTAGTGGAGACCAACTCTAGTGATCAAGTCGTTATTGGAGACGATGCCAGATATTCTGTGAAAGGAATTGGAAACTCCACTCTTCACTTGGATTCCGGGATTTCATTGGAGTTAGATGATGTACTGTTCGTTCCAGGGATAAAGAGGAATCTTGTCTCAATTTCAGCATTGGAAGACAAGGGTTATCAAGTTGCCTTCTCCAAAGGCAAAGTTCTTATATGGGCAAAGAACTCCAGTTTCAAAACTGCTCAAGTGATTGGAGTTAGACATGAGTGTCTCTACAGGCTATGCACTTGTCCTCTTCAAGCGCTTGTGCATGATAGCTCCAGCATGTGCGATCTTTGGCATCGAAGATTGGCTCACATTCACTTTCGTGCTCTACCTATCATGGAGAAGATGGTCACCGGTCTTCCAAAATTCAATCAAGAACACAAAGGTACATGCAAGGGATGCGCCCTAGGCAAGAATACAAAAGGTACGTTTCATTCTAGTGAAAGTAGATCTAAATGTATTCTTGATCTCATTCATTCTAATTTGTGTGGTCCAATGCCTATTGCATCTTCTAGTGGTTTCTTGTATTATATTATTTTTATTGATGATTACTCTAGAAAGACTTGGATTTATTTCTTGAGATCTAAAGAATCTGAAGAAGTACTAGAAAGATTCAGAGAATTCAAGGCACAGGTTGAAAACCTGTCTGGAAAAAGGATCAAGGTATTGAGATCAGATAATGGTGGAGAATACACCTCTGGCACATTTCGAGATTTTTGTATTGAAGCAGGGATTAAGAGGGAGTTCAGTGTTCCCTATAATCCACAACAAAATGGTATTGCTGAAAGAAAGAATAGGTCTATTGTGGAAGCAGTGAAAGCTATGATCCATGATCAAGACCTGCAAATCTCTCTTTGGGCTGAAGCATCAAGGACAGCCATCTATGTTCAAAACAGGAGTCCCCACAAGATCTTAGAGAATAAAACTCCTAAAGAAGCATTCTCAGGCGTGAAACCTGAAGTTAGTCATTTGAGGATATTTGGTTGTCCAGTCTATGTTCATATTCCAAAGGAGAAGAGAACAAAGCTAGAACCTTCTGGGAAGAAAGGAATTCTTGTAGGATACAGTGAGACATCAAAAGCTTACAGGATATTCATACCAGGACAAAAGTCTATTAAGAGAGAGTTGAGGTGAAAGCCCTTGATAATGCAATTCTCTATTGAGAGAGATTTGAGGTGAAAGCCCTTGTTTCCACCCTTTGGGAGAGCCATGGTGGATGTCATGTGTGTGACTCCATGACAGCATCACGTGAGGGAATCCGTGATGATTTTATTTGTGCTTGTGTATCACCCTCTGGGAGAGCCATGGTGAAAGTCACATTGAGGTGACAACATCACATTAAGTGATGAGCACTTGTTCTTACCATCTGTGGAGGTAGCCACAATGGTTGATATCACATTGAGATGATATTCTACTTTGTTTTCATTCTGATATGATGTGTCTTGTGCAGGTGGAAGTTCATCCCTAGCTGAGAGGGAGTGTTGATGTTATAGCAGCTATGGTCTGCACTTCATTGCACGAAGTCCAAGAAGAAAGATCAAATTAAATGTATAGCCATTCGGCTATTTAATTCATGATCACAATATTATTAAATGCTAAGGGCCGACCCTTTATGGTTCAAATATTTTAGTCTTGGCTTGAGCCGACTTTATTTATTTATTATTTATTTTGTGATTCCTTTATGTGAGCCGACCTAAGTGAAGAGGTGCCTCACTTGTATAAAGGCAAGGTCATTTTTGTCATTACAACACAATCGATTCAAGCAAGTTCGCATCTATCTTCAAGAGCAGAATTCGCACTTTATAGCAGCAGGTCCGATTTCAAGGAAGAACATATTCATTTGTATCTTGTGTATCTAGAAGAGGTGCGACCTCATTGCATTCATTATTTGGCCATTGCTGGGCCTGAGTTGTAAGCAGATTTCTGCCATTGTTCTATATTATAGAAGGGATTCATTTGCTGGGTTTTTCTCCCTCAAGAGGAGGGTTTTCCCAGGGTATCTTTGTGTGTTCATTGTCTTATGTGTTGCAATTCTTTTAAGTACTTTCATTATATAATCTGATCTAAGAAACACTAACATACACTACCACTTATTTTCGTGGGGGAAATTTACAATTAAGAAAGAATGATTATTAAACTCAACCACTCAATCGTGGGAGTGTAAACAAACATTAAGATTGCAGCAATAATAAAATAACAGCAGTTAGTACTACTAACTAGCTTTACAATGAATAGTTTCAGCTGCAAATAAAGAGATATGCTTCAAAACTCTGTCAAAGGTTAGAGTAATAATCTGTAACAATTACAATGCAATAAAGATGTAGAAATGAAGCTCAAACCAGCAATATGCTAAAATCACTAAGTTTGATCAGAAACAAAAAGAACAGAAAATCAGACCAACAATGAAGAGTTTCACCGAAATGCTCATATCTTCGCCAAACGAAGCTCGATTGATGTGAAACTACTTGTGCCTTTTGCACACACGCCCCGTCCGGAACGGGGACCCTTTTTTCCCTCTTTCCCTTTTTTGGTTCCTTTTGTTTCGCCTCATTTTGCGTACCCCATTTTTGTGCCCTAGAGTTGGGGGTAGCACGTTCCCCAATGCCATATTTTAAGTCTCGGGCTATCCAGGTTTTCCTTGTCGAAATTCTGGCACCGATGGCAATTTCCAGGTTTCCCCTTTCGGGTTTCCCTTTCCGGATTTCCTCTTTCGGATTTCCCTGGCCCGGTTTCCCTGGCCGGGTTTCCCCTCGGGCTTTGCTGTTTCGAATGGCTGTCCTGGGACAGCTTTCCGGACCCCGGACCTCTCGCCGCCCCTACATTTTTGGAAGTTCACCAACCCAACCTGCAACCGTACGGAGGATTCAATGTTGCATTAATGGCTGCTTTTTGCTATAAAACTGATTTTCCAGCCGTCATTATCAAAGGCTCGAGTGATAGAGAAGGATTGAAGAGCTCTCGACGAATCTGGTTTTCCTCCTGTCGGATTCCGAAGTGCTTTCCTGGCGACCTCCGCACATTTGGCAGCCTGTTCTTCGGATTTTCGAGGTAGGTTTTCCGTCCGTGCGACCTCGTTTTGTATTTTTGCGAATTTTTGGATTTTCTTAGGGTTAAAGTGTAAAATGAAACCTGAACTAAGTAGATTTACCCCCTGTGCGCATAACCCATATCTTAGAATTGGAAAATCCGCCGTTAAATCGCCCAAAAATCGATTTGAAACCTTCCCGCGTCGCGACTGTTCTTCGGAACGGCGCTGGCGTCTTCCGGGCCCGGGTCTTCTCGCGGCTGTCCGTACCGCCATCTTCCTTCGAATTTTCGACCTTTTCCCTCCTTTCGGATTCCCATCTCTGGAATTCCCTTTTTGGGATTTCGTTGCATCTCCGCCGTTTCAAACGGCCCCGTCCGAGCGTCTTTCCGACCCTCCATTTCCGTCTAAAATCAAGCTTCACAATTTTCTTCAAATCCGTCCCTAGAATTCGGTTCTCGGGATTCTGTTCCCAGAATTCCGTCCTCATCTCGCTGTTTCAAATGGCGTCCGCCTTGCGACTTTCCGCACTTTGTTACCCGGCCGCAAAATGTTTCACCTCCCGGTCGAAACCCTTACCATTTTCTTTCCCTCGGACTTTTGCCCCCGGGATTCCGTAGTCTTCCCGGATCCCGGACCCCGGTCCGTTGTCTGCCGGAACCCCATGCCTTTGGTCTTTTTTCTTCCAAGCTTCTTCGGGATTTTGGACGCCGAAATTCCCTCCTTGGGATTTCGTTCCTCTTGAGCCGTTCTTAACGGCGAGCTTCGAGCTTCTTCCCGACCTCTGGGTCCCGGCGCCTCGTTCGCCGTCCGTTTGTCCCGAACCATCTGGCCACTCCCGGAAGCTTCCTCTCGGGATTCCGTTCCTCTTGCGCCGTTCTTAACGGCAAGCTTTGAGCTTCTTCCCGACCTCCGGGTCCCGACGCCTCGTTCGCCATCCGTTTGTCCCGAACCATCTAACTGCTCTCGGAAGCTTCGGTTTCCTTCACCGGATTTCCTCTTCCGTTTCACTGTTCTGCATAGCCGACTCCAAGCCGCTTCCCGGCGACGGCAATCCGAGACTCGGATTCCGTCGCCCAGAATTCCGTCTCCTCTGCGCCGTTTCCAACGGCTTCCCTGCAGATGATGCCCGAACCTCCAAATGGGGCATCAAATGACCTCCAAATCCAAAATAGATTTCGACCCACTTGCTAGAATTCTATTTTCTTCCATTTCCAACTTCAAATCCAACTTCGGGAAATGCATATGGGAATTCCATTCTCATTTTGCCCTTTCAAGCGGCATTTTGCCAAGGGATTTCCGGCCCAGGAACTCCGGATTGTTTGCACTGCCCTCTAATGATGAAATATCTTGCCTCTGTGATTGTTAAGTATGAATCGTGATTGCCGAACCAATCTTGACATGCAGGTATTTGTCGTTAGCCATTTTGCCAAGTTCGTTGTTACTGATTCTCGTCTGTTGTGCAGGATTTATGGAATCCAGCCCAGAGACTTCCAGTGCTTCCAAAAAAGGAAAAGGAACAGCTAAGCCACCAAGGGGCAAGGAAGACAAGGAACTGATGAAGTACAAGTTCCAAGGGGTCTCTATCCAATCCAGGGTCACTACCCTTTGGAGGGATGTTTCAGATACCAACATCGGATAGGTCAATGTCGATGAATTTACGCAGAGGGTTAGAATGAACCCGAAAATTGCGAATGCCAAGTTGATAAAGAGCAGTGGACTGGCTAAAGCTGCAGGTTTCCCACCGGCCCTAGTGTCCCCGGAACTGGTAATGGCGTGTGTTGAGGCATACCAATCTGATACCAGAACGATCGTGGATCATGAGGGGAATATCCTTGCAGATATGTCTCCGTTAGGCATTACGAACACCTTCCACATTCCAGCCTTCGAGAGCATGGAGGTCCCCACCTTGGAAGACTGCCAGGAGGTGTGGGAACAGGACCCGTTGGATTGTAAAAAGCTCATCAACCAATGCTGG
The DNA here is from genome assembly GCA_007115665.2 of Sequoiadendron giganteum. Classification (NCBI taxonomy): domain Eukaryota; kingdom Viridiplantae; phylum Streptophyta; class Pinopsida; order Cupressales; family Cupressaceae; genus Sequoiadendron; species Sequoiadendron giganteum. Next base: position 36,906,861 of record CM021110.1, read on the forward strand.
TTGAAGGACAAACGGGCTAGTGCTGGGAAGCTCCCTCAGGAGCTCTACCGCAGTGACTTCCATGAAGACTACCATGATCTGGTAACGCTGCTCAGCCGAATCAGGGGCCTTCCTTGCGTGGTTTTCTTTCAAGAATGGATGTTCTATTTCATAGAACAGATCCTCCGAGGTAAGGGTACCGCCTTCTATTGGGGCGAAATCATCAGCGACTGTTTCCACGAGCAGTTTACCACTGTGAAGAAAACTAACAAATTCTTCATGACCTCTTACTTGGTGTATTCCCTCGCCAATCGGCGACATTATCAAGGTTTGACAGTGATGCCAAGTGATCCATCAGGGCCAGAGCTCAAACCATATGACAAGTACCCTCAGTTGCAGTTTAGGAATTTCAAAACAAACTATTGCAGGGTGAATGACGCGTTCATTGCCCACGTAATCCGGTCGGTGGGAGGAGATTTTCATAGAAGGATGTCCCACAGTGCCAGGGTCCTCTTTAGACAATATGCCTTCTGGTACATCCAGTTCCCAAGGTTCACCTACATCCGTGCCGAAGGCTTCTCAGATAAACCAAACAAGCTGCCCCGGTACCCAAACGACCGGATTGTTCTCTTGGAGCTGACCCGGCAGCTGCGACACATTCACAGTGTCTTGAGTGAAAAGCATCTGGTAGGCACCGTCTACCCCATGAACCTTGGACAGGGGATGTATAAGGTCCACACTTCCCAGTGCGCAGGATATTCAGAAAGGGAGTTGGCAGAATATAATTTTGAACAATATATAGCAGGGTCATGGATGGATCCCTATGGCCATGTCAGAAAGGCACTGGGGCGCGGATATGCCCACCTCCACAACATTGAGGACTTCTGGGTCAACTGCAGGGATGATCTTGAGGTACGGTTGCGATATTATATGCGCATGACCGTCATCCATGTACAAAGGGTGAACTTATGCCCAGTTCCTGATCAGCTGGAGGAGGATGAGGAGGCAATTGTGGATCCGGTTTACGATACAGTTTCCAACCTGCCGCTGCCCGCTATCAACTGGGATACACCGGAGCTTAATGATATTGGTGTGCTCACCAGGTCCGTTGAAGCTCGAACGAGAGCATGGATCGACGAGAAGGTGGCCCAATTGAAACAACGAGGGGTCATCCTGACATACACCGAGCTTGCAAGTGAGCATGTAAGTGAGCCAAGTGGCTCCGAGGGTGGGGAAGCTGCTGCTGCAACTGGGGAGACATCTAAAACCCCACCATCTCTGAAGACCAAGAAAAGAAAAGAGGCTAGCCAACAACTGCTCAAACCAAAAGTCTATGCCCGTAAGTTTTCCGAGCCGGAGCCCTCTAAGAAGAAAAGAAAAACAATAGGAGGCACGGAGACAACGGTGATGCCTAAGGGTTCGCCCCTCGGGATCGCGAGCAAAAGATCTAGCTCGTTTGGATCTCCACCCATTATAATCACCGCCGCCACCCCTCTTGCTTTAATTCCAGCTTCTGCTTCCTCCCCGCCTGCGGTGGATATCTCCGTCCATCTTGCTCAGTCTCCTCCAATATCGCAGGTCATTCTCGTGGATTCATCATCCGCCGCCACCTCGCCAATGACCTCTCCCTCCATGTCTCCTTCCCTTCCTTCCGTTTTTGCTGCCACAACGCCAGCCCCAAGCCTTCCAGAATCTTTTGTGAAGTATATGCAAAATGTGCTTTCTGAGCTTTCGGGGATGCTCACCAATCCAATAGTCCAGGCTGCGATAGCTCAGGTTATGGCCTCCACTCCAACGGCATCCCCCTCTACCAAATCACCAAAGATGAAGGCGACCATGCAAATATCAGACGAGCGTGAATGGCAACAGCTTGAGGCTGAGAAGGCGCCGGAAGATGAAGAGTTTGAATATCACGAACACCCCTTGTTCGAGAGTCGGAAAATTGATAAGGTGGCCTATGAATCTTCAAGTGAGGGCAGTGAGTCAAGTGAAGCCAGTGAGGACCTTGATGCTGAACTGATCCGAGAATCGAATGATCCCGGGCTCAATGCAGAGTGGGGCAAACAGCTCAAGGAGATTGAGGACAAGGAGGCCGAGGATCGGCTTGCACAGGAAGATGAGACTGCTGCTTCGGAGACAGAAGGTAACAAGTCTCCAACCGAAGAACATGGCAAAACTCCGGAGCATGGTGAGGAAACTTTCCTCCAAGAGAGTAAACAGACAGAGAGCCCCGAGAAGCATCAAGATACTCTAAACGCGGAAGAGGATACTGAAAAGAAATATTCACCCAAAAAGCAGCTACGTACCGAGTCTCCCGTTGGGCATGGGACATTCGAACAAATTTCTGATGAAGGAAAGGAAGATGCAGGAACGAATGAGAAGGCTCTGGTTGTCAGTACTGTTGAACTCGAAGGAAAGGACAGCGGAACTCAAAGTGTACTGCCAGCCGAGGAACCTCAAACGCCCGATTGGCTGCAGCAACAGCTCAAACAAAAGACTCCCGCATCAAAGGATCCCAAGGCAAGGTTGGAAGCCATCATGGCCAGAGCGCGGGTGAGCACCAAAAAAGACAAGAAGCCGAGGGTCAGATCGAGGATAACTATGGATGCCTCGGGATCAAGAGCAGTGCAAATAGCAACGCCGATGGTTGGGGAACAAGGCATAACTTATAATGTCTCCACCATCGATCTGGGAGTGGCCACAAGGGAGCAGAAAGTTGAGCATCTCCAGGAGTCGATCGCCACAGTGGTGCACCTTATCCAGCAGGATAAGATCTCCAAGGAGGAATTAAAGGAGCAGGTGGCCGACCTAACAACATATATTTAGCAGTGGTTGTCTTCGGATGATCAGCCGACATCATCGGCCCCGCTTCAGTTGCTGTCTAGAGAACAAATTGACAAACTAGAAAAGAGACGAAACTTGGACAAAACTACGGAAAATTGGTTCCAGCAGGTTTTGGTCATAGGGAACTCAGGTATCAACGTGGTCGCTCAGGCAGCAAATAGGTTCCTAGAGGTTCAGAAAACTCTCGAGGACACGAGGCAGATCTGTGAGAGGTTCCCCAGGAAGTACGATGCAGCCTACCCAAAAATTGAGGCCATTCTCGCGTTGCCGAGTGATATCTGGGAGAAGAACCTTGCCTTCAGCTATGACGACCACTGGCTGGTGGATACTTGGAAACGAGATTATAACCACCGAAAGAGAAGGCTGGAGCAGATTTTGGAACGGGTAGCGCTTGACATTGAATGGGCAAGGGAGTCCAGGGAGGAGTGTACTCAGTACCTCAAACTGATGATGGGATACGAAGTGCCCGCGGTCGAGATCAATCCCGAAAACATCAAGCCCCACTTCTTGAAGATTATGGAAGATGGGATGTCCGCCGAGATCACCACCGAGTTCATGTGTTTTGCGGCTCGAGCTTTCGCGCAATCAGAAGTTTGCAAAGAGAACGATGCTAAGTATAAGGCAGACTGGGAGAGGCTAGGCAGCAATTCCTAGGAGTGGAGTTACCAGATCTTGAAGGCTGACATCTTGGAGGTGGAGAAGTTTCAGTCTCTGATCCTGAGTTTCATGGAGTATGCCGCGTTGAAGAAGCAAGAGGGCAACCCAGTCATCGACGAACAGTTCCTTAAAGAATAGCTACAGCAGAGGGCAAATCACTAAAAGACAAATTTGCTACAGTGCTGTCACTAGGTGACAAAATAGGGAAGAGACAAGAAAGTATTTATAAATGTAATATAATTGGGAGTAGGTGAAACCCTAATGTAAAATGAATCTTGGCCACTCATTTTGTTTTTTGAAAACTATAAATAGGGCTCTCCTCCTCTCATTTTGAGAGAGTGGAGTTGTTGTAAAGGCATGCTGAAGAAATTATAAATAGCAAACACAGTCAATTTTGGTGTATTTTCTGGGTTTCTCAATATGTTTCATGATTCCTCTCCCTTTTAGTTATAGCTTTGCTTTAAGTTATTTTGCTATTCTAGCATCTTCAGTTTAAACTTGGTAGATTTAGTATGTTTTCTCTGGTTTTGGAGATAGTTGCTGTGTGTATGCTTTCCTTGTCCATACTTTTGGTCATTTGCTGAAGGTAGATGACTGTGCAAAGTTAGTCTGGACTTCGATTCCATTGCTGCTCATTAAACTTTATCTTTGTTCATGTTTCCATCATGAATGAATGATGAACATTTGCAGTCCCTAGAAGATAGCACTGATTTCATGATATTGTGAGAATTCTGGTTAAGTGAAATCCCGTTTAAGGAAACTGTCCACAGCAGGAACCTCCATGATCACTGTTCATTGGTAGTTGCAGGTCCAGGAAACATCTTTCTTCCTCGCCCTTTCTTTTTCCCTTTTTTTAGAATCAACTTGTGCCAAGGTTCGTTGCACATTATAAAGCCAAATCCAACGAAATAATGGAGTCTAAGACTGCTGTTTGAACCTGCAACAAAGCATATCAATTCCAGACCTCTAGAACTCCATTTATCGACTCAATTCCCCTACAACTTCAACCACGTAAGGCCGCCTTGTGATTCTAGCAAATCACATAAACAACTGAAATATTCCAAGCACTGTCAAGACCTGACATCTGAGAGACCTTGGGATAGTGTTCTGCAATTTGATTGTGGAAGATTGTCTTTCAAGAGAGGTAATGCACCTACGCATTACCTGTGTTGAGAAGTGCATAAAAACACCATCAACAAAACTGAATGCAGATGAATCCTTGAACATAGGCATCCAAATCACAGCAGAAAGACACCTTTAAAAATCGCAGCTTTCAGTGGCACAAATCCCAATGCAGCCAGGAAGAATAGTACGACATCCAGGAAAGGTTGAACTTCTCCCAAAAATCCAAAACTTCGTAATAAAATCTGCAAACTTGCAAAAATGGGCGCCCTTCACAGTTGCACAACTTGAGCCAATACCCAGAATGAAATAAAAATCAAAGGCGAAGCTTTCAGCAGAAATTCGCTTCAGCCATTGACATCAGCAGTACAAACAGATTATAAATCAGCAACCTACTTGTAAATAAAACAAAAAATCGAACTCTTTTCACACTCCTGAATGAAGCATGGTCTTTATAAATCTTTCTAGGAAGCCATAGTTTCAGGCCCGAAGAAAGGTGAATTTGCTAAGCTTCCTCTTAGCCAAGTTTGCTAAGCTACCTCTCAGCTAGGTTCTGGATTCAATCCAGCAGCATAACTTTACTTAATTTTCCAACCATCCGAAACAATGAGCAAGGCCTCAATAAATAAACTTCAATTGGTAAATGAAGCAATTTTGTAACTCTCCACAAGAAATTGTTCATTTCCTCCAAGGGACGCCACCTCAAAAGCATTTTAAAATATTTGAAACTCTTAAATTCTTAATATTCTTCCCAAGTCGTCCTACTTTGAAGAGATATTTAAACATTAATGACATATTAAAATTCATTAATGAGGCGTCCATCTCATGGCCCCATTTTTAAAACAACTTGAAGTTATCAAGCCTAGGCGTGGGGTACAACTTCGAAACATAAAATTGACTAAGTATGGAACTTAGTCCAAGGAGGTAACCGAGAGCAATGCTCAAATTGCAACTGATTACTGCTAAAAATAGCAAACTGACATTAGCCGAGCTGAACCAAGCTGATAAAGAAGCCACTGCCACAAATGGACTTACTAAAAATAGCAAATGCCAAAAATAGTAAGTTCATTGCAAACTCAACAAAAAGCCAAACTGAACAACCACACTGAATTGCAAAAGACTGAACTGCTGCTAGAATGATACTGCTATAAATTGACTTACCAAAAATAGCAATTGCTATAAATAGTAAGTTTGCAAAACATCAATTGAATCACCAACTGAGTAGTAATCAAGACTTTTTATAAATAGTTAGTGTTTCCAAATTCCATCTGAACACAAACCGGGAAGCCAACATGACTTACTATAAATAGTAAGTGCCCGAAAAGGTTGTCAGAATCAAATGCATGTCACACCACCTCGTAGATCTCTGAAAACCCAAAAACCTACCTTGCATGCAAGGTATTTGCTAAAAATTGCATGTCATTATCTCAACATGCATGTTACCTCATCTCGAAGCTCTCCAAAAACCCAGAAAGCTCCATTAGACATGCATCAAAAAAATACACATGCAAAACTTCAAAAATGCATCTAAAAGTGGAAACCCTAATTTCCCATTTTGCTTAGCCTACAAGTTTCCAGAAATAGGCTAAAACCTCAAGAAGAGTGTAGGGCTAATTGGGGACATTACAATCCGCTCTTCCCAAAATTGCTTGTCCTCAAGGAATGCCACCACACTCCAAGAAAACAGTTTGATCCTTACTATGCCAAGTAGGATCCCAGGGTCCCATGTCCATTTTTGAAAAGACCCACCATGCTGATGCTGCACCACATTGATCACACAATCAAAGCCATCATCCCAAAACATCACTGTCCTCCTCTGTATCCCTGAAAGATTACAGAACATATGGCTTGAACTGGAAGACCAAGAGGAACAAAATTCAAAACATTGCAGCATCTCACACCCCAAAGTCTTTGAGAAGTTAATATCATCAATGCCAATGATCAACATCATTTGGAGCACAAAGAACATTGATCTAAGCAACTCAAAATTATTCTCATCAGCAAAACTCCTCAAAGCATCAAATAGAATCACAACAACAAAGGTGACTCCAACAAGGATATTCGCAAAGAAGGAAGTAACTCTTTGCAGATACATAACAGCCTCATCCTCAAAGCTCTTCAAGGATGTCCAATGCCTTCTCTAAAGATCATAGACATATACAAGAAGACACTTGAACTCTTTCACAGTTCTCTCTCCAAAAATCTCAGAAAGACGAACCAAAACAGCCCAAGGTTCGCTGCCCCGAACATGAGTACCAAAGAATGTTCGCAAGTGACTACTAGAAAGAACTCCAACTCTATCCAAAGACTGATTTGGATCAGTCCAAATCACCATTCTTCCCATTTGAGGCCAAAAATCATCTCTGGAAAGAGATTGTGAAGTGAAAATATGAGCGTACCAGCTGCCCATCAAATCAAAATTGAATGACTCAACATATGATTTTAAAGGAATCAACATGCTAAGAAAAGAACAGTTGCTGCCATACTGAAAATTCTCATTCAATTTGACCAATCTGCGTAGAATCGAAACTGGAAACACCCATTCGAACAGTTCCAACACAGCAAAAAACCATTCTTTGCTCCAAACCACCTGTTGATGATCAAAAAAATTCATCCAATGGCTGATAAAGAAGGTAGCAGCACCAATAGAACTGAAAATTTGACTCTTATCACTCAGGCATACCTTCTTTCCACACATAATAATCTTCATCAAGACATGTTTAAAATCCCATACTTGGATAATCAACCATAGAAATTTTCCAACACACCGGAACAAATTCTCTTTATGATTCCAAATGTTAGATAGAGCCAAAAATGATCTCCAAAATCCAGTGTCCTCTTTAGTGTTCCATGGTAGCCACATCATGAAAGCTTCAACAAGAAGATTACATGGAACAAATAATGTCTTCAAATCCCATCCTAAGAAGAGATTGGAGTGAACTGAATTAACACTCAACTCAAAAGATGGATTATTAAACATATAAACTCCTTGAATTGCAACCATTGCCTTCTTTACAAATTCAATTGCATGATCTCGTTCATTAATCCAACAATGATAATCTGATTTCTTAATTTCTAAGGAGTCTTTAATGAAATGCAAATTAAAGAGAGTGGCTCCATCTCTAGCTCCTTCCTGTCTCTCTTTAATTAAACTATGTGAGCGGTCAACTTTGAATAGGACTTGCACCTCATCTTCAATGGATATCACAAATTGACCTTCCCACTCGTAAGTATGCAAGGATGGCGAATTGCTGGTAGGCTGCATATCAAAATTAGAACTTCGTTTCTTGTCTTTGCTGGCCTCATATCTGCTCCAAAACTCTTGTCTGTCACCACCCATCAACTGAAAATAAAGAGGATCAAATTTTACCAATTCTTCAAACCTTTGTTTACAATTAGCTTCATGAATTGAAAAATTAGATTTGTGTTTGAGATCCTCTTTAAACTTTTCATCAGCAAGGACCTTTTGGTCTTCTAAAACTGCTTCCACCTCACTGATACGATCATATGTTTTAGCAGCCCCCAACTTGATCATTGAGTCATTATGGGGCTTTTCCATGCAAGCTTCTTCGTCAAAGACATCTTCTCCTCCCATGACCATTTCATAGCTTGCATTGAAATCAAAATTTTGTACTTTGTTGGGATCAAAGGGAAACTTATCCCAAACAAGTTCCTTGTCAACACTAGGCGCCTTCACACCCAAATCCCAAACACTGAAAGGTTGATTAACATGATCAAAAGGAAAGTTCTTTTCATGCTGCTCTTGGAGTGTTGCCTCTTTGAACAAGACACCTCCCAACACACCAAAACTGATATCTTCACAAATATCTTTTCCCAAGAGCTTAGTTTGATGATCTAACTCAAAACCACCTAAACCTCCATTATTAAAATGAGGCAAGGCATCTTCACTGTTAGCTGGTTTGAAGATTATATCCTTCTTACCTTCAATAAGCCCATCATGTAAAGGTATATTACTGATCTCTTCATTAGTAGTCACAAGCACACCAAGGAGGTCTTCTTGAGAAAACGCCATAGAATCATTGAGAAACAACTTTTTATTTCCGTCTCCTGTATTAATGTCCACCTTATTTATCTGCTCTGTCTTCTTCAAGTGGCTCCAATTTTCCCTCACACTGATTGAACAAATCTCTGATCAACAAACCAAAAGTAGAGGAATTCTTCCCTTCTTGTTCATGAATGTTTAGCAGGAAAGATAGGACGGAATTTGGAATATCATCCAACTCTTTGATAATCAAAACTAAAATGTTTCTCACTGCTGCAACTACATCCTCCTCTTGTTCACTCCAAGTTGAAATGAAGAGGTAATGGATCAAATAATATATTCGATCTTGCATACCCAATTCAACTAGCAACTTACTTGTTTTGAGTTCTGAAAAGATCTTCAATATAACAGCTCTTCTGGAATACTGATTGCTATCAGTTTCATCGAGATCTTGAAAGCTTTCTATGAACATATGAAGAACTCTTTCCACAGTTTTATCATCATAGGGCACCAAGGGTGCTCAGATTCTCATCACTTCACTAAGGCATGAAGTAACAAGTAAATTGATCTCTTCATCTAGATGCCTCAACCAATAAGGACGTTTTAGGAAAGTCACTGCAGGCGTCAATGCTGTTTTAATTATCCTTGAAGGTGACTGCTTCACCTGGCTCAAACATTGTTCCAACGTAAGAAGTATTCTCACTTCTTCTTCCCTTGTCTGACGTTCATTAATGAGCCTTGCACCTACAAAGTGTAAAGATCTTGCCAAATATTTCTCTTCATTTGTAGCCATAGCTTAAATTGGCAAGACAAGGTTTCATAAAACCTCTGAAAAGGTGTCAACTTCAAAAACTTCTGAAGCTGAAACTAAACTCTATTATGCTTTTGATGTAGTATCGGTTTTCACTGACACACTTCTCAAAAACTGAAGCGCTGAAACTCACAGGATGGCAGGAAATTAGGCTCTGATACCACTGTAATGCTCCACCTTAATTTTTTCTTGATTTTAACACATCAAACCATTGATTAGCATTAGCACCAAATACAAATCAGCTTGTAAAATAACCCTCACCAAGAATGTTCACCAAGATCCTAGTTTGGGTGAGGTGATAGCATATGGTTTGGGGATCGTTAGGAATAAACTGAACTGAAAGGAACATTCATTTGCTTCAGCAGACATCCACAAGCGGTGGGAATAGTCCACTTATTCAATGGGTGAAATTATTACAAAATTAATAAGGTGGCAAGCCAGCTATGTAACCACGCTTCCGCTTGAACAGTGGGGGGTATTTATTCCACACTACCACTTATTTTCGTGGGGGGAATTTACAATTAAGAAAAAATGATTATTAAACAAAACCACTTAATCGTGGGAGTGTAAACAAACATTAAAATTGCAGCAATAATAAAATAACAACAGTTAGTACTACTAACTAGCTTTACAATGAATAGTTTCAGCTGCAAATAAAAAGATATGCTTCCAAACTCTGTCAAAGGTTAGAGTAATAATCTGTAACAATTACAATGCAATAAAGATGTAGAAATGAAGCTCAAACCAGCAATATGCTAAAATCACTAAGTCTGATTAGAAATAAAAAGAACAGAAAATCAGACCAGCAATGAAGAGATTCACCGAAATGCTCATATCTTCGCCAAACGGAGCTTGATTGATGTGAAACTAAATGCAGATGAATTCTTGAACATAGGCGTCTAAATCACAGCAGAAAGACACCTTTAAAACTTGCACCTGTCAGTGGCACAAATTCCAATGTAGCTAGGAAGAATGGTACGACCTCTAGGAAAGGTCAACCTTCTCCCAAAAATCCAAAACTTTGTAATAAAATCTGCAAACTTCCGAAAATGGGCGCTCTCCATAGTTGCACAACTTGGGCTAGTACCCAAAATGAAATAAAAATCAGAGGTGAAGCTGTCAGCAGAAATTCCCTTCAGCCATTGACATCAGCAGTACAAACAAATTATAAATTAGCAACCTGCCTGTAAATAAAACAGAAAATCAAACTCTTTCCACACTCTTGAATGAAGCATGGTCTTTAGAAATCTTTCTAGGAAGCCATTGTTTCAGGCCCGAAGAAAGGTGAATTTGCTAAGCTTCCTCTTAGCCAGGTTTGCTAAGCTACCTCTCAGCCAAGTTCTGGATTTAATCCGGCAGCATAACTTTACTTAATTTTCCAACCATCCGAAACAATGAGCAAGGCCTCAATAAATAAGCTTCAATTGGTAAATGAAGCAATCTGTAACTCTCCACAAGAAACTGTTCATTTCCTCCAAGGGATGCCACCTCAAAAGCATTTTAAAATATTTGAAACTCTTAAATTCTTAATATTCTTCCCAAGTCGTCCCACTTTGAAGAGATATTTAAACATTAATGAAATATTAAAATTCATTAATGAGGCGTCCATCTCATGCCCCATTTTTAAAACAACTTGAAGTTATCAAGCCTAGGCGTGGGGTACAACTTCGAAACATAAAATTGACTAAGTATGGAATTTAGTCCAAGGAGGTAACCAAGAGCAATGCTCAAACTGCAACTGATTACTGCTAAAAATAGCAAACTGACATTAGCTGAGCTGAACCAAGCTGATAAAGAAGCCACTACGACAAATGGACTTACTAAAAATAGTAAATGCCAAAAGTAGTAAGTTTATTGCAAACTCAACAGAAAGCCAAACTGAACAGACACATTGAATTGCTGCTAGAATGATACTGCTATAAATTGACTTACCAAAAATAGCAATTGCTATAAATAGTAAGTTTGCAAAACATCAATTGAATCACCAACTGAGCAATAATCAAGACTTACTATAAATAGTAAGTGTTTCCAAACGCCATCTGAACACAATCCGGGAAGCCAACATGACTTACTATAAATAGTAAGTGCCCGAAAAGGTTGTCAGAATCAGATGCATGTCACACCACCTCGTAGATCTTTGAAAACCCAGAAAAAACCTAGAAACCTACCTTGCATGCAAGGTATCTGCTAAAAATTGCATGTCATTATCTCAACATGCATGTTACCTCATCTTGAAGCTCTCCAAAAACCCAAAAAGCTCCACTAGACATGCGTCAGAAAAACACACATGCAAGCCTTAAAAAATGCATCTGAAAGTGGAAACCCTAATTTACCATTCTGCTTAGCCTACAAGTTTCCGGAAATAGGCTAAAACCTCAAGAAGAGCGTAGGGCTAAATTGGGGACATTACATTGATCCAATGGTAGATGCTCGAGATTGGATGGAGAAGATGGTCTACGATTGTTGAACAATGTTCCTCCCCTTAGGAAGAAACAAAACCAAAGGTGTATGTAAGCTATCTCCCAAGTCTTGAAAAGAATATGTAGGAAGAAAACTCAAGATGTATGGAGTCTCTGAACTTAGCTCAAGTGTCCCCATGTCGATGTTGAAGGCTCTCACAATCAAATCAGGCATTCTAGGCTACAGTGCTGAAAATGAAAAATTAGAATCTCCTAGAGATTGATGTAGAACACAATCCAAAGACTCAATTATCTCCTCTAAAGCTATCTCTTCCAAATGCTGATCCAAAGTATCCACACTGATGTCAAACTATGATGAATGATCATGAATGAGAGGGCCAAAGTGCTCCCTCACAACAACCGAAGAAGAATCAACTTCATCAAAGAGAAGATGAATGTAATCAATAGTGTCTCCCAAATCTATAATATGTGTTTCCATAAACAAGTATGAAATCCCTATCAAGAGATCATCCCGCAAAGCTGAATTTGAAAGACTATGGATGTCCTACTACAAGGAATCACTAGAAGCTTTCAAATAAGCAACACTGAACTTTATAGTAACAATAGATGCATGGACCAAAGAATTGTCTTCAAAGAGAAGACGTATGTCCTCAATGGTGTCATCTAGATCTGAAATGAGGGACTCTACAAAGAAACAAGAGATGTCTGGTAGAAATTGGTCCCAATGAACTAAATCTAGAAGACATAAATGACCATGCTGCAATGAATCATTGGAGGCTCTTGAAGAAACATCTCTAGAATTTGAAATAGCAACAATTGATTGAGATGGGGTATCAATGTGAGAATGAGAAGCAAGAAGAAAAGTCTCTATGTCATTTGAACGTTCAAGACCTACAAAATACTCAAGCTCCTCTATAGTAGCATCATCAAAGGGTATATTATTTGCATCATCAACTGGAATGAGGCAATCTGAAGCAGAATCATTTGGGAATGGAGAAACATGAGGGTCTCCAAACATCTTCCAAATCTTGGTCCAAAGTGTGTGAGGACAATCAATGTCCACTATAGCTCACATAGTGTCATTATCAACATGAGAATCAATCAATCCTAATACTTGATCAATTTTATTATCCCATATTGATTCCCTTCCAGGTGTGTCTGGTTCAAGCATGAGCCCATAAAGGTAAGGAAAAAGTTTGAGCTATCTAAAATGGGGTTAGAATGCCTTTTTTCCAAGACTCATAATTTGCCTTATCCAAGATTATCACAAAAGGATGAACAAAAAAACCCATAATACAATCCTCAAATGATTACAAAAGACACCACAAAGAACACCAATACACTCCTACCCTTTTCACTAGTATCAAAAATCACCCCCCCACCCCCCTAAATATTATATGGTTGACACTTTATAGTTTATTGTGTTTACAACTTTTCCATGATACAATGTTCAATAAGCTCACAATAGCCAAAATTACAAATTCTGATACAAAATGAACTTGAGATAAAATCTAGGAAAATTAGCTTATAGCTATGTAGTGCTCTTCACCACCTTTCCAATGCCTATTCGTTTCTGAAAAATGGAGCACCAAGGCGAAAGTTATGGTTTGTTGAAGAAGTTAACAACAAACAATTTCAACCTAAAATATTTGGCAAAACATGGAAAAAATTCTTTTCAATACCTCCATGGATGGAAAGTGCTTGTCTCTAGCTTTTCGGTGATATCTTGTTCTCAAAAAACGGACATCATGGCAAAAAGTTATGCAAGTTTGAAAAAAGACCCAATTTGGCCTAAATGAGGGCCCTGGTGGCCCTTGAGCGGGCAGTGGGTGGTGCTGCCAACGGAGGTGGTGCTTGGGCAGCGTAGTGGTGGCAACTTTGTGGTGGCTGGCGGTGGAATGGGTTGCAATTGGGTAGAGTTTTTTTTTGACTGTTGGGGTTTTAGATTTCTGTTGGTCATGGTTTTTTGACTGACCGCTAGCGGTTAGCAGTCTAACCACCACTACTAAGCAGTCTGAGGACTACGGGCTCAGCCGCTAGCGGCTATTTTGCCACTAGGCGCTTAATATAATGCACTATTTAATATATATAATTATTGAAACGTGCCCCTTAATTTTTTCTCAATGTTTTCACAACACAAACCAGCACTACGCCAAATGTTAGTGTTAGCTCCCCAAAGATAATCAAATTGAAAGTAACCTTCGCCAAGAATGTTCACCAAGATCCTATTGAAGGCGAGGTGATAGTATATGTGAAGGGATCGTTAGCAACAACTGTATTGAATTGCAATGCTGGAAATGAGAGTAGGCGGTGATCCGACCATGAAGATTCCACGCTACCACTTATTCAGTGGGGGGAAAGATATTACAATGAAGAACAATTCATCCGATTTTCAGTAGGCATCCACTCAATAGTGGGGATTCGCCACTTAAACAGTGGGTGAGATAGAGAGATACTAATGTTTATTCTTCCACATTGGCGGTAAACCATCTAGGGGTTACAATGTGTGAATTAAAACACAAGCAAATGCAGAAATATAAATGATTGGATTAGTACTACTAATTCTCAGCCTTACAATGTAAATTATCTGCAAATTACAAAGATTTTCAATAGAAATCTGCTCCAAAACAGCTGCAATGATGACACTATATTTCTGATTACAAATAAGAATGAACATACCCAAGAAATATAGCACGAAATGGATATAACCAAGTCTGATAAACAAGACCAACAAACTGAATGTTCAGACCAGCAAGCTAGGAGATCACTAAAATGCTCATATCTCCTTCGATACTCAACCAAATGACACCAAATCAAATGCAAATGAAAGCTAGATGAAGGGCGACCAAGAACAAGGCATTAAATAGTATCAATACCCTTCAAATTATTAAGCACACATCCCAAGAAGAAATCTAGAAATGACAAACCCTCCTTGACAATGGCGACCTGCTTTAGAAAATTGTAGACACCATAATGAAACCTGAAAATCTAGGAGAAGGGGCGCCTAAGGCAAAGAAACACCTAGGGCAAATACCCAAAATGATATGAAAATCATACAAGTAGAGCTATGAATGAAAATATGCTTCAGCTACGCTTGAATCAACAACTTGTAAACAAAAAATATCATCAAACTTCAACAATGATGCTCAATATGCACTTCTGAATGAAGCACACTCCCAATTGACCATCTAGGGAACCATAGTTTCAGGCCCGAAGAATGGTGTGAAAATACTAAGCTTCCTCTTAGCCGGGTTCTGAAATCAATTCAGTAGCATAACTTTACAATATTTTCCAAAGATGAGAATGATTGAGCAATGCATCAATAAATAGACTCTTCAGTTGGAAAATGAATCAACTTGAAACTCCCCCAAGAAACTCTTCAATTTCCTCCAAGGGACGCCACCTCTCAAGCATTTACTTTATTAGAATTAATAAAACATTACTGATCATCCACTAGGCGTCCACCTTTAAGTTGCACAATAAAACTTTTAGTATAAATATTAAATGCTCAAATCAACCCCTTTATGTCCCCTTTTTAAAAATGACTTGAAGTCATCAAGCCTAGGCATGGGGGACAACTTCAGAACATAAAATTGACTAAGTATAAAACTTAGTTGAAAGAGGTAGCCAAGAGCAATGCCCAAGCTGCAACTGACAAACTGCTAAAATTAGCAAACTGACGTTTGCCAAGCTGAACCAAGTTGATGATGATGACACTGCCATAAATGGACTTACTAAAAATAGCGAATGCCAAAAATAGTAAGTTAACTTCAAAACCATCAAAAAGCCAAAGTGATCAACCATACTGAACTGCAAATGATTGAGTTGCTGCTAGAATGATACTGCTAAAAGATAGACTTACCAAAAATAGCAAACTGCTATAAATAGTAAGTTTGCAAAACTTCCTCTAAACACCAACTGAGCAGTATCATGACTTACTATAAATCGTACGTGTTTCCAAATGCCTTCTGAACACAAACTAGGAAGCCAACATGACTTACTATAAATAGTAAGTGCTTGAAAAAGTTGTCAGATGGAGATGCATATTACACCATTCTGAAACTCTCCAAAAACCTAGAAAGCTCCACCAGACATGCATCAAAACTCTCGCATGCAAGCCCTCAAAACTACATTTGAAACCTCCTAAAAAATAGGAAACCTTAATTTCCAATTCTGTTTAGCCTAAGAGTTTCCGAAAATAGGCTAAAACCAATTGAAGAGCGTAGGGCTAAATCGGGGACATTACAATTATATAATTTAAAAATAAAATAAAATCATACAACTGTGACTTGGGGGGTTGTATGGTTCCCTGGGCAATTTTTTTTGCCTCGGCGGCTCTTGGCTCCAAATAAGGGCAAATTTTATGTCGAAATTCGTCTCCTCACCCCCCTAAACACAATGGCAAGGTCTTTTTTGGCTGAAAATACTCTTGCAAAAGGTTGTTCTTTAGATTTGAGCTTCAAACCCTTGTTTGCAACTATGTCAAACGATCTTTGAAATGGATGAAACGAAAGTCAATCTTAACTTTCTCAAGCCTAGATGCGTTGGAATAGTCAAAAATACCACTAGTATAACCAAAAATGTTGCAATAACCCAGATCTCATAAAACACATACGCAATATGAAGAGGTTATTAGATCTTTGCAAACCCTTTTTGATTCTCTAGATTGTTTAAAACGCAAGAGAAGAGCATACAAGAATTTACAAGATCTTACATGAAATTTTCAATCTCTCAATTAGGAATGTAAGAACTTAGATATCTCAAAACAAAGCTTTGATACCATGTTAGACCACTAACCAGTAAATGAACTGTTTATGAATTCAAACCATTTGTGATTATCCCTGTGGAAAATGAGGATAGTTACAGCTTTTACTAGTTCATCTGTTTGAAGAAATATCTTTTAAATTGAAGCTGGAAATTATTGCAAATTTGTTGGGAAAAATTTGGTAGGGATATTTCATATTTCTTTCATGCAAAACCCCCAAGAAAATTGTATAGTGTTGATTATTGCATGTGTTGTTCATAACTTAGTTTTAGAGTTATCTTATTTTTCTAGGGAGGGGAATAATTGCATTTGACGTTCAAAACTTAGTTTTAGAGTTATTTTATTTTTCTGGGGAGCTTCCCCTCCAAATTTGAGGAGAGGTTTATCCTCAGACTATTCCATTTTGATTTGTCGTGTGAGGGACAAACTAAAATGCTAAGATCAAAGTTGTTAGTAAACCATAAATGCTTTGCAAGGTGATGAATTTAGTCATAACTGTGTGGTACTTACTTGCACAAGTTCCGTTCCCTTCGTATGATCTCATTGAGATAAGCACCCAAGAGTGATGGCAGATGTACTTAGTGATGTTCCTTGCATCTTCCACCATGGATTTCACCCAATCAAGTTTTCCTTTGCTTTCCAATAGAAGGTTAAGGCAATTAGCAGTACAAGAGCTCCAAAAACATGCTGGTTGCCTCTACTCAAGTGGTATTCGTGCCACCACATATGCTATTGCAGTATCCATCACAACTTGGACCACTTTTTTTTACCAACCTCTAGGACAACCTCCTCCAACATTCAACTCAGATTCTTAGCATTCTTTACTTTGTTAGAGGCATTGATGGACTTCAAGAACATCAGTCGACATTTGAAGCCACTAGAAAGTTGTCGAGTGTGCAATTCCTTATATACGTCTACCCATTTGATAATATTGTGCATCTATTCTTGTATCAATATTTCTTTTGGTCCTCCACAATTGTATTTGTATTTGGCATTTCTTTCTATAGAAATGATCCACTTCCTAATGCCATTGAATACAAGTTGCAAACTCTAACATTGAGTAGACTTAAAAAGTAAATTTAATTGCTGCAAGCCCTAGCATTGGAATTTCTTTTCCAGAAATGTAGAACCTTAGCTATCCTAGATTATTTCAAACGCTTGTAAAACATTAATGTACCTTGGAAAAATTCAAAAATGTAATACAAATTTAAGAAAACTTAGACAAAAAAAAAAGAAGGAAAAATAAAAAACCTATCTGAAAGATCTAAAAAAGTCTCGCTTCTGCAATCGCCTAAAATCACCACAAAAAGAGCTCAAAGGCAAGATTGCTGTGTGATTGAGAACTGAGGATGCAGAGGGCTTAAAAAAGGAGGAAAACCCACCATTTACCAGTGGGTTGGGTGAGTTTTTTGATCCATTGTGGTATCGCTCCATTTTTACCACTGAGTCACACCTGCTGGACTCCTTATCAACTCTATTTTATGTAACTAGACATGGTGATTCATTTAGGTTTAACATTCTAGTGTTCAAATCTCTGTTAATGTTCTTGAAAATTTTCTTGTAGAGTTCATTCTTATGATGAATAATTAATGTCCACAGAGATCACCAGCAGTGTTGATTTTTGAATAGGTTGAGTAACCATGATTCTTTTTGATATGTCTGAAGTACATTCTGGGTAATATTACTTTGTAATGTCTTGTCAAAATTTAATATCTTGTTTTTATATGCATACTTTTTTTCTCTTGCTAAGTCCTTTAAGTGGAGGATATATTTTTCCACCATTTTCTACCAGATGAAGCTTCAGCTGAGGAGGAAGCTAGGAGGGCAAAACAGAATCAAAGTCAAGCTTATGCAGGGGCAGATGTGGTGGTTAAGCTTGGTGGGTGGGATACAAATGCAGCTAGGCCTGCAGCTGAAGGTTGCTTGAGAGCATTGAAATATCTCATTGAATCTGACAAGGAACTCCCAGGTAAAGAAAAAATTGTGGCATTCCTTGAAGTTTTCAGTCAGTTGTAGATGAACTTATTTTTGTTATTGCCTTCCTTTGTAGAAAAATTACACAAAGCATTTCATTTCATGATGCATTATGGCTGTAAATGAATTCCTAGTGTTTGGCTTTGTGGTAGGCAAGAAGAGTCTATATGTCCGAATGGGATGCCGTGGTGACTGGCCTAACCTTGTGCCTCCAGGCCAAAATTTTTTGCAAGAAAAGGATGTTCAAGCAGCTATGTCAATAACATCTTAGTAGTACAAGTGAAGATGCTTATAATATCTGTAATCACTTCATACAGATTTTTATTTCCTTTATTACAGAATGCTTTGGATACAGAGTTTAATGTCTTGTACACAACATTTTTTTCTTAGCACAGCTTTGCTGTCATCTGCTTTTCATGAACTTAAAAAGCTTTTGACTCAATTGCAAAGGTTTATTATAGCTCTGTAAAATTGTAGAAAATATAGTTGTCTTTATTGGTTTGTGTTGAATTTTGAGGCTCAAAATTGATTTTGTCCTCCAATCAATAATCAATAATTTATTATGTATACAATCAGACCAAATAAACGTGTATTTAACTGTATATTTTGAAGAGCTAGAATAACTTATATTGTTCAGTTGGCATTGTAAATTGTAGCGATTAAAATTATTCAAGGCATGTTATGTATGGTAATGATCTGCTTCTTTTTAGTCCTAAATGTGGCAACATATATTGTCAGAAGGATTGAAGACTTACTTTAGCCTGCCTACGTTATGCTTGTATATAAAAGGACAAGAAAAATCTGTCTCAGGCAGGGGTGTCCATCATAAACAAGTTTGCCACATCACATACTTTGACTTGAAGGAACTCTTATGTATGTGTATTCCACAACCTCCATTTGTTATCAATCCAGAATTCCATCAATTCTTTAACTGAGGTGCTTCCACTGTTGACAACCTAAATACTTCTGTCTATAGAACAAAACATTAAACTAGACATTGACTGGGCCATATCGGATCTGTCTCGTACAGTCAAAATGTGGACTTTAGATAGGCTTTATTTGGCCAGAAGAATGGCTATACCTTGCTGCCAAAATAGGTGACTCTTAGCAGTCACTATTATGTGTTGTTTCAAAGGATAATTAAGAGGTTGATATTTTTTATCTTTTAGATTTTCTGGACTTTTGACATCTGTTCTACCTTCTTCAAGCTCTGAATTGAAGATGTAAGGCTCCATCAAGGGTGCTATGAGCTTTAAATTCAGTCCCTTGGTGTAGGACTTTTGGTTGAGTTTATGATGTTGAACATTAGTTTTCAACCTTTTCAATCCTTCCTCACACCTACGATGGTTCTTAACCAAATTGTGCAATTATCACCAAAGGTAAGAATTCATGGGTCCAAACCTCACAATACAGGTAGAAAACACATGTCATCATTGTAGGTGCAAATTTAGAAAAGGTTTTTTAGTGCTTTTACACACGTATTTTACATGCTGTATAGATCTATCGCCTGTATTTATTCAATGGGGATGCATGCTCATCACTAAAGGAATATGTCCAACAAGCATTTTGATATTTAGAAGGTGTTGTTGGCAACATGAGCATAGTGGTGCATGGATGGTGTATGGTGTTGTCATTGACGACAACCCATTGTAGAAATGCAGAAGTGTTGGTCTGGAGAAGACCAAATGGTGTGGATAATTGGCTAAGTCTCATAGTGCAATTTCAGTGTTACAGTGAACCAGTTTTGTGGTCCGCATTGCTCCGCTATGTAATATTTTGTCATGCGGTTTTGAGGTGCTAATGATGTGTATTGAAGGTGTTCAGATCCAAAGTTTCAAGGTTGGATGTCTTTTGCAGTTGAAGATAATGTTGACAAAGTATCGGGCTTTGTAATGGTAGTGTAATTGGAATAGAGTGCATATTGGAATGCTCTGCATTCCATCGCGGATGAGTATTATGTTGTGCAGTTTTGAGGAAGTGTTTACAGATGTCAGAAGTATGTGTGCTCTAAGTGGCAAGTGTTTGGGTGGTCTGCGTGCCGAGTTGTCAATGAATAGCTGGTTCATTCAGTTATTGCTTCACCAGTTTTGTTGTGTGGTGCCAACCTAAGGATTTTGGGGTTGTGCAGAGTTGAAGTATGTAAGGAATGGACTTATGTGAGTAATTATAGGTCATGTCAACCTATTTTGGAGGTGTACACATTTTGGTTCTCTCCACAAGGTGTGTGTGTGTTAAAGTTTTAAGCCAACAGGTTATGTGGTACACTATTCATGCAATTAGGCTGACCTAGTTGATGTTTTGGTTTGTTGCGGTATATATGCAAGGTTGATTCATTGTGCGAATGACGATTATGAGTAAGAGTAGAGTATGTGCAAAACCTAATGTAATGTGAAGTGCGAAAGGTGTAGTGGTGAAGTATGAAGTGTGTTAAAAATCAATTTTTAGAGTTTAATTGGAACCGTATCTTCGGCATGTTGCAGATGCATTATTAGTTCACTTTGGTAGTGAGCCACCCTTTCCTCTATCTTTTTCTATTCTAGGTAGTGAGCCATCGACAATGAGCCATTGTTTCTTTCTAGACAGTGAGTCCACCATTTTGTAATCTCTATTGTAACCAGTTACTATATATTGTGAGCTAATCCTCACCGTGGTTTTTCCCTTTCAAGGGTTTTCCACGTAAATCTGGTGTTCTTATGTTTATTGATGCGATGCATGCTTTATATGTTCTTTCCTATTATTGCAAGTTTAATGTGATGCTTTGAATGGATGTTTAAATTCATGAAGTTAATGAATTTCAGTGAATATTAATTCACCCCCCTCTCAATATTCTGAGTGTTCATCATTTGGTATCAGAGCTTGGTTCCTTCTATTGGCTTGATTGCTGAGGTAGATCTTGGAGGTTGAACACATGGCTACAAGGAAGTATCCTATCCTCTTGAAAGAGATCATCTCTAAAGGGTTTACTAAAGAAGATTGTGAAGTTGATATGGAAGGAGAACTCAAATTAGCTCTTGATGATCTGGATAAAGCAGAATGTGAGAACAAAGAATTGAAAGAGAATATTAAGGATGTAGATGAGTGTATCAAAAAGTTGAGGGAACAATTCAAAGCTAAAGAAAGATTCAAGGAAACAAATGAGCAGCTCAAGCAATCAAATGGGACAATCACCAGTTTGAAAGTGCAAGTTGAAGACGGCTTGAATGCCAAATTGAAAGATAAATCTAAAGAATGTTCAAAACTTGAACAAGAAATTGTGACTTTGAGATCAGATCTAGAGAAAGCAAAGATTCAACAAGACATTCAAGAAGAGCTCCACCTTGTTTGATGAAATGATTGCAAATCAGAAGGCTTCTAAGGACAAATAAGGATTAGGGTTTGAAAAAGGAGAAAGTTCAAAGGAGAGTCAAACTTCAAACAATGCTGAAAATAAGAATGATAAGAAGAGCAACGCCAAACAAGCCCGAAACTGGAAGAAATATTTCAAAAGGTCTCCTATCAAACAACTTGTTGCACAAAGGTATTCATACTTTAATAGTTATTTTTACTTTTGTGATAAATTTGGAGATAGAGCTGTAGTGTGTAGAAGTAGAATGAATCAGAATGTTCAATCCTTTCTTGGTCAGTGTTTTACATGCAATAGATTTGGTCATAAAGCTAGTGAATGCAGAAGTCAGATGATGAATGGTTACAATAGTGGTATGATGTTTCAATCTTTCAATGGTTATTGCTATACATGCAATGGATTTGGGCATAAGGCTTTTGAATGCAAATCTAAAATGGCAAGAAGTCTATTCAACAAAAAGGTGTCATATGTCATTAATGCAATAAACCAGGACACATAACTAAGTTAATTTGCATAAACAAGAATGTGAAACCCTATGTTTCACATAAGAAGATTGATTTAGTAAAAAAGGTTGATCTGGTTGAGATGAAGAAGGAAATGAATAAGACATGGAAAAAAAAGGAAGAGAATGAGGTGAAGAGTGAGTCTGTGCTAGCCCCTAGTGCAGATGTTTCCTCTGGAAACTAGATAAAGAGCTTTAGCTTAGGGGGAGTTTCAACAGAAAAAATTCAATGCCCCCACCAAAGATGTGGTGTTGATGCCTTCACACCGGTACATGTGTAGATTGACATGGTTGATCTATTGATGGTATCTTCGATGTGAAATATCTTGTTGCAAAGATTTGTGGAGTGATTGAAGGTTCTTGTGATGACAGTGAAAGTTTGCCATCTTTTTCAACCTAACTTTATCTGTTGCAATCAATGCATATTAGGTCATTGGAAAAGACTATATGCAATTTCACATATGTTAGTCATTTGTAAATGGACAATTTAACTGGAGAGTAGAGCAAAGGCGATTTGAAGCAATTTCGAAGTGTTGTTTGAAACACTATCGACAAACTCCAAAGGTATTTATCAGTTTTTTCTTGCAAACCCTAGTTCAGTGAAGATTCAAAATGTTTACTCCCCAAGTAATTGATGTTTTGGAGCGACCAAGACCTAAATTTAAGAAACACCCATTCAAATATATGAAATAGGATCCTAATGGTGCATTTTCAAGGGTTCCATACAGTGTAATGCACATAGAGGATGCACAGATCTATATTCATACTAAAATGGAGGAGTATGATCATGGGAAGATGACAAAATATTGGGTGAATGTGTTGATTGGAGATGACTTTGAACTAAAGCCCGAATATGAGAACTTAATGGAGAAGAAATTGGATGCATGGAATAACTTTCCCAATTTCTACTATGAGGATGAGTGGGTTAAATATGCATTGAGCCAAATTCATGACAAATTCATGTGGTTTGATATGCCGCACATGATAAACAAGGAAGCTATTACGGCAGTTATATGGTTGTGCTCAAATGGACCAGTTTCGACATTGAAGGCTGTAAAGAATGATGTGGTAATGAAGCTCATCAAACTGAAGTTTGAAAAACGAGCCCCAATGGTGAATGATATAGACGATCCGATGGTGAAGTATGCATTTATGATGATTGGGTATAAAATTTTCTATACAAATAGAGAGAACTCTGAGTCAGCCACCACAATCCACACAACTCATCAGATGGTGAAGACAATGATTTGTGCGAGCTCCTAAGACAACAGTTGATAAATAATCTACAAAAGACGAAAGAATCAAGGTACCCCTTTCGGTATGGTACCCTAGTTATCTGTTTGCAATTTTACTTTCTTAGAGAAGTGCCTGAAGCAAAGAACATGGTATGGTTAGATAAAATTCCAATTGCTATTCAAATTAGAGATCATTTGTGAAGGTTAGGAAACCTAGAAACCCAAAAATCTATGTCGTGGGGTTTCTTTAAGACATTTCAGGGAAAAATGCAAGAAAGGTACAAAATTTTGACAAGTGTAGTTGAAAAGTATAAGAGTGATATAACCTTCATGTTTAGCAAAGATTATTGCTTTATGGAAGCAGTTGAACCCAAAACATTTTGGGTTCTAGAGCTTGGATATGAGGTAGCTGAAGTAGGGCCTACCATTTTTGCAGAAGTTGTGTTGAGCAAACCAAGAGATCCATCTATGGACAAATTTGGCACATATGCAGAGAAATCTAGTCAGGCGAATCTAGAAAAGAAGAAGAAAGATATTGAGGAGAATGTGGAGAAGTTGAAAACTCAGTTGGAGGAGATGGTGAACACACCCAAGGGTTCTACAGAGAAATCCAAAGCCACTATTGTTGCTCCGTAGGGTACTCCAAGTACAAGAAGGTTAGTTAGGACCTCTGCTCCCTCTCCTATTGTTTGTAAGGCCTCTGGAACAAAGCCTACATGAAGTTCAAAGAAGAAATAAACATCTGGCCCATCTATGCAACAAATGCCTACAAAGAGGAGATGAAAAGAAAAAGGCCATCGAGGAGAGATACATTAGCTGTGAAGATGAGGAAGATGTAGAAGAAGAGCAACCATAGTTGATCTTAAAGAAGTCTCAAGCCACTGAGGAAGAGACAAGTGCAAAGAGAACAAAATTTGATATAGTTGACACTAAAAGTGAAGTAGAGAAAGAAAATAAAGGTTTTTTTTTTTTTTCAGAGAAGAGAAAAGAGCTCTAAGCTAGGAGAAAAAGAAGAATCAACTAGAGGTAAGGGAAAGAAGAAAGAAAAGACCCCTCCGGTTAGGGAGCATAGTCCCTTAAAATTGGAAGCACTGTTTAATAGTATTGCAGAATTTGGTCTTTTGGAAGAGACAACTAAAATGTATCCAGATTCAAATGATGACGATAAGGTAACAATTGAAGAGGCTATTTTTAAGTACATGGTGACATTCAGTACTAGCCTTGGTGAAATTGAGAATCAATTCCTTGATGATCTTAAAAGTGTTCTGAGTGCTAGAAGGCAAGAAGCCTTTGATGAAGATGCAAAGATAAAGACATTTGCCTTGGAGAATATTGGTTCTTGTCTGACACATGAATATAGAGTTAAATTGTCTCAATTGTACAACAGGAAACAAAAAACAAAGCAAAGAGTTAGCACTCTAATGAGCAGAGATAAGGAAGACATTGAAAGATTGAAGAATGAGACTTTGAGGAATGTTGAAGAGCTTGTAAAAGATTTGGGAATATCTCTAGGTAGTAAAGATCAAATGCAACATAACACATCTATTTCAAAAAGCAATGAGCCTATTAATGAACAACATGAGCATGTGCCCGAGGACGAGAATGTATAAGAAGACATGGTAATCGATGATACCCCTTCGGATGTGGAGAATGTTGTTGAAGAAGAAAAAGATGATAAACAATGTGTCCCAGAGAAAGATGAAGCTCAAAATGATCAGAATTTGCCTTCTTCGAATATGGGGAAAGATGTTGAGTAGAGAGAAGAAGATAAACAAGAAGTCCTGAAGAAGATAGACACACAAAAAGAATAAAACTTGCCTCCTCTAAATGGTGAGAAGTCTACAAAAAAAGAAATGAATGCTAAAAAATGTTCTGTTAGCGGAGATAAGGAGAAGAGTGAGAATAAGGGAGGAGAAAGTGCTAAAACTGTTGTTGAACCATCTGGAGCTTTTGGAGATTCTTTGAAAGATTTATTGGACATGCAACTACAGTTTGAACAAGTGGTTTCTATAGATTCCAATGCAACAAGGATAGGTAGATATTAATAAGATTTCTCCCATGCATAAGTTACAACTTGGTGATTCTTTCCATATGCCTCCACAAGGAAGGAAATACTTCAAACACACCAAAAGAGAGGAGAAGTGGTAGCAGAAGCAGTAAAGGTGTTACAGGACAACATTCCTAGAGAAACTATTGATAATTCCTTGTTTGGTGTACAAAATTTGAAGTTGTTAGATTCCTTTAAGGAATATTCTACTAGTTTAGAAGAAAATTTGGAGAAGGAAATGGCAAAGAAAGTCAATGATAAGAGATTGACTAAAATTTCTGATAAATGCAGTGCAACACATGGAAAGTTACAAGGTAACTTGAAGGAAGTACATAAATGCTTGGAAAAAGCTAAAGTATTGTTTTAGTTTTGCTTGAAATGGCTTATTTCTACAAGGAGCATAAAAGATCAAATGGATTTAATTGAGTCACAAATTGGTTAGGCCTCCGGTGCATATGATCCAATAAATGATGCAAATGGTGCAACAAGAGCAACAATTGAAAATTTGCATGGTCAATTCTTCCTACTGCAAGAACAAAAAGAGAAGATCATAATGTAGTATAGTTAGCTTAGAGAATTGGTAAGTGAAAGACTTACATCCTTAACTGGAGTTTTAGCTAGTGCAAAGAAGGTGACCCAAAAGGATTTGGTGTCGAGTTCTCCAAAAGGAGAAGACCTCCATATGTAGTATGAAAGTCAGAATTCCTTGCTTGCCTTCGCTAAGAAGGATTGGGAGGTAGCTAAGAGAGGCTGGGAGGCACAACTTGCCAAACTGAAGGTGTCTTACAAGGGTATTTTACCCTTTGCTAGTTGAAGGTGTGCATTTTTGTTTTGTATATGTAGTTTTCTGATTTCAATGTATATATGCGGAAATAGTTGATGGTTCTATCGTACATTTTTGGTTAATAACATTGTTAGGGGGAGTCGCTTTGATGCAAATATTTCCTAAGGGAGATATTGTTACAAAAGTATGTTTAATATAGGAGAGAAGCAGAAAGGGGGAGATACTCTCATGTATATATATTAGTTAGGGAGAGTGATATAGTGCATCCTTTGCCCTTGATGTCAAAGAGGGAGTAGTTTGAGCTGTTTTGGAGAGTGAGATTGTGTTGCCATCAATGACAAAGGAGGAGATTGTTGGCAACATGAGCATGATGGTGCATGGATGGTGTATGGTGTTGTCATTTACGACAACCCATTGCAGAAATGCATATGTTGGTCTAGAGAAGACCAAATGGTGTGGATAATTGGTTGTCTCAGAGTGCAATTTTAATGTTATATAGTGAACTAGTTTTGTGGTCCACATTGCTTCACTATGCAATATTTTATGTGGTTTTGAGGTGTTGATGATGTGTATTGAAGGTGTTTAGATCCAAAGTTTCAAGGCTGTATGTCTTCCGTAGTTGAGGATAATGTTGACAGAGTATCAGGGTTTGTAATGGCGATGTTACTGGTAAAGAGTACATATTGGAATGCTTTGCATTCCACCATAAATGAGTATTATGCCGTGTGGTTTTGATGAAGTGTTTATAGATGTCAGAAGTATGTGTGCTCCAAGTGGCAAGTGTTTTGGTGGTCCACATGTCGATTTGTGAATGAATAGTTGGTTTATTGAGTTATTGCTTCACCAGTTTTGCTATGTGGTGTCAACCTAAGGATTTTGGGGTTGTGTGGAGTTGAAGTATGTACAGAATGGACTTATGGGAGCAATTAGAGGTCATGCCGACCTATTTTGAAGGTGTACATGTTTTGGTTCTCTTCGCAAGGCGTGTGTGTTAAAGTTTTAAGCCGACAGGTTATGTGGTACACGGTTCATGCAATTAGGCCAACCTAATTGATGTTTTGGTTGGTTGCGGTATATATGCAAGGTTGATTCATTGTGCAAATGACAGTTATGAGTAAGAGTAGAGAGTGTGTGTGAAATCTAATCTAATGTGAAGTGCGAAAGGTGTAGTGGTGAAGTATGAAGTGTGTTAAGTTAGTTTTCATAGCTTAATTGGAATTGTATCTTCAACATGTTGCAGATGTATTATTAGAAGTTCACTTTGGTAGTGAGCCACCCTTTCCTCTATATTTTTCTATTATGGGCAGTGAGCCATTCTTTATTTTTTGATAGTGAGTCCACTATTTTGTAATCTCTATTGTAACTAGTTATAATATATTGTGAGCTAATGCTCATCATGGTTTTTCCCTTTCAAGGGTTTTCCATGTAAATCTAGTGTTCTTGTGTTCATTGATGTGATGCATGCTTTATATGTTAATTTCTATTATTGCAAGTTTAATGTGATGTTTTGAATGGATGTTTAAATTGATGAAGTTGATGAATTTTAGTGAATACTGATTCATCCCCCCTCTCAGTATTCTAGGTGTTCAACAGGTGCAATAGGTTTCTTGATTTGGGGTAGCGATAAAACCAATATTTATTTGGCCTCCAAGAGGGACGATAGTAATTGAGATGACATAGATGCCATGGTTATAGTCATTACCAATTGAGTAGTCTTTGCCATGCCAAATGATCTTTACATCTTTTAACACAATCTTGTCATTATTGATAATCAATAAGCTTACATCCAATCCTAAGTTTTATCAGATTATCTGAAAGAGCCAAATGGCGGGCAACTGATTCATTGGAAATAAAAGAAACAACAACTGCAATTCACACTTTAGGGAAACTAATGATGAAGACTCCTAACCTTATTTAATGAACCCTTCCTCCTGCTGATCAAACAAAACTTAGATGTTGCAAAGCCACCCTCTTTTACAACAAGGCAAATCAAATCCCTATCCCATGGGGAGAGAAACCTACAATGGAATGACCTAAAAGATCACTGCAATTAAAACCTTTTAGCTCTGAATATTTTAGTGCAGTTGAAGTCATGAAGAAGACCCCTTCTAACCTAACTATCTGGTGTGCACTTACGATACCAGGTTAGGCTGATCTCTTAGAAGTACTCAAAATTTATCATGAAAGAACCTATAAGAAAAGACACAACACAATGCTTTAAAACAAGTGGAAAATTTAGACAAGGTGCTATAGAATAATAGTTCTCCTACAAGTAAGTCAAAGTCTCCACTTTATGTCTCATTGACAACTGCTAATTGACTCGAGTTAATAATATAGTGATTCCAAAAAGGGTAGTTGAAGCACTAGGCATCCCATTTGAACCTTAAAGAAAAGAGTCACCCAATTAGATGGCACTACAGTAAAAATCGTATGCATCATTGGAAGTCCACTTTTTACTTTTCATTCATGCCTACATATATTGATTTCTTGAGAAGTTCACATCATAGATCTTCTTGCCATGTTCGGTATTTTTTCATCAAGGGAATTCATAATTAGAATTAAAGGTTGTGTATTGTCATATTGGTCTCGTATGCATGTTAAAACTAGGTATCGAGTAAGAGTACAAATTGTTGGTAAACCTATAGTTTCCTGTCATGTTGAACCCTATAAATAGGAAAACACTAATTGCATAGTGACTTCAAAGGGATCAAGGAACTATTCTAGCGAAGAGTTTTTATTTTATTTTATTGGAAAATTCTAGCCAAGAGTTGGATGGATGAATTGGAAACTTCGTCAATGGTGGACTTCATAAGTGGGTAGTTGACTCACTTTTTGAAGAGACTGGTCTTGGAATTTATTTTATCTCTAATAAGAGGACCCATATTATTGAGATTTCCAAAAATTGAGGAAGATCCCTCACTTGAAATCTAGAAACTTTTCTTTGGTGTTGCCAGTGTTAGAGTGATGCTAAGGTAGGTATAGTCATATATTCCCCTAAGGAGGTGAAATTTTATATTCATGTAGACTGTAATTTAATTGTACTCGCCTTTTTGTAAAATATGTCACATTGACATTAGAAATCCAGATGGTTGAAAAGAAAGGTATCGATAATCTACAAAAGCTTGAAGATTCTAAGTTTATTATCAAGTAGGCCAGATCTCTTTGCTTGTCCATTGAAAGCTTGCATTCACCTTTTAATAAAATATGATGCATTATCATTAGGAATTTAGGTGGTTGAAAAGAAAGTTATCAAGAATCTACAAAAGTTTGAAGATACTAAGGTTATTATCAAGTAGGTCAGATCTCTTTGCTTGTCTATTGATAGTTTGTAGTCAAAAAATGAGATTTTTTGAGGATCGTTTGATGCTTCTAACATTCAAATCCATAAAAGAGAGATGAATGACGAAACCATTCAAAATCACACTTGTTGATTCATAATTTTCTCCTCCCAAAGACCTAGTAAGAAACCAAAGTTAGGTCAAGATCATGGTCTAACTATTAGTATCAAACTGTAAATGTAATCAAATCTGTTCACTAAAGGGATCCTAATACAATACTAGATTGAATTGAAGTCAAGAAAACTGTATGAGAAACTTCCTAAGACAAATAATATTTATTCTCTATGTTCAGATTTTCGATTTCCAGATATGAATTAATTATTGAATGTGCTGATTGCAGAACATTGTCCGATTTCTATGTTTACATATCAAATGAGGTATCCCCATAAATAGGTGAGGAGTCCGCCCCCTAAGAGGCGTGCCTCATGAGAGGACGTGTCTCCACGAGTGGAGGCACGTCCACTCATGGGACGCGTCCGTTAGGATGCGGGTTTAACAACTTGATTACCATTTGTTGTGTATACTCTTCACATGTATACATCCTTCTATATGATGGCGGATGACATAAGAGAATTCCGATTTCTCATGAATGCAGAATATAATATCACGGGAATGATCGAATTTATATGAATGCTCATAATTTCGATTTTAAATGTTTCCTTTAGAAATATCATATAATGAATGATAATTTCGATCACTTATGAATGACAATGATACTTGCATCATTGTCATTCATATCTGACCGAAGCTATCACCCATTAACACTCCCTCTTAGCTAGGGAAGATATTTCAAATCAAATAAGTCAAGATATCACCTTCACACGTGATATGATATGTTTCTTCAAAGTTGTCAAGTCACATGACATTCTTCATAACACATCTTCATCATTTCAACACTCCCTCTTTAACTAGGAAGAATAACTTCCAAAAGTGATATCACCTAACTCGTGATATCAGAAGATATGATATGCTTATGAAAGTGTCAAGTCACATGACATTTTCCATACACATCTTCATTATGGTATGTGCACTGACATCAAGTCACATGATGTCTACCATAATTCATGGCATATCCACAAATATAATCATCCACCATGATTATCTCTTATGGATCACAATGACCTTCAGATATCAAGTCTCATGATATCCATCAAGGTGTCTAAGAGATACTATCATGACATGTCCACAGATATCAAGTCATATGATATCTATCATGATAGTTCATCATTGTAGAGTCGTCACTTTACAATGTCAAATACAAGTGTTCATTATCAGAAAGATCATCACCTTTCGATAATGTACACAGGGGGAGTAGGCCCATAAAGTCATGGAGTCACACACATGACAAAAGAGTTTACACATTAAACATCTTTATATATTAGTACAATTTATAAACAATTTGTATTTCAAACATAAATAACAAATTACATTTCAACCATACCAAGTTTCTTCCTGAAGTGCTCTACCTTGATCCAGGAGAGAGGCTTGGTGAGAATGTCTGCAGTTTGATCATTTGTACTAATATACTCCAATTGAATCACTTTCCTTTCCACCATATCTCTCACATAATGATAGGGGATCTCAATGTGTTTAGATCTATCATGAAAGACAGGATTCACAAAGAGTTTTATGCAACTCTGATTATCACAATGAATAATCGTAGGATTCAAGGGCTCACCAAAGAGTCCCACAATCAATTTACGAAGCCACACTGCTTCTCTTGCTCCCATTGAGGCTGCAATATATTCAACTTCTGTTGAGCTCTGTGCATCTGACGATTGTTTTCTGCAAATCCAGGAGATCATAGCCGATCCCAAACTAAAACAACATCCTGATGTGCTTTTTCGATCAGTTACACTTCCAGCCCAATTTGAATCAGAGTACCCATGTAGATCTAGTGGATCATTCTTGTAATTAAGACCATATCCAATGGTGCCTTGAAGATATCTAAAAATATGTTTTACAACCATCAAGTGAATTTCCTTGGGTTCACACATGAACTGGCTGAGGGCATTTACAACATAGCAAATATCAGGTCTGGTGTTAACCAGATACATCAAGGATCCAATCATCTGTCTATAAAGGGTCGGATCTGCACATTTGAATTCTGCTGCTGCTTCTTTTAATTTGTGAAGGTTGGTTTCCATGGGTGTAGACATCGGTCTACAGTCCAACATTCCAAATCTTTTTAGAATGTCAATACTATACTTCCCTTGATTTATTATAATACCTTTTGATTTCTGCCATACTTCCAAACCGAGGAAGTAGTGAAGGATACCCAAGTCTTTCATGTCAAATTCAGAGATTAGATCTTGTTTCCCTTGAGCAATGAGGTGATCTTCTCCTATTATTAGCAGGTCATCAACATATAAAATAATTATAAGCATATCACCGTTGATTACCTTGAAGTAGAGATTGGAGTCAACATCATTCTTGGAAAATCCTAATCCCAAGAGATAGCTATCAATTCTTTCATACCAGACCCTGGGAGCCTGTTTAAGTCCATAGAGAGCTTTCTTGAGCCTGCACACATGTGAGTTAGATTTATGTATCACAAAACCTTCAGGCTGTTCCAGATAGACTTCCTCTTCAATAGTTCCATTCAGGAAGGCAATTTTCACATCCATTTGATGGATCTTCCATCCTTTAGCTCCTGCAATGGCTAACACTGCTCTTACTGATGTATAACGGGCAACAAGTGCAAATGTTTCTTCGTAATCAATGCCTTCCTTTTGAGAAAAACCCCTAGCCACGAAACATGCTTTATGTTTTTCTATACTGCCATCAGCAGCATGCTTGATTTTGAAGAGCCATTTAGAAGAAACAACAGATTTCTCTTTTGGTCTAGGCACTATGTCCCATACATCATTCTTTAGTATGGACTGGTACTCCTCTGTCATTGCATCCTTTCAAGCTTGATGTCTGAAGGCTTTTGTAACACTGGCAGGTTCAAATTTTATGATGTTCATTAGGGCAACATAGCTAGAGAATCGTTTGGGTCTTTTACTCTCCTTGAACGTTCCTTTAGGTGCTGCATGATCCTCTGCTTCTTTGATCATCTTCCTTTCCCAAAGTGGTCTCTTTCTGCCAATGTCATTTGTGTCCTCATTTGAAGTGGTAGGATGTTCAAGTGGCATTTCCTCACGATGCTCCGTCTGAATCTCAGGAGCAGGTTCCATTTTAGGTATCCTAGGGAAATAGGTTTCTGTTTCACTCATACTTCTTGCCCTCTTGAATGCAATGTCTTCTTCGAAGATGACATCTCTGCTCAACTCAATTTGTTTCTGTCCAGGTATGAATATTCTGTAAGCTTTGGAGGTTTCACTATAACCCAGAAATACTCCCTTGTTTCCAGAAGGTTCTAGTTTGGATCTCTTCTCTTTGGGTACATGAATATAGACAGGGCAGCCAAAAATCCTAAGATGGCTAATGTCAGGTTTTATGTCGGTAAAGGCTTCTTCAGGAGTTTTGTTATCAAGATGAGAATGAGGACATCTATTTTGGATATAGACAACAGTCCTAGAGGCTTCTGCCCAGAAAGATGTTTCAATGTTTTGGTCTAGCAACATTGCTTTAGCAGCTTCTACAATGATTCTATTTTTTCTCTCAGCAACCCCATTCTGTTGAGGATTGTAGGCGACAGTGAATTCCCTCTTAATTCCGGCACTCATGCAAAATTCTTTAAAGATCTCAAAGGTATATTCTTTTCCATTGTCTGTCCTTAAGGTTTTTATTTTCTTTCCGGAGAATTTTTCAGTGAGGGCTTTAAACTCTTCGAACCTTTTGAGGATTTCTATTGACTCTTTGCATTTAAGGAAATAGATCCAGGTTTTCCTAGAGAAGTCATCTACAAATATAACATAGTATAGAAATCCTGCTTTAGAAGGTACAGACATGGGTCCACAAAGATCAGAGTGAACCAGTTCTAATACATTAAGGGTTTTACTTAGGTTATTCTGGAAGGATCCTTTAGTATTCTTTCCTAGGGAACAACCTTTACAAGTTCCCTCATGAGATAGTTTTAGCTTGGGTAAGCCTGTAACAAGTTTTTCCATAGAAGGTAGGGCACGAAAATCAAGGTGACCTAGTCTTCTATGCCAGATTTCATTCGAATCAATAGTGTCAAGGGTAAGGGCTTGTTTAACCTCAGTGCAAAGTTTGTAAAGGTACCCTTGTATTATGCCTATAGTATGTGCTTTCTTGATAGTTGAGTTTTTAGGCCATACTAGAACTTTACCATCCAAAAATGTAACTCTGTAGCCATTGTCTTCAAGGGCAGAGATGGATATAAGATTTCTCTTCATTCCAGGTACAAATAGGACTCCAGTGAGTTGTAGAGAAATCCCAGATTTCAACTTGATAGAGCATGTTCCAACCCATTTTATAGGGTAAGCAAAATCATCCCTGATGGTTACTTCTTCATAAAACTTTTCAGTCATGGAGTCTAGGTGTTCTCTGAACCCTGTGATGTGTCTGGATGAACCACTATCAATTACCCAATTTTGAGTGTTTTCAAATACTTGATTAGAAAGGGCTGTGTAGAACACAAGGTTCTCAATTTTCTTAGGTTCAGCCTCTAGTTCCCTAATAGTTTCTCTCGTAAGTGAAACTAGTTTATCTGCTCTTGCAAGATGATTTTCAAATCTGATCACAATAGACATTATGAAGAATGTGAATTCGATTTAGAAAATACGAATTTATTTTGAGCAATCTGATTTTAGATTTGATTTGGATTCGCACAATGTGGCTCTAATACCATGTAAATGTAATCAAATCTGTTCACTAAAGGGATCCTAATACAATACTAGATTGAATTGAAGTCAAGAAAACTGTATGAGAAACTTCCTAAGACAAATAATATTTATTCTCTATGTTCATATTTTCGATTTCCAGATATGAATTAATTATTGAATGTGCTGATTGCAAAACATTGTCTGATTTCTATGTTTGCATATCAAATGAGGTATCGCCATAAATAGGTGAGGAGTCCGCCCCCTAAGAGGCATGCCCCATGAGAGGATGTGTCTCCATGAGTGGAGGCACGTCCACTCATGGGACGCGTCCCTTAGGATGTGGGTTTAACAACTTGATTACCATTTGTTGTGTATACTCTTCACACGTATACATCCTTCTATATGATGGCAGATGACATAGGAGAATTCCGATTTCTCATGAATGCAGAATATATTATCACGGGAATGATCGAATTTATATGAATGCTAATAATTTCGATTTTAAATGTTTCCTTTAGAAATATCATATCATGAATGATAATTTCAATCACTTATGAATGACAATGATACTTGCATCACTGTCATTCATATATGACCGAAGCTATCACCCATTAACACAAACAAATAATATCACTAGCAAGTATTTGAGAATTACAAAATGGTCTGAAACTTAATTCAAAATGAGGATGAATTTTTTGAAGAACTAAAGGAAATAACTAAAAGTATATATGGAATTCATATCATTTTAGTTTAAGGATTCAAAATGATATGATTTTCACTAGAGCAACATGAAGTTTGGTGTGTGTGCAAGGGTCGTAAGAAGACATATCTCTTTTTGGTGGGCCTTCAAAGTTCATCATAGAATCTCTTTCTCTAGTGGAAGTGTGAAGGTCATCATAGAGATCTCTTTCTTTGATGGACCCATGAAACCCATAATAAAGATTTTTTTCATTCATCTTTGTACTATTGTCAAGCTTCATGTTTTGTAGTCATGGAGGTCTAGTTCTAAAAATTGAAGTCTTTTTCTTTTGGACTGTGCACTTTGTCTGATTTGATTGATGAATTGCAATAGGTAGTTGCATGCAAATTAATGGATTCTTGAATCTTCATGTCTACATAGTGTTTGGGTATTGGCTATACAAACATTAGCAGTGGACTTGGTCAATAGTAATGTTGTTGCTTGATGGTTCAAGATAGTCCATGTTAGCAATATTGGATTGTTCAAGTAGGTGAGGTGGTATGGTTTTTGAGGTCTATAGGAAGCCTCAATGCAATGTTATGCTTATATGCTTCTCTCATTGATTGGGAAGTAGGTACATAGGTGCTTAAACTAGTAGATATCATGAAGAACTAGTTGTAGTTTGTTAGGTGGCCTAGTGATTTGTGGTTGGTTGGAATATCAATGCACATAACTTCTAAGGAATACATAGCCCATGACATAATGAATGAAGGAAGACCATGTGGTCTTGGGTGGGTCCACCTAGTTTATTTGATGTAGCTTGACTACATGTTTGGAAGCCACTTAGCCATGTTTAATATGAGTGATGTCTTTGGGTATTATTGGCAACATAGTGTGAAGACTCCTTGAGTACTCTGCAAGACTCTCCAAACTCCCGAATCTTTGAGCTAGCTGAGCGAAGTCGACCAAAATCTTGTGCCGAGTTTGGCCAAGTCTTGCTCCAAGCTTCCCGAATCTTAGGCTTGAACTCACAAGCCCCAAGCTCAAAGTAATCTGGTGCTTGAACATACAAACATAATGGCTGAAATTTCAATTTTTTGAGAGTTTGACGAACATATGACATGTGTAATGCTTGAATTATGAAAATCTGTTAGTCAAATTAGACTTTTATGTTTTCTCAATGCATTTATTTTTTCTTTGGGTGTGATGATGAGGTTTTTTTTGTCAAGTCCATGCTGAGTTTTTTGCTAATTCTGTGTCGAGTCCTGAGTTTGAATCAAAATTTTGGGCTGCTAAGTCCGAGTTTTCGAACTATGATTGGCAACAACAAAATGGCTAAAATAACTTGCAGCTTTTCTCTAAACATTGAGCTCTTAACTATTGTTTCTTTAATCAATACAAGACATTGATCTGGGACTAGAATTCAAAGACATTAATCCAATTTAAGTGCAAATGGGTTTTTAGATGGAAAGCGACATTAACAAGCTTTTGTTGAGGAATAATTATCAGCCATGAGTAGATTCATGAAGGTGAAGGCATTAATTGCCATGATGATTTTGATTTGTTAATTGGTAATTATAAAAAAATATTTCTATTGTTTAAAAAATAAATTATGTAGAGCATTTTACTTCTTTGATCTTTGGATCAACATTATTTTATTTTCTTATCGAGTTAAACTATTATTGATGATTGAACTTTGCATTTATATTATATTTTAACATCTCACACCATAAATAAATACATAGAAGCATATTTGTATTCGAGAAATACAATTTAATATAAAATAATATAAGATAAAATTTAGATTTTAAAAGGAAGAACACTTCATGATACCAACATATACAATGGAATTTTTAGATTAGATTAAAACTAAAGATACCTAGATTACAATGTTACACCCATAAAATATAGAAGAATAATATAATGATTAAACACAAGTTATGCATGTGCCACCAAACTATCCACACACTTAAAATATATAACATACGATTGAGAGAAACAATTGTTACATAGAAAGTATAATCAATGCAACAATTTAAAAAAAAATGCCAGTTAATTTAGTTATACTCTAGAATATAGTGATTGATATCATTTGGAGTAGCATGTTCCACTTTTCATATGTGGGAAGTGCAATTTCATGTCATTTGATGATTGGCATGCAATGTTTTTGACAATTCATAATTGAGAATGGAGATTTCCTTTATTGTATCATGAAACCTAAGTTTCAAGGTTATCAACGGTTTCAATGAATTAAAAGATGTTGACTCATCTAGTTGCTTAGGAAATTAGTTCTTATCCTACTTTATATCACTCATCTTCCTACATAAGATATCATTTATCCCAAATATCTTATTTTAGGCCCAAGGCATTAGCAAACCCACGTTTGTGAGCTTTTGTACCTTTCCATGCAACTTCTCTTAACATTTTTACAATGTTTTAGCACCTTTTGTGTTTCACCTCATTTTGTACACTTTCAAATAATAAATTATACCTTTATTGAGACATTCCTTATGTTTTAAATTCTTTTTGATGCCATATACGTCATTGATTTTGTACTGCATTTTAAATTTTTTCTTTGATTTAGCCTCTCTTAACATTGTCACTTTTCAATCTTCAATAATGTCTTCTCTAACCTTGTCAAACAATACCTACAAAGCATCCATGAAATCAAACATTTTATTCAAATCATCAACTTTCTTTATTATTTTCCCCCAAATATTATATTTTAGAGTAATCATAATCATTGTTTGTTTATAAATTCTAGATACCATGTTTTTAAACAATATTATTTCCTTCTTTCCTTGCTACAACTTAGTTGCAAATTTTTTGACTTGGTTTTCTCTTCCTCCAATTTTTGTTGCTAATTTTATGTTTGTTTTCTCTTGACTTTTGTTTCAATGTATTTGCTAAGGTTTTCACTTTCTCTATCTTTTCTTCTATTTTTTTTTCAGTTGTTTTTCTTTGCGCTATATAATAATTTTTCACTATTATATATTTTTATACTTTC
Source organism: Sequoiadendron giganteum (assembly GCA_007115665.2). NCBI lineage: Eukaryota > Viridiplantae > Streptophyta > Pinopsida > Cupressales > Cupressaceae > Sequoiadendron > Sequoiadendron giganteum. Next base: position 36,945,104 of record CM021110.1, read on the forward strand.
CTCTAGTTTTTGCTTTAGTTCATTGAGAATTGTTGGTTCAATCACCATAGAAGTAGATGTTTTATTTTTCTCTCCAAGTGAGAGGTCCTATTATTTGGTACTTTCCTCTTTGTTTGGTGATTACCTTAATTTCTATTTGTTTACTCTACATGTTTTTCTCTCTTCATCTTTAGTAGTGATGAGTATACCCAATCATTAATCCTTTTGTACACATTTATTTTGTACAACTTTTTACTCTTAAATCCATTAAAATGGTAGTTATTTCATAGTCATGTTGCATTTGATCCCTAGGTTTGTTAACTTGCGGAACACCATATATGTACTCCATGGTGTCTTTTGCTAGGTAATATGAAGGTAATACTCTTGTCTCTTGCATGCTATAAAGTTAACACAACCCCTAGAATTCTTTATTTGTTTTTTATTGCTTTGCAATCTTTGGGAAAACGTTAGCTTTGTATTCAAAACCTAGATCCACAATCCAATACTTGATTGAAACAATAGTACTTAAGAGTTGTGGGGGCTTGAGTTTGAGGTTGAGGATTTGTTGTCCCATTAAAAACAAAAGTAGTAGCAAACCATTCCCTTGAGGTACATATACCATGCAAAAAAGTATTTGTATGTCTTTCTTTTGCCTCTTCTCACACACAAGAGTATTTGTATTTTCCTATCTTTTTCCACTTCTTATGGGCTTGATAGTTTGTGCTTTCCTATAGTAACTTCATTTGAATTTGTTGTTTTTATGACATTATATGACCCCTCTTACCACCTCTGCCATCACCTTTAGCACCACTAGGGCCACTACGACTAGTTCTACCATTTAAATCTTTTACCTATAACTAAGATTGAGGACTTGAAGACCCTTGTAATTGTGATTGTGTTTGATACCAAAGATTTGAAGCCTCAATAAGTTGAGTTATACTACCATCACTACTTGTATGTAGTGGTTGATCAATTGTATTGCCTCACACATCTAGACAACTTCTATTCTAGCTATAATGCATACCAAATGCCTTGTCATATTGAACCCAAACCACCACCTTGTGACCCACTTTTTGGTTGTGATTGCCTTTTTTACTATATGTTTCTTTTGCGGTTTTAGAGATAGAAGAGTTAAATTAGTATTCTCCCACGAGATCTCATGGGATATTCTTTTCTTCCTTCGTAACATCAAATTTAGAATTTTATTCTATAAAGGATGCTCTCTAGCTTATAAATTACTTAAATTTTCATCTTTTGAGACATCTTAAATTTTTGAAGTAGTTTTTCCATATCTCCTAAATCCTTTCGTATAGTCCAAAAGGCACTTATTTTTGGCTTATTCTAACTAAAATCTACACATGCTTTATCTTGAGCCACTAGTGTTTTTGTAAAAAAATTCCTAGCATCTTTTATATAAAAAATGTTGTATCTCTTGATTATTGTCTTTAAATTTAAATCAATTTTTTCTTTGTAGACAACTGCACAATAGTAATTACTTTCTTAATAGTAACTTCTTCCATCCTAAGAGTCCTTTCTTTTCAATCTTTCTAATAGTGGTTTACTTTCAAGTCGAACTTTGTTCAAAGAGTTTTTATTGGGTAAAAGTACAAAGCCATGTCACACTTTCAACCAACTTATTAGCACAAGTGAATTTAAGTATTTCTAACTAAAAATCTAATATAGTAAAACATATGATCTTGTAAGATTCATTATAGTTAAGTTAGATATGTCCACAACTTTTCCAACTAAAATTGTTGGCTAAATGCATATGTAGCACCACTTTGAGGCCAATTTACTATAAAAATTGATGTTTCAAAAACTTCTACTCATGTAAATAACATTTTTTAAAAATATAAAAATACCCTTTTGTAGATCTATAAGTGCAGTATACATATATATATATATATATATATATATATATATATATATATATATATATATATATATATATTAAAAATTTAATTATTAATTATATTTTCCTATTTATTTTTACGAAAAGTAGGTTATCGGCATGAAACATTAGATTGATTACCATGTCAAGAAAAAATAGTAAAACTTATTAATTTTTTTTGAAAAAAATATGATGCACTAGATAAAAGAATCTATATTAAGATGATATAATTTTTTTCCATTTTAGATAAATAACTAATATAAAAATTGACCTGAAATGGAAATAACTATGTTTTCATAGGCCCACATTTTAATATTCATTGAAAAATATACATTTATCAAAATTGGAAAAAAATATATCCATGCACTAAAGTTTCAAGTTATAAATATATAGAAAATTTGAAGGAAAAAAAAATACTATATAAAGATTGACATCTCATGTAGCTTCATTTTTCACAACTAAATTATAGTGTAAATTTACAAAAAACTATATTCAAATAATTTATTATTTTTATTTAAAAAAAATATAAGCATAAATATACTAAAATATAAATATTTCATTAGTTTACATCATTTCAAAATTCAAAATATATATGTCACTTTTTAGTGATTCAAGTTTAAAAGTTGGATTAGTGTTGGTTGTTTTGTTTAAAAAGTGTGACACAAATTTGTACTTTTACCCTATTTTACACTAGCTTTGCTTTAATCACCCCAAATGGGTAAATACTACTAATGAGAATATCAAAATTTAAAATTCCTAAAATCTTATGTACAACAATAAATGCTCTTCCATTGAAGTTGTATCCTCCACAAGAAAACATATATTGAAGTAAATAGTCTTCTATTAACTAATTGAAATGAAGAAAAATAGGTGTTGTTAATGTGGAATAGTGGCAAAGGGGGTATTATGGACCTATTTCTCTAATTTCATTTAGGAAATGAGATCCAAACAATGAAATTACTATCAACCTCAAAGGTGAGTCAAATCAAGGTATGAATTTGTAAATTTCCCTTTTATGCAAGGACGAGGGTCTTGATTAAACAACACTCTGGGGAGAAAGATCAAAAATAGAAAACAAACTCTAAAATGCATGCTATAAAGTGCATCTAAAAGATTAAGCTCAATTCTGGTGGAACCAAAAAATAAAATATAGATCTGAGAATGGGAAAGTGATGTGTACCAATCAACAAAAGTGTTTTCTAAAGCTTACCGAGGACTCATTTGCCCTATGGCGAATGGGTCCTAGTTAGGGCTCTGTAAAAATGGTTTTTCGGTTCTCTTCTGTTGTTAATGCACTTCGAGATTCTCGAATTTTACAGTCGAATAGTTGGGAATAAATCCTATAGGCGAGTTTCCATGAAATTGCAAGAATGATGACAACTTTGATAACTTTGCAATTTTTCTCTTCAAGAGATCTTCCACCTAAAATCTGTAAACACAAATTAAGAGGGAAAAATGTTGTTTTGTTGGTGAATGGGGTTTTCCTTGGTCAAACCCCGTTTTGGTAATTAAACCTTGTAATGAAATGAAATAGCATGAAGGAATTATGAATGAACAAGGCCTATGTCACAACTCACCAAACCTTTCTTTGAACCTTGGAATGTGGATCTGCACAACTAGCATGTGATGACTTCAATGGATGTATATCTTGATCTTGAAACTCAATTTGAAACAATGCCTTGAATGCCTGAATGGATCTTGAACACTACATCAACATAATAGCTCAAATAAAACATATGATGCAATAAGACTTTTCCATGATAATTGGATCTTGATTGTTGCAATAATACTTCAATAAATCTTCCCTTAAATGCCTTGAAATGCTCTTGAACTACTCTTGATCTCATAAAATTTCTATATGAATGCTTACTTCAAAATTTCTAGGTGAAACATAGTGAAATGACCTCTTATTTATACATATGTTAACATGTATTCCCGAAATTAAAATAACACAAGCCGACATGTGAATACACATTTGAAATCAATGAAATACCACCAAAAACATAATTTAAATTAGGGTCTTAGGTCTAAGTGAGGACCCATTCGCCCTTGGGTGAATTGGTCCTAGGTCACTTACCTAGGACACACATTGCTCAATGATAAATGTTATGTTATGGCATTGATGAATGTCAGGTTTCCTTTTCAAAAATTGTAATTAATTAAGCTTGGATTTGAATTGAAGGGGCCAATTAAGGCATAATTATCCTTAATTAATTAATAAAGCCATAGATAAGTGTGAAAGCGTAAAGGTACACTTTACAACACCACAAATAAGACACAATTAAATCCATTCTATTTAACAAGGCCCTAAACTCAATATGAATAGTTAGATTCAATATTTTTGGATAAACCGTGTGCATATTTTTGATGTAAAAATATGCACACAATTTATCCAAAAATATTGAATCTAACTATCATGGACCGTGGAAACAAAATGCTATTAATCAATATGAATATGTAAAATACATATTACAACGCTAAATTAAGGCATAATTTAGTTCATTTTATTATTAACATTTTCCAAAATAAGTTTGAAAAAGGGATACTTTTTCCTACACTACACTAAAAAATTCAATTGATTTATATTGCCCATTTTCCATATATGTTCCAAGGCATAAAACATTTCTATCACATATTTTGGAAATATATGGGATTTACTCTCAATCCCTAAATTATGATATATACTTTTATGAATTTCCAGTTAGCCAAATTTATTTTGTTCCTAGTTGAATGCAATCTTTGCAAGTCATTGAAAATCTAGGCATTGAAGTATGTGTAATTGACTTATAAATTGGGGCTAAAAAGCAATCCAAAAAATATTTGTAATTCCTTCTTCTACCATGCATTCTTATCTTATGTGTCCAATTAGTTATTGACACAAGTGTTTTTTAATGTTAGAACATGATTGGATCTCAAGCTTGTTATCTATAAACCATTTAAAATTCCACCATAGAAATAAATAACACAAATATGACATGAACCTTAAGGTTTTAGAGTTAAAACCTACTTTAATTAACACTTTGTTTATGCATGGATTTCACATTGTGCTTGAATTTTTTTTATAAAATAGGTTCCTTGGCATAATGGATGTTATGTACCATTTCAAGGAAGGTTTTATCCACCTACCATCCAATCCAAGGAAAAATGGCAAGAATAGAAATGGAGTCCTCAATACATGATTTAAAAAATCTTTTTGTAAGGATGATTATCTTTGGATTCCTTCCCATTTTGTGTTATTTTATGCAAAAGCCATTGTTGATTCCTTATGCACATTAACATTTTATTTTGGGTTAATAGAGATAGTTGGATTTGTAACTCAGATTTTTCGGAATTGTGGATGGATGCTAACTGTTGCACAAGATTAAACATCAATTCTAATCTAAATAAAACAACAAAGAACGATAAGTAAGCATGATTAATCTAAACTAATAAAGCTAGAATGATCTCACCGAATATGCAAATACTTCCTCGATTTATCTGAATTGCCCTTCTCCATTTTGTTGTCTTGTTATTCTTGCCCTCAGATATTTGTGTGTTTGAATGCAAGCATAACTTCGTCGAGTGTCTCAGCAAAATATTGAAGATTGTTTCTTCTCAAAAATGTATAATGATTTCGGGAGAGGAGGAATAATGATTATGACAGACCATTTTATAGATTGTGTGTTTTCAAACGATCGGCTTAGATTGAAAAGAGAGATCGACAGACGAGATTGATGAATGCCATGCGATGAGTTATGTGACAGATAGAACATGAGTTAGAACGTGAGTTCAACTGCAGGATAAAGACTAATTTTAGAACATGAGTTCCAATCTTCATCTTCAAAAATATAAGAAATAGACTTTGTATGCAAAAGACAAAGTTAGAAGTTGAAGAATAATGCATTCGAATGCAAACTTGAGTTAATTAATTAAATAAAGATATTTAATTAATAAACGCATACATGCATATGAGTTAGAACTAGTTAATCGACTAGTTGTGACGGAGAGTCTTTCTGCAGAGATGATCAGCAGTTGAATTCAGAGATAACTGGAGAACTAAAAATAGATCTCGAGTCAGAAGGTGAGTGAATGACTTAGATAACTGATTGACAAAAGAATGTGACATAAATAATTAAATAATGAATTAAATGTTAATTTAATTCAACATTCGAGAACAGAAGATTTAATTAAATAAATAAAGTAATTTATTTAATTTGACTTTCGAAAAGGGTGGAATGAATAATTAAATAATAAATATTTAATTATAGATAAAAGGGGGTTAAATGAATAATTAAATAAAGATATTTAATTATAATTGGAAAAAGTATGATAAAGGGGGTAATTAAATAATAAATTATTTAATTGACAGATAAAGGGGGAATAATTAATTAGTGAATTAATTATATAGGGATATTTAATTAATAGAGGAAATATGTGTTAGAAAGGGTAATTAAATAATTGACATTATTTAATCATGACCATGGACTATAGAAAATTATGTCGAATGTGTACTCGCAGACCTAGACCAATTTTTGGTATCTACAGTTTGCCCCTCTTTGATACAATGTTGGTACGACGTTGTGTCAAAGAAAATATGCCCCGGTCGTGCCCCAGCATGAAACAGGGTAAGGTATGCCCCCTCGAGAAAATTGACATTTTTTGAAAAGTTTCAAAAAAACTAGGAAATATTCCCGATAAGTCAATTTGAGAGTCAGAAATGCGATGGAGTCGACGGAATTGAATTTGGAGATGTTACAGATGAGAACGGGTCATTGGAAGTTGAAACATTATGCGGCCAATAGATTAGGGCTGAAGAAATGCCATTTTAATCCACCTATAAATAGGAATTAGGTCAAATTTCAATTCATTTGCACCCGGAGGAGATAGAAAAAACTAAGAATTTTCTCTGACTGACTATCGAAATGGCGCCTATTCCATACACCAGGCATCGAGGATATCAGATCCGGACCTTCCAGCAGCTAGCCGACACAGGACCACCGGTATGTACGCGAAAACGAGAACTTGAAATGTATTTTTGGCACATTTTTCTAGGCATAGAAAATTAGTTTTGCAAATGCGGTGCATCGTGAACGACGCATATGCCGTTGTATTCGCCGCATTTGACTGCGAAACGACACATGTGGAACTTCACGCATAGTTTAGAAATAGGATTTTGAGGAATGCACGCATTTGAAGATTAGTGCAACGCATCTGCTGAGGGGTTAAACACATGTGATCTAGTGAACCGCATATGCGTCAATGACCGCATATGTAGTAGAAATGGAAACGATGAAAATGCACTGCATATGTTGAAAATTGGTAGGTTAAGAAAACTGCAACGCATTTGTAATCAATGACCGCATGTGGTTTAGTGAATCGCATGTGCCATATTAGAATAGGAGTGTAAGAAATATGCGACGCATATGTAGTATGCACCACAACTGAGGCATTTTGCAATGCATTTGAAAAAAATGCACTGCATCTGTCAATGTGAGCCGCACTTGGCTGGTAAAAATTTTTGAAAAATTTTGCGAAGTAAAACTTGAAAATTTTCTGACATCATGGTTTAAATGCAAGTGGTTTTAGATTCGATTTATACACGGGAGTCGCGACCAGATACGTTTGATTTGAGAGAGAATTTGACTTCTGTAGAGATTCGATTACTATGGGTTCTAGGTCTATGGCATTGTTTGTCAATGCCTACAATTCGGGCAAACAGGGGGATGTTGACGACACTGTGCGAGCGATGGCATTCTGAGACATCATCATTTCATTTGCCGACTGGGGAGGCCACTGTCACATTAGAGGATGTGTACAGGATTTTGAGGCTACCCATTAGAGGAGAGCGGGTTACATATGATCCCCAGTGAGGGTTGACTGAGTTGGCGCGGTTCTATCAGGTTGATGACATCAGTAGGCTCAGCATTGAGCACTACGTGATTAGATGGCCAGTGTTAGTAGACAGATACGACAGGATTGATTGTATCCTATTTACTCTGATTGGGGGTATCGTTCTTCCAGACATACAAGGTCATGGCTTTCCAGTGGGATGGGGAGCTATGTTGGAGAGTGAGATGAGATATGCATGGGGTCCATGTCTACTCGGGATGCTGTATTTTCATCTACATGACATTGCGTACAGAGATGCACAGTCATTGAGTTGTGGGACGACACTGCTGATGATATGGGGTTTTGAGAGGATAGCTGTATTTTGTCCTCCAGTGATAGTAGAGAGAGATGAGAGACTTCCATATGTGTTTTGATATACAGGATAGATTACGTAGACACATGTTGGAGACACAGGATACTGGAGACATGCATTGGATACACTCGACCAGTTTATATGGAGACCTTACATGGATTGTGAGGTGTGGGCGGATGATGATATACATTTGCCATTCTGTAGACAGACACAATACCTTATTGGGAGGACTATTTCTAGTGTTCACACCATTGAGTGACACTTTCCAGACAAAGTTCTAAGATAGTTCAGAGAGGTTCAGGATGTGCCTTTGAGCAGAGTAGAGTTTGCTCGTTCGTCCAGAGAGGTTCCATGGTGGGGACCCATGATACCGGTTACTATAGCTGAGGCAGACATACAGGAACTTCAACCAGTACAGTGGGGATGGAGAGGTGGATTAGTAGATCTAGGACTACGACTGCCTATGATGCATGGTGGGTGGTTCATCGGCCGATTTCGTATACAGATCCTGACCAGCCAGCACCAGTCGAGAGACGAGGCATAGGGCCGAGAGGACGTCAGAGAGGTGGGGGTGCCAGAGTGGGTAGAGTAGGTGGTAGAGGGGATGGAGATGATGGCAGAGGTGGAGGTAGAGGCGGGAGACGAGGACGAAGAGGGCGGAGAGGGGGTCAGGTAGGTGGCGATGCACCTATTCAGGAGGCAGCAACAGTTGATGTACCGATGATAGATATTGGTGGTTGAGTGGATGTACCGACTGGGGGTGAGCACGCTGCAGCGGAGTTAGTGGTTGAGGAGCATGTAGTGGTAGATGTTGGAGTAGTAGATGTTGCAGAGGACTTTGATGCAGACATGGATGTGGCTATAGATCCACTAGGTGTGTTGGCCAGATATGGAGAGGATGATGTTGAGGAGGAGGCATCGATGGAGGAGCAGGAGAGAAAGCTCAGAGATCGGATTGTAGAGGGGAGACGGGATGAGGATGCTCCAAGAGATGGTGATAGGGATGCTTTAGAGGAGAGACATAGATTGATGACCGTAGAGTTTGAGGCGATGAGACTAGAGTTAGATAGTGCGTACACGGAGAGGGATAGTGCATATGCAGAGAGGGACAGTGCATACACCGAGAGGGACAGTGCACGTACAGAGAGGGACAGTGCTCTCATGGAGAGAGGCTAGGCTATAGCTCGGCGACATGAGATAGAGCAATAGTTCACAGAGGTTAGACACCTTTGCAGTGGGTCCTCATTTGATGGCATGGTACGAGAGTTAGTCAGATTGGTGGAGAGAGCCACTTACTACAGGGATTTGTATGAGGCTGCAGTGCCAACAGAGAGACGAGCTCCTACATTTTTAGAGGTGCATAGTCAGGGCAGGAGTCATACTCCGAGTTAGAGGACACAGAGTACAGAGGGTGTGGTAGGACCACCGAGGATAGGTCCATATGATAGGCCTTCCACCTCGTAGAGGCTACCTTTGACTATTTTCCCACCACCATCACCTCGTGACAGCAGGGGTAGCGAGACACGATGACAGGGACTTATGTAGACATTTGTATTTTGATCAGAGAGCCTGCAAGCTCATGTTTTATTTATTGATACATTCAGACATTGTACTGTGACACACTTTTTGAGCGATATATATATATATATATATATATATATATATATATATGTTTTTGGTGGCTTCTACATGATATGCAATTTTATGTTATGGATGATGTTTTATTTCTAGATGATTATGTTTCCTAAATGATGTATATACATGTGTTATGAATGAAATGTTTCTACATGTTTATGAGTTATAAATTTTACAATGATGTTATGGATGATTCTATTTACGTATGATAATGAATGCAATGATCTATATGATGCTTATTTATATGTGTGATAATATGTACATGCAACATTTACCTTATATGATGATGCGATGCCTATTATGTAATGATGTGAAATGCAATGCAACTATGTGAAATGTATGATAATGCCAATGATCTAATGCTGTTATTGTGTCACAGGACCTTATCTTTATGTCAAAGAAGAGAATTGTTAGGATGAAATTAATTCAAAATGTTAATAAGAAATAATTAAAGTGTGATTGATAGAGAAAAAGATAGAATGAAAATTGATTGATTGAGAAAAAGATATAATCTTCGTTATTTTTCCAAATACGCTATACTTGCTTGTTATCATCATTGGACGGGACATGACATAGATGGATAGTACACACTATGATATGAGATAGACCATAGTGTACAAATTTATCCACCTGTGAAAAATAGACAGTCGTAGACAAGGAGTGTCTTAACTTAGACTAAGGACAAGATGCCCCAGTCGTGTTATCGAGACAAACCACAGACATCAGACAAATAAAAGATGGGTCATGAGATGTCATTGCTCCTCTAAATCCTTGATAGGACATCCTTGAGGAAACTAGTAATATGACTCAAAAACCAATGTTAAAAAGACAGTTGACAGACAACAGCCAAAGAAAAAGAGTCCTGAGACATTGTTGCTTCTCTAAATCCTTCAAGGGACATCCTTGAGAAAGCTAGTAACAGGATCTTGTACAAATCGATAAAAAGATAAGACAAAATAAGATATAAAGTCATAAAGCCAAATAAATGTATTCGCCAAAACTCGATCTTGTGGGATTGTTTGATGTTTGATGTTTGACATAGCGTAATGTGAGAAAATGACACATACCACATAAGACGTTGAGTCTGGTTTCGACTTGGTGACTTCTGTATAAGGCATGACAAAGCCTGGTTTTAGTACGACATGTGTCATATAAGACGTTGGAGTCTGATGACATTGAAGTGACAAGCCACATGAGACTATGACAAGTTGATGACGTCTATTGACAAGAAAGACATATCTTGCTAAGACATAGGTTGATCATTTTGACAATGTGTTGGATATTGACTTGATGACTGTTGAGACATTTTGCCTTTGTTGTTGCTTGACTTGTTTGGATTCCTTGACTGATAAAAGTGCGTGCATGTAGACAGTGTATGACATGAGACAATACCTTAAACTATGATATGCAACTTGTGTGATAGTGATTGTGAATGAACCCTATTGGACAGACCTAGTGTGGTCTTGAGAGCTCATCAATTGATTAGCCTTGCCTACATTGTACACGTAGAGACCTTGTAGTTCGACACGACCAATGACTTCTTATGTACAAAGAATCATGATTTTATGTGTGTGATACATGAAAAACCTAGACTGACTGACCTAATGCCTCAGGGGCACATCGATTGATGGCCTTGCCTATGTCCCAGTCACAGAGGAAACATAGTTCGACTAAAGTCTACGATGGACGTGACATGATTGACTTGACATGATGGACTTAACTCTGTTTTTGGAATTTTTTGACTATTTTGATTTTTTTTTTTTGAATTTTTGATGTTTTCTAATGTTTTTGGTGTTTTGTAGGACATTTTCGATGGTGCGACGTTATGTACAAGGTGTTAGGGCATGGAACATGGATTTGCCCCCAGTCGGGAAGATGTTTGGAAAATGAAGTGGATAATGTGACAGAATGGACGCTAGATGTCAATAGTTCCAAGGAATGTACAAGATAACCATTTATTATGAGTGATGATGAAAAAGTATGATTAGAATGATGGTAGACGGAAGAGTGAGCTTGACTACACATGGCGCCTGTTTGCCAGGTTTTCAACATGGTACTTATATAGCGCCACCGAAGCGGTTTTCACTAGTGGATGAATTTATTTCTCTTTACTTTATTTTTATTTTTTGAGTTTCTCAATTTTTTTTTTTGGTGTTACAAAGACGCCTGTTTGCTAGGTTTTCATCAAGGTAACCATTTTTTTGTTTTTTATTTTTATTTTTTTGTATTTTTTCAGATTAAGACACAGATTCTCAGAGACTAAGCATAGAACCTCTTTAGATGCAGACTGTTGATAGGGGACAAAAGTGGATCTCCTTCAGAAGTAGAGAGTTGGTACGCTCCTAATCCGAAGGCTTCTGTGACAATGTACGGCTCCAACCAGTTAGGCTCAAACTTACCTGGTTTCTCTCTTTCAGCTTGGTTCTTAGGATTCTCCATTAATACCAAGTCACCAATGTCAAAATGTCTATTGAGGACCTTTCTATTGTAGCTACGACGAAGACGATTTTGATATGCTTGCAAATGATCTAATGCCTTCTGTCTTCTTTTGTCCAGCAATTCTAGCTCTTGTAAGCTAGAGACACGGTATTCTTTATCGTCGATATGACCCTTCAAGGATACCCGTAAAGAAGGTATTTCGACCTCAATAGGTAAGATAGCTTTGGACCCGAATACGAGGGAATATGGAGTGGTGCCCGTGGGAGTACGGATTCTTGTGCAATAAGCCCATAAGGTAGGATTAAGCTGTAGGTTCCAGTCACGACCAGTGTCATTGAAAGTCTTCTTAAGGATTCTAACAATTGTCTTATTAGATGCCTCAGCTTGGCCATTACCTTGCGGGTAATATGGGTTGGAGAAATGGTGTTTGATGTGGAATTATTCACATAAATGGTGTACTTCTTGGTTCTTGAATGGGCGGCCATTGTCTGTGATTATGGATTGAGGTACACCATACCGACAAATGATATAGTTTAGGATAAACTTAGATATTTGTGTGCCGGTTATGTATGTCATGGGAATAGCTTCAATCCACTTAGTGAAGTATTCAGTAGCGGTGATGATGAATATGTGGCCATTGGATGATGAAGGGTGTATCTTACCTATGAGGTCGAGTCCCCATTGGGCAAAGGGCCATGGTGAAGTAATTGGACGAAGTTCCTGCGCTGGCGCTTCTATCAAGTCTCCATGTATTTGACATTGTTTACATTTCTTTACAAAGACGTATGAGTCTTTCTCCATCGTAGGCCAATAGTAACCTACTCTCATAATCTTGTGGGCTAGAGTAGGACCACTCGAATGAGATCCGCATATACCCTCGTGCACTGCTCGTAAAGTTGTTTGTGCTTCTTCAGCATCGAGACATCTCATAAGGGCGTTATCTAAGGTGCGTCTATACAAGGTTTCTCCGATGATGGTGTACTTGTCTAACTTTCAGATGAAGGTTCAACGTTGGTTATTGGACAAGTCTTGAGGTAGGGTTTGGTCAGTGAGGTAATTGAATATGTCTTTGTACCAAGGAGACGTAGGACCAACAATGGTACACACTATTGCAGTATCAGGGACATCATAAGCGGGGACCAACAACTGTTCAACCAGAAAATCGAACTTAGGCACATTACTTGGAATATCCAACAAGGAACCCACGGTTGCCATAGCATCTGCAACTCTATTCTGGATACGTGGTATCTATTGAAAAGTTATATCTTTGAAATATTGTTTTAAACTATCAGCCATCCTCTTGTAAGGTGCAAGTTTTTCATCTTTAGTCTCATAATCATCATTCACCTATCGGATTACCAGTTGAGAGTTGCCAAAGACATGTAGGCTCTTGATTCTCCATTGAGCTGCTATTTTTAACCTTGTTAATAAAGCTTCGTTTTCTGCTATATTGTTGGTACAAGGGAAAGCAATCCTGAATGATTTGGGAATGGTATCACCTTGAGGTGTGACAAATAAGCTACCAGCTCCTGAACCACGATTTGTATGTGACCCATCAAAGTATAGTTTCCATTCTATTTTAATGTCAAGGTTGAAGAGGAATTCATTTGGAAAGTCTGCCACTAATGGATGGTCTGCCTTTATAGGTGCATCAGCTAGTTGATCTGTAATCGCCTGCCCTTTTATAGCCTTCCTTTCTACATAATGAATGTCATACTCACTAAGTATCATAACCCATTTAGCCAATCGGCCTGTTAAAGCTTCCTTACTTAGGAGGTATTTAAGTGGATCAATTTTTGCAATCAACATTGTTTGTCGATTGAGCATATAGTGTCGAAGTTTTTGGGTAGAAAAAAATACCGCAAGGCAAGCACATTCTATGTTGCTGTAATTCAATTCATAACCCACTAAGGTACGACTGATATAATAAACTGCTCTCTCATGACCTTGATCATCGTGTTGTGTGAGAAGAGCCCCTAATACCGACTGAGTTGCTGAGATGTACAATATCAATGGTTTTCCCTTTGTAGGTGGCATTAAGACTGGTGGAGTAAGCAAATAGTCCTTGATTTGTTGGAAGGCATCTTGGCGTTTAGATGTCCACACAAATGGTACTCCTTTCTTGAGTAGATTCTGAAATGGATGTATTTTATCTGCCAGTTGTACTATGAAATGCCTAATTGACTGTAATCTTCCTTGTAGAGTTTTGAGTTGGCCAATGCTGGTTAGAGGAGGCATTTCTATGATAGCTCTTACCTTCTCTAGATCCACTTCAATGCCTCTTCGAGAGATGATATAACCTAACAGTTTTCCTGATTTCACCCCAAAGACACACTTCTTCGGATTTAGCCTAACATTGTAGTTCTCTAGCCTTTGGAATATCTTGTCTAAGACTTTCAAATGATCCTCTCTCATATTTGATTTTTCTATAATGTCATCGACATAATCTTCCATAAAAGTATGTACAAAGTCATGGAAAATTGTAGTCATGGCCCGTTGATAGGTGGCTCCTGCATTCTTAAGGCCAAATGGCATAACATTCCAACAATATGTGCCCCATGGACACGTGAAAGCTATTTTGTGTTGGTCTTCAGGTGCTATTTTAATCTGGTTGTATCTAGAGAAACCATCCATAAGGGATAGCATCTCGTATCCTACTGTCAGATCCACGATCATGTTGATATTTGGCAAAGGAAAGTCATCTTTAGGGCATGCCTTATTGATGTCCCTAAGGTCAGTGCAAATGCGAATGCCCCCAATTGGCTTAGTCACTGGTACAAGATTGGATATCCAATCTACATAGTCTATTGTCCTTATGAACCCTACGTTCAAGAGTTTCTTAAGTTCTATCTTGACTAATAGAGCAATCTGCGGATGCATTTTCCTCAATTTCTGTTTGACTGGTTTGATACCTGGCTGTAGTGGTAGATGATGCAATATTAGGTCTGGATCCAGCCCAGGCATGTCAGCATACGACCATGCAAAGTTAATTTGTCTCTTTGTGAAGAAGTCTTTAAACTCAAGTTTTTCTGTCTTCGTTAGAGAAGCTGCAAAATATACCTTCCGAGAATTCTCTTCTGTACCTATGTTGACTTCAACAGATTCTTCTACTAACATTGGTGACTTTTCCTATTCAAAGGAGAGAATATTTAAACCTCTATCCTTGGGTGCCTCAGAGGGGTTTTCACCCTCGGATACGTCCTTTCTTTTGAATTTTTCATCGTCCAAAGGCGCCTTTCGGTTTTCACCTAGGGACTCATCATTTTTATTTTCATTGTCGTTTTTCTTTTCATTCTCATTTTTGCGACTAGAGGTGTAAATAGACTCCCCGAAATATGCTTTATCGTCCAAGTCTATGGTAAAACCTGCCTTATGATCCCCTCTTGGTATACCTTCTCTAAGTCCCATGAACTCAGCGATTGCTTCGTCGTTCTCGAATGTATCTATGATAGGTGTACCTTGTTGATCCCAGTCGATAAATTCGGGATAGATAAGGGGTATGTCATCATCGGAGTTTGTAAGGGTAGCTGCTGACAAGGTGAATATGGAATGGTTGACATGGTCACAGAAGTTTTGGACTAACTCCTTATTCTTCTTCCTAGGGGTAGGTATACTTTGTTGTGGGACTATAGTGAGGGCGGATTCGTCTAAAGATGGTTGATTAGGTGCCCAAGATGAACGGTCAAGGGTTTCCCAATAATAGTTCTCTTGCCATTCGGCCTTGGACAAGTGTTTCTTAGGACGAGGACTAGATTTTTGTGGTACAGGTTTCACGTTGAGGTCCAATTCTCCAAATAGGGCATCGATATTCATGGTGCTAGTAGATGAAAGGGATTCCCATTCATCATCGCTAGAGTAAGGGGATTCATCATAAATTGGAGGTTTGTCATAGATTGGGAGTTTGTCGAAAACTGGGGGCAATGGTTCATGAGATGTCTTGATGCCTACGTAATCATTCACTTCCTCTTGAAATGATGACAAAGTACCAGGAAACCCAATTCTAAGCGGTTGACACCCTAGCCCTAGATATTTCGGTCGTGGGTAGACAGTAATCGGTTCTGTCCTTCCATTCTGATAGAGTCCTAACCCACTGTGCTTGTCATAGCCTTCCTTTTGCCTTATCTTAAATCCTTTTCCATACTGGTCCTTGGCTATTTGAATAGACGGGGAGGGGTATTCATGTTCTTCTTGATACAACCAGGAATCACCTTGATCCACAATTTCTTCACTTAACTCTCCCCATTTGGTTAATGTCATTGTAGGGGGAACATGAAATGTGACTAGTGACTATCTTCTATCCGCCATGGGTAGGCCATATGCCTTAGGTGGAATTAGTTCAGTAACACAGTATGAGGCCTTTATTTGATAGTCGCCACAACCCTTGTCTTGGATCTCGAGTTTTGGAGTGGATGATGGTGGTTGGAATGAAATGGACTTAGTGAGACGTGATGGGTCAATGTATTGGGATAAAGTGGATGATGAGGCCTCTTGATTAATGGGTACTTTTCATGGTGGAAGGTCCCTTAGGCTTGCACAATATTGGAAAGGATCGGGATCACCATCAATAGTGATTTCAGTGTCATTATAGGGGAACTTGAGACATTGATGGTATGTAGAAGGGACGGCTCTCATTGCGTGTATCCAAGGTCTACCTAACAACAAGTTGTATGGAAGGGTGAGATCCAAGACTTGGAAGCTAGTGTTCAAGATCACTGGGCCAATTCTGATAGGGAGCGTTACAACTCCTTTGGATGACCTTTCTTCATCATCATAAGCCTTGATGACTATACTCTTGGAAGTGTCCACACAGTCTTCTGAGAATCCTAATGCCTTAACCAATTTAAGGGTACATAGGTTTAAACCTGCTCCTTCGTCTACCAAGACTCGTCGGACTTTGTTTTGATGGACTAAGACTTCTAGATGTAAGGGGTCATTATGATCTGACTTTTTAGTTGAGTAGTCCTGTTGAGAAAATTTTGCATGGTGCGAGTTGGTCAAATATCCCACCATTTCCTCGAAATGATTGACATCCAAATATGTAGGAACAATTGTATTCTGTAGAGCTTTGTCAAGGATGGATCAATGCTGAGGTGATAAGGTCAACAATTCCAAGATAGATATTTGGGTGGGGGTTTTACTCAATTGATCGAGAAGGTTGTACTTGAACTTGGACGCTTGAGTAGATGGCTCTGAAGAAGGACCAGGAATAGTAATCTTAGTTCTGCATGTGTTTACATTACATTTTGGATGCTTCTTAATGGTGAAGGTATTGACATTCTCGTTGGTAGCTCGGAGGTGGTTTATGGTCTTTCCTTTACCATAGTCATAGTTGGTATTGTTATAGTTGGCAGATAGATTATTCAGGGGTCCTGAACTGGAGGCTTTTCCCTTTGTGTGGTCATGTAACGGGTCCGTGAAGACCTTATGATCACTGTTCTTAGTGTTTTTCTGCCCACCAACCTCGATGGTTCCATTTTCAACAAAGTCTTGTATGATGTTCTTGAGTTGCCGACATTGTTGGAGGTTGTGCCCTTTGGTTCGATGATAGTCACAAAAAGAGTTATCATCCCACCATGAAGGTTTGAACTATCCAGGATCATACTCTCTTGGTTCCAAAGGTTTGATGAGATTATGCTTAATCAATTCTTTGAAGATAGTCTTGATTGGTTGTCCCAAAGGTGTAAATTCACGTGTAGGAAATCTCCTTTGTTGTGGTCTTTGTTGTTGTGAATTTTGGACATAGTTAGCTTGTTGATCTGGACTGTTCATTTTGTCTTGATTGGGATTGTAACCCCTAAGGATGATAACTGGTCCTGTATGTATGTGTTTAGCATCAACAATGCCATCATTTGTAACATTCTTGTTCCTAGACCAGAACTTATTTCTATCATTTGGCATGTTTTGATGTTGGACAACCTGATTTCTACTTGGTACTTTCATTTCTCCTTTGTCTATAAGGCCTTTCTCAAGGATGATTCATTTTTGTACTAAGCCTGAGAATGACGTACAACAATGTACCCTTAGATCACTTCGCAATTTGGGGTTGATATTCTCTAGGAATATTGTGACCTTTTGTTTTTCCGGTATTTCAACTAGACACCTACTAGCTAGACTTCGCCATCTTTGAAAGAAAGTGGTGAAATTTTCGCTATCTTCTTGTGTCGTATGGCACAAGGTTGCAATTGTTACCTCATTGTCTATGTTAAAGGCGAAATGTTCGATACACTTCTCAGCTAATTCGCCCCAAGTTTGTATACCATATGGTAAGTTAGAGAACCGTTCTAGTCCTATCTCGACAAGGGTTCGTGGAAATAGTCTCATCAAGTATGTGGGGTCGTACGATATGTCCATGCATGTTGTTGAGAACTCTCTAATGTGTTCTATAGGATTCTTTTTTCCATTATACTTAGGCAAAACCGGTATATTGTATCCATGGGGAAAAGGTGTCATATAGAGTGCTTTATCAAATGGACATGGACATAGGTCTTGTGCTGAGATAGTTCATTTTCTGGACATAGACATGTTGTCCATCTACTGTTGAAGAGCTTGCATCTTGTTTTGAAGGACATCGACTTGTGCCAAAGACATGGTATTCGTGTTATTTGGGTCAATGTAGGTGTTCTGATACACCATGTTTTGTGATGGGTTATGATTGGGTGAGGGAATATATCCTATGAAAATGTTCTGGTTCGGGATAGGGATATTTCCTGTCTGAATGGTCGGAGTTGGTATCGGAATGCTTCCTGTCTGAATTGCCTGATTTGGTATAGGGATGCTTCCTGTCTGAATGATTTGGTTTGGTATAGGTATATTCCCGCCAACCTTGGATCTCTTAGCAGTCGTGTTGGTGCCAAAGGGGTTGGAGGAAGTTGTGCCCGCAGTGAATTGTAAACCTTGTGTTATGTTAAAAGGATTTGTGTTTACAATTGACGATGTTTGAGTTGGTATACCTGTTGGTATTGCTGCGGTTATTTGGGGAATAGAGACAGTTGATGTTGCAATTTGGGATGGTTGGGTTGACTGTGTTTGCAAGGTACGAATATCAAATCCTATGGGTAGTTTAGCACCCTCTACTAGCAATTTTGCTAGATAGCGTTGAGGATCATTTAGCAAACATTCATCCATAAAGGATGCGAATTTGGGATCTTGAATTGCTGCATTTACATATTCTATGTAAATCTGACCATGTGTGTCTCTAGTGACATGTTTTTCTAGCAAAGGCTGGTGTGGTCATTTACTTCCTGATGGTTGGTTTCGAAACAGATTGATGAATTCGTTGGGGTCTGTCATTGCTTTGTGTTTCTTTTGGGATCTTGTTTCGACCATGAAAGAGGTTGCTCAAAATGGGGAATGCAGACTATGTCTATGTTTTTGGATTTTTTTGACACTAAATGATGTTGCTAAAATGGTTCTAAAAAGACGTATACTAAGATGACATGTGACAGGACGGACAATATGGAAAATGCGAGTAGATTATGACGATAGATGAGTCTAAGACGAGTATAACCTACCACCTAATGGAATAAATGCATGCAAAGACTTGTTTTAGAGCAAGGAACTTGATATGACAAGGATGGTAACTAAGACCTTTACTGTAGCTAAGACGGATATGACACCTAATTATGCAAGGTTTTGAGCAAAATTTTTAGTTTCTAATCCAAGGCTGACCTTAAAAAACCCAAAACAAAAAGTGACAATGATGTTTCAGACTCAGCTTGTGGTTTTTGATGTTTTCTGTTGACAGGAAAATGCGGTTCACTAAACAGTTGCGGTTCAGATTTTGACAGATGTGGGTTTTGACAAAGCATGTAATTTCCTGACAGTTGCATTTTTTCCTATGAGAAATGCGGCTTACCAAGACACATGCAGTTCAATGACTGACAGATGCAGTTTACTGACACATGTGGTTTTAAAACTGACAGATGCGGCTTGCATGAACACATGCGACTCAGGATGTGACAGTTGCGACTCGTGGTATGCAGACTGTGAAAAGTGAATGTTTTGATAGCCAGATGCGATGTTTCCCCTAATAGATGTGACTCTCTATGACACATGTGGCGATAAAACTGACAATTATGACTCTGTTTTCTAACAGTTGAAAATTTCCCGAAAGTTATTGACTGACTTTGTTTGTTTGATCAATATTTTGACGAATACAACAAAGAGCAAACACAACAATCAATATATTTCAATTTTGTGATGGGAGGACTATTTAAGACTCGAAAACATGTACAACCTAGGCTTTTAGGACAATATTTGTTGAATTCTTACTTGGATTTCTCCAGCTACGCATATTTATGGCGAATGACTAGTAGCTTGACTCCACTGGCTCCCCTCCACGACACTCACTTATACGGGGCAGCCAAGCTAATGTATCCATGAAACTCCCATGGCATACATTTCATTTCCACACATAAACCATAAATATGTAAGATGGCTTCATAGGGCCGACCCTGCTGTGCCAACAAATAGGTAGGATTTTGGTAACTCTACAACAAGGTGGTTAATAAGGGCATTCTGTTTGTGGGACACTATCCAATGTCGGCGAGAGTCCATTTCTGTCCATCTCGTCAGAATAGTGCGCCCCAAGAATCCTCTTTTATATACCGGTTGGAAGTCACTTGGCTTTAGCGTGCTACCGGTCTGAGTCGTCTTGGGGTGAGTACTTTTTCCCACCAAGACATGCCCAAGTTCTAGAGTCAATAATCATTTCTCTTACACCTAGGATCGCATGACTGCGCAAGGGGAGAGGATACTTCGATTATTGAATCATGAGGGTTTACAAAATTGTGCTTTCACACCAAACAATGAAGACAGTGGTTCTTTTTAATCCAAATGACAATTTTCTATCTATCAAATAGAAAATTCATTTTAAATCCACACGATGGTTATCTATCTACCAAACAAAAGCTTGCATAAATGAATAAATCAACACAAAGGCATTAGGTCCTGTATGCAAATTTATTAGTAGTTCAATGTTCTTTAGCTTTTGTCCTGCAAAAAAATTGTGTTTGGTTTTAATTGTCTTCAAAGCTTCATCCTGCAAACACTATGTTATTCCTCCTAAACACAACTCAAACAAACATTAGTGGAAATCCAAATAACCCAAAAAGCGAAAAAGTGAAATATGGATGTACGAAAATGATAAAAAAAAAAAAAGTTTACCAGTCGGATGTAGCTTTTGAAGCCACAGATGCGGTTCGACTGGTGACTTGTGGATGCGGTTAATGGAGTATCAGATGCGGTTCGATAATTCGTTGACAGGCAGTTGTGGATTTTGACAGGCGGATGCGACGATTGACAGGCAAATGCGGTGATTGATAGGCAGATGTGGCGATTGACAGGCGGATGCGGCTTATGATGTATCAGATGTGGTTCGTAATGATAGTTGCATCGTTGTTTTTGACAGATGCAGTGTTCTGGACAGAAAACCCACGAAAAACAAAAAATAGAAAACGGAAAGACGAAATTTGAAGCGTGTTCACGTCAAGTTCACCAAATGTAACTCAGATTTTTTGGAATTGTGGATGGATGCTAACTGCTGCACAAGATTAAACATCAAATCTAATCTAAATAAAACAACAAAGAACGATAAGTAAGCATGATTAATCTAAACTAATAAAACTAGAATGATCTCACCGAATATGCAAATACTTCCTCGATTTATCTCAATTGCCCTTCTCCATTTTACTGTCTTGTTATTCTTGCCCTCAGATATTTGTGTGTTTGAATGCAAGCATAACTTCATCGAGTGTCTCAGCAAAATATTGAAGATTGTTTCTTCTCAAAAATGTATAATGATTTCGGGAGAGGAGGAATAATGATTATGACAGGCCATTTTATAGATTGTGTGTTTTCGAACGATCGGCTCAGATTGAAAAGAGAGATCGATGGACGAGATTGATGAATTCCATGCGATGAGTTATGTGACAGATAGAACATGAGTTAGAACATGACTTCAACTGTAGGATAAAGACTAATTTTAGAACATGAGTTCCAATCTTCATCTTCAAAAATAAAAGAAATAGACTTTGTATGCAAAAGACAAAGTTAGAAGTTGAAGAATAATGCATTCGAATGCAAACTTGAGTTAATTAATTAAATAAAGATATTTAATTAATAAACACATACATGCATATGAGTTAGAACTAGTTAATCGACTCGTTGTGATGGAGAGTCTTTCTGCAGAGATGATCAACAATTGAATTCAAAGATAACCGGAGAACTAAAAATAGATCTCGAGTCAGAAGGTGAGTGAATGACTTAGATAATTGATTGATAGAAGAATGTGACATAAATAATTAAATAATGAATTAAATGTTAATTTAATTCAACATTCGAGAATAGAAGATTTAATTAAATAAAAAAAGTAATTTATTTAATTTGACTTTCGAAAAGGGTGGAATGAATAATTAAATAATAAATATTTAATTATAGATAAAAGGGGGTTAAATGAATTATTAAATAAAGATATTTAATTATAGTTGGAAAAAGTATGATAAAGGGGGTAATTAAATAATAAATTATTTAATTGACAGATAAAGGGGGAATAATTAATTAGTGAATTAATTAAATAGGGATATTTAATTAATAGAGGAAATATGTGTTAGAAAGGGTAATTAAATAATTGACATTATTTAATCATGACCATGGACTATAGAAAATTATGTCGAATGTGTACTCGCAGGCCTAGACCAATTTTCGGTATCTACAAGATCAAGTTCTTCAAGCTTGAACCCCAACATGTCAAAATTTTCCCTTGTCATGTACAAGATTACAACTTGGGTGTCTTGCTTAACGATTATTTTTTCACTTTTCGTAAAATTTTGGGCACATAATATGACACATTTAGGGTAGGAGAAAACATCATGTAACATCACATATCTTGATCCAACTACCCATTATATACCAACACTTTTAGGAATTCAAGTATTTAGTGTCTTACTACGAGAGATGTAGCTAAGCTCTCTAGTGATCTTATGAGTGAAAAGGGGATCATAAATATTGTGGCATTCATAAAAAATAATTATGGTTTAAAAAATTTCATCTATGAGATATGTGTTTTAGTGTCAACACTCCTTCAATCTTTGGCTATTAATTCTCCACGCCCATACCCATCATACTATGACTAGGTGTAGTCATAGACATACTTCTATCTAATCAAACTTAACACTAAGATTGAAAGTATGAAATTTAAGGCTTAAAGAAAGGAAATTATCCTAAACAATGATCAATTTTTCATGGCCCGCGATTGATATGCATGCACATTCTCTCTTTGAATGGACATTGTAGCTTGTAATAGCCAATATAGAATTATAGTAAATATTAACAATGGTCATATTATTTCCTTTGTAAGTTTCATAGTTTTAAGAACAAAAATTTAACCCCTAACATTATAAAAGGAAAAAATAATGACTTCATATAATTCACTACTTTCAAATTTGAAGGATTTCATGTACATGGACATCAAAAGGGAAAATTGTTCAAAAACCAATGTTTGTTCTAAATGATAAATGAGGAGGTTTTCTTGGCTACCCAAGCTATCACACTTATTTAGAAATTCATGAATCTTCCTCCAATCCCTTTCATATACATCTAATAAGATAGTTTCCATACTCATTTCTTCTAGTTTTCTTGCTTATGTACATATTCAAATGTTTCTTTTTTTCATCTTGATAAATCTCAAGCACTTGTTGCCTCTAATCAAGCTCCATGGTAATAGTGTCTTACTAACATTATCTTCAATTTCATGATAATCATGTAAACTAAAAACATTAAATATTGGTGAGATAGCCAAACCTTTGAGCAATTCAGTTTCATAAGCATTCTTAGAAAATTTGTGCAACACTCTATAAGGGCCAATTTTCTTAGGCTTCAACTTATGGTGATTCTCTTGGGAAACCTTTCCTTTCTCAAATGAACCATGATTAAATCTCTCTTTGATAAGAATTATTTCTTCTATGATCTTTTGCATTAGTTTTATACTTAACTATACTATTTTATTCAATTGTTGCTCAACTTGTACACACACCTTCACATGTTGTGCAAAGTCTCTTGCATATCTACTAACATGTTTATCATTTATATTATTAAATAGATTTGTAACATCTTTAGGATATATTACATAAATAATTTTAAATGGTGTCTTTCATATTGACCTATTTGTTGAGTTATTGAATGCAAATTTAACTTGCATCAATAAGGAAGCTCACTATGTTGGTCTATATTCTACTAAAATTATGAAGAGATTACCCAGACTTATGTTTCATCATCTATTTGTGAATGGTATACATAAATATAATTTAATTATGCACCCAACTCTCATAATGTGTCAAACATTTCCCAAGAACTAAGTATCCTTGTCCTAGGTGACACTTTGTGGCAATTAAGGTAATATAACTTGTTTAAAAAATAGATTTGTAATATTGGATGCATCATTCAAAATTTGAAAAGTAATACAATGCACTATTTTTAAGTCAATAATTGCAAAGATAAAATCATTACTTCTTTAAGATCTTGGCAGTTCAAGGGAAAATTCAATGGAAAGATCTTCCCAAGGCTTGTCTAGTATTGGTAGTGTTAGTGCAAAAAGGTAATCACCTAATTAGTTCTTATTAGGACCTTTTTACACTAGCATACCATCACTTAATTATGTCATGTTCTTTTTTGTCTCAAGTCATATGATTAAGACATGTGTCATGATCTAATTATTTCCTCATCTAGGGTTTCATTATATATTGCATTCATCATCATTTTGCATCTAATCAAATTTCAAGATTAATAGAAAATTAGTTTCTCTTCTCTTGTGTGATAGAGTGGTTTGATTTTAGGTGATCCTTGGGATGTTGTGGGAGTTCAATCAACAAATATAACAAGAATCGATATATTTAATCTTGTAATTTGAGCTACAATTTTTGTAACTTGAAACATTCTACATCTTTTAACAATATTTTGACATTTCAATACAAACATGGATAGAAATACCTTTCCCCACATAGCCAAAGATTTACCTACACCAAAGTGTCCTTCAAGTCCTCCACCATGTAGTCCTCTAATGAGGTTCTCTTATTGAACTTTAGAGTACACACAAATATTTCCTCTTGAACAAATATCCTTCTTGAACAAAATAATTCTGAAATAAATATTTATCTTCAACCCAAATTTCTATGCAAATTCTCCATGCATCTACAAAATTTAGATCCATATGATAAAATTAATTCATCATCTACATTCCTACCAATTCAATTGTCATGGGGGACAAAAGTGATTGTCTTCTAGTCAAAGAATATGCAACTTCATTTTTTATACCATGCATGTGGTTGAGAACAAAATAAAAAACCTTTTACATATTTTACCCATCTCATGTCTCTAGCTCAACATTGCCTAAATATTAGTAAGTCTCAATTCTTGTTGATCTATATATAGAATAAACCCTTTTAAAAATATATAATTTCTTCACTTTTATAAAGCTTAAACAAGTGCATACAATTTTTTTATTATCATAAATTGAATACTTTTGTGTAGCTTCATTCAAATTCTCATTAAAATAAGCAAAACATTTACTTTCTTGGCCCAAAATAATACCAATGAATCTACCGCTAGTATTAATCAACTAAAAACCTTCTTAAAATATTGAAGTGCAAATGTTAATTCCTTGTTATCTTCTTCATGAAGAAGTCAAAACTCTTTTCAATAATAGTGTGCTACCACTAAAGTTTCTAGTGAAGAATTTTTTTGACCTCTATTACACTTTTTATTATTGGCCAATAAACAATTACTTGAACCTTTTCGATATCCATCTTCAATTCATCTTGAGATATCACAAGTCCAAAGTAAACCAACTCCTTTTTCATAAAGCTACACTTTTTTAGGTTTATACACAACTTATCTTTCTTTAGGTAAACTAAAACTTGTTGCATGTGTTTAGGATACTCCTATTTTATCTTTATGTAGACATGGAAAATGTACAATTCGATCCGACACACTAGATCTTGATTTACTAACACCATTTCATCCCGAATCATCTCCTTTGCTAGTCATTTAAGCGAATACTCAGTATTTGATTAAATTCATCGCTCTTCATCTCTTAATTAAATAAATCAAATTTATCTAATTAAGTCATCATCTCTTGTTAATTAAATAAATCAATTTTATTTAATTAATTATGTAAAACTCCTTTTAATTAAATAATTCATTTTATTTGATTAAATCCCCTAAGTCTTCTTATTAAATTGAATAAATTAAACATTATTTAATTTAATCTAACATTACCCCTCCTTAGTTAAATAAATCAAATCATTTATTTAATTAAACCCTTCCTCTCAATTTGATTTAAATCAATTCATAAATTTAAGTCTAAATTGTCACATCTCCTAATTCTTCATTAAATTAATTAAACTTTGACTAATTTAATCTTAATCTATGTCACATCCTCTAGAGAATACAACTTGCACAATAAATCAATTACTTTGATTTATTAAATATCTATTTTCCCTCACATGGCATCAAAAGGGAATTTTCCCTCAATTTGAATTCAAAAAGTCCAAGTGGATTTGTACATCCAACAAGGCATTCACTCCTCTTACATGTCCTTGTGCATTGAGCCAAGTGGCATTTATTTCATTCATTTTTCCCTCTCACATGTCATTTCTCAAATTTGAAATTCCACCTAATTGCATTTATTAGCACTTTGGCCAAAATGTGCACAACCATCAACCATTCACATCTTGACAAGTGGCACTTGGCCATTGGATGTTGAATGATCCCACATTGCTCTATTTCACTCTCTCTTCCATTTTGGAAATCTATAAAATGGAGGCTTCTCTCCTCATTTGAGGATCGACAACTTTGAGTAAACTTACTATGCTCAAATTCATCTTCATTCCACATTTTTATGCAAGGTTATTCTCTTCATTTGTGAATTAATCTTACTCATAACATCATTTAGCTTGTTCAAGGATTGGGAAAGGGCTGCTTACTACACAAAAAGGTGGCACCAATCCACTATGAGATAAATGTTTAATTATGCTTCTTATATGCTTCTGTTTAACTTGTTTTTCTGCTCATTAGTTGCATATTTGGACATGATTAAGTATTTCATAGGGATGTTAAATTTGCTGATTTAGACTAACTTTTGTGCTAAAAACATGAAACTGTTTAAGTCGATCTCTTGCAGATTTTAGCATCCACACTTTATAAACACTAGAATATCATCCAAATAAGCCACAAAAATTACCCAATAACTATTTTAGGACTAACCAATCATATAGCTCATTCTTAATTTTGAAAGTTATCTTCAACTTATTTCATTCATGGATTTTGATTTGATGTTTAACTACTCTTGAGATCACTACTCAAAAAATACATTAGGTCATCCATACATGACAATGGAAACCTATACTTGATTTTGATCTTGTTGATAGCATGGGAGTCCATACAAAACCTCAATTCTTCTCCTTTCTTGGGAAAATGTACTATATGTATAGTGCAAGGGACCATACTTTCCCTAATCAAACCTCTCTTCGGTAGTTCTTCAACTTGTCTATTCAATTTTGTGCTAATACCAAGACTCATCCTATGTGGCACCTTATTAGGAAAAATTTATCATGGGAGTAAATCCATACAACGTGAAATAGTAAACGTTGGTGGAAATCCATTAAGTATTCCATTATCCATGACATCTTCAAGTTTCATTAGCAATGTCTCCTATTCTAGCTCCTTAAAGATTTATGGCTTTATTTTGTTGGTGTAGGTTTCACAACCAATGCATAACATTCTTCCAACCCTTCAATTTCCTTACAAAATATTTTGGTAATAAAAACCTTACCTTAATTTATGTAGTTTCTTACTTATCCTTCATTGGCTACAACTCAATCCTTTTTTTTCCCTTGATGATGGAAAATTGTTCTTCCTCCCATTATGGATGGTATCAACATCATATATCCATGGTTTCCCAAGAAATTCATGACAAGAATCATGGGGATAAAATCTCACCAAACCTTATCTAAATAATATGCAAATGAAATGCAACCAAACATTTATCTTTCAATCTCATTTTTTGAACATTATGTATCCATGAAAGATATTAAGGCTTAGGATGTGGTACCATTTTTAGGTTTATATTTTTTACCATCTCAATGGACACTAATTTATTTATGATTCCTCCATATATGATCATCTTACAACACTTCCACCCTAATTTACACTTATTATGGAAGATAATCTTCCTCAACAAGATTAAGCAAGACCTTGTGCAACATCAGGTTCTCACCACCTCATGGAGTTACACTCTTTATCTCACCATTAGATTCTTCAATAATGAAATGAGAATTTTATGAGGGATACACTGCCCAAACCCCACACAAAAAATGTAAGATAGAAAACAACCCACTTTCAATTAATTTTTGAAAATGAAATTACAGATTTAGAAATTACAGGGCTAGAACCTCATGGGCTTGATTCATTACATCCAAATCAACTGAAAATAAAATCTATTATTTGGAGCCACCTTCTACAAACTCCACTTAACCCTTTTATTTTACCAAATAATTGCTCTAGAATGTTTTAGAAAGTGTAACTTTCCCTTTTTTTTTGGTTCCAAAAGTCTCGTCATTTGATTTATTTCCTAGGAAGATATTTTAATTAAATTCACTTATTAGTGGGGCAGCTTCTCGGGGCCATAAATTTTGATCCGGGTGTTCGATTTTCTATTATAATATATCATTGGAAAAATCTCAAAGAGATATACAATGTTGAAAATATCAAAGATCATTTCGTCCACTTTTTGAGCTTTTTCAGGGCTTCTAAGGTTTTCAAATTTTAATTTGAAGCTACATTGGAGAAATTTCTTGGGACAAAAACTTTAATATCTCCCAAATCATAAAGGATATTGAGACGATTCTTTCACCACCACAAATATTTTTCAATTCCGCTCCTTGGGGTAAATTTTTAAGTCCATACGAGTGCATTTAGGTTGACTTACTAAAAATATTAAGTGAGCTTTTTTCACCTTTTTTGACTTTTAACTGTCTTACACTTGTTAAGTGCCATCATGGGACTCAAAACAACTAAAGAAAAATAAGGAAAAAATATATTTTTTGGTTGATGCAAGATTTCCCTACACCACTTGATGCTCCTGCATCAGAATTCATTTTTTAGTGTGTCCTTATTCTTTAATTTATTTTAAACATTCACATTTCTTGTTTCTTGCTTCTCCACATTTGAAATAGATACCATTGAACATCTATTTGTGACCTCATCTACCTTCTAGTTCCTTTCTCTTGGAAATATACTCCTCTATAGTGTCTTGTGTGTTACCATTGGATTGAAATTCCCTTTGCACATAGCCCTACTTAATATTTTATTTATCCTTTTTTCCATTTACCTTATTGCATGTTGGTAGATACCCTCAACTAATTGAATTGAAAAAAATATCTCATGTTAGATTGTGATTTAAAACCCATTTAATACCAAGAAACCTTATTTATGTCATCTTCCACATGAACTTCCTAGATGTTGAGTCTATAAAGCTCCTTGGTATAATATTTCACAAATAATTATTTTTATCACAAATTTTGGAACTCCTTGAACAATTCAAAAATTCTAGTTGGCAAGAAAAACAAATTCAACTATATAACCATATGATCCCAATTAAATATCTTCAAATTATTCTTCTTAAATCTATATTTTCAATCATAATCTCCCTTAATAAGGCCACATTCCCATTCAATTTCATAGTTGTATACTTGAATTTTTTTGGGTCTTCAATAGATTTAAAGTTAAAGTAAATTTTTAGATTATTGATCCAATCTAGTATATTTTCAAGATCCAAACCTCTTGAATAACAAGAGATCAAATATTGGCTTACTTCTCACTCTCATAAATTTCATAGAAAATTTGTGTTCTGAAATTAGTTCCTCCTTTGAACTTAAAGCATCATCATTTCCTAAATTGGACACTCATCATCATTGACAACTTCAACGTAATATGACCATTCCTCACCTTTACAAAGTCTTTAGTGAAAATAAAATTACTTTTATATCTCATAATGTGTTAGTAAATTTATTATCACACCAGACCCTTTCATTTATATCATCCTATTCATTGGGTAGATGCAAGATAACAAGTCCACTTTTAGGGGAAGGGTCGATATTAGAATAATACAAACAATAATAGAATCTCAAACCTAAACTTGAACCCATTTGGAATTGGTACCCATTATGGTTTGGGATCCCATTCTTAAATGTACACCCATTACAAATACGTATCCATTTAAAAAATGTATGAATTTCATAGAGATTATTACTTTTCCTTTCTACAAGTTTATCTTGACCTTTGTTCACATGATGAGGACGACTATGAGGGCATTCCAAAATGGGTGCCTACATCAATAAATCTCATCAAGTTTCTTTTTTCACCCCCTCCCTCCATAAAAAGTAGTTTTCTATGTTTCCAGATAGGTGACATTACTTATCACATTCGTTTATATCTTTTTTTCAAGTTTTTTAAATTTCTAGGGTTTAGGGTTAATCTCTAAACAAATGAAAATAATATATGTTTTCATTGAAAGCTTCCAAAAAAATGTAAATATTATTAGTATTATAAAATTTCATAATTTGGTCAAGAAAAATAGAATCACATGTTAGAAAATATATAAATACGTTAAAATTAGTGATAGAATCATGAAGAGAGGCTAAGGATAAAACACCATGATAATATACAGTATGAAAGTAAAGATATAAGGATATGAGGTTTACAAAGATATAAAATAAAAATGTGACAACCCTAAAAGGATGATTAAAGTATCACAAAAGGAAGGTATATCTATTATGGATCCAAATATCAATTTAAAACTATATTTGAAATATGTGGAAAGAGGCAACCTTAAAGAAAAGCTAGGTGTGTGTAGGATGGGTAAAGGATAGGCTTATGAGAAGAAGATCCAAACACTAAATGATGATCTATCAATAGATAACATAGGAAAAATGGAAAGGAATCATATATAAAAGTAAGATATAATTATAAATAAATGCATACATTAAAAACCCTAAAATCCTAAAATCAAACGGGTTTGTCATTTTCACCAAAATAAGAAGGAAAAATACACTTTGTAATGGTTAGTCTAGGCTGATACAAGAAATTGTTTATACATTAGCACAATCATCATGGAATGGATCAAATCATAGACAATTCAAATAATTTATTAATTTATTTTAAATAGAAAAAAACAATTATGGACCACTTAGCTCTATGACCAAATAATGAGTTCCAAATAGTTCCAAATAGATAACTAGAGAGAAAACCACTATGTGGGATAATAAGATGGGGTTAATCAAAATAAAAGGGAAATAAATTGCACATCATACATTTATTATGTCTATTAAATTGATATAAAATAAAAAATATAAATCAAGGGTAAATATTAAGAATAAAGATTATATATGTGTGCAGTGTTTTTACCCCATCTAAAATGTAAGAAATAAACTCAAGCAAAAGGATAAAAACAAAACAAAACACTTAGATTAGGGCTTAAAGTTGAAACTCAAACTTGCAAATAAAATACCAAAATATCACCTTGTTTGAGCTTGATGAGTTTGTTTGCCCCTTTTGATGGCTTGATATGTGTGCTCCTAGATCGATTTTGGTAGCATATCGACTTGATTTTGCTTGATTTGGTCACAAGATGGATGGAAGATGGCTATGGTTCCAAGAATTTGGTTATGGTGATAGTGTGAGAGATCGTGAGAGAGCTTGAATGTGGTTGCATTTGGTTGAATGTGAAAAATGACTAAGTATTTTAGTCATTAGCAAGAGGGGAGATGAATGAATGGCTAGGATTGATCCTTGGAAGAGGATCAAGGGTTGAGATTAAAGACTGGCCAAAGGAATTTAAAATTACTTTTTAATGTGCATAGATAGGATAAAAGGAATTTAATATTCCTTGGGAAAGAGAAAAGGAATTTAATATTCCGTGGGGGAGAGAAAAGAAATTTAATATTCCTTGGGGATGAGAGAGGAATTAAAAATTCCTCAAAAGGACCTTGGAAAGACAAAAAGGAATTAAAAACTCCTTGGAGGATGGGAATAATTGACCAAGGGGTTGATTAGGATAGCTAATCAATGATTAGGTTGTGTAAGTAAGGGATTAGGCAAATGATTAGGTGGGTAATGAGGGTTAATGATCCACTTGCATATTATGGAGGATGTGACACCTCCCTAATCAAGGATTAAGAATGTGCACATCCTTAATATGGGATTATGCAAATTAATCAGGATTAGAGGAATTTTATGGAGGATGAGACATGTGAGGAATTAAATAAATAGATTATTTATTTAATTTTTGGAGGAAAGGGATACGTGATGGGAGTAAATAATTAAAGGTAATTATTTAATTTAGGTTAGGATTTAAAGATGACAGAAAAAATGGATTAGGATGAAGGGTGATAATGAATATTAATTAAATAATAAGATATTATTTAATTAATATAGAGAATATGAAATTGGTTGAATTAGGGGTAAATTAGCTGAATGAAAGTGGTCAATTTTCAGTGTCTACAATATAATATAAATATTATTGAGAGGTTTATGATGGTTTAGCTTTATTTTATCAATTTTAGGTCTAATTAACGAAGGATGATCAACTATATAATGCAATTGATGATTAGAATATGAGATAATTTGTTGAATCAATAGTGTCTTGTATACCATGTCATTAAATGATCATAGATGTGGTTTCACACACAATCTAGTCCTTGTGGCATAATTGAGTCCTAATACTATAGTTCCAATGCTCTTCTTAATATACAAAACCTATTTGGTAAGAAAATTTTATTATGTCTAAGATGGGTGTTGCTAATTTTTTTGGGGAAGGCTACCAGTGTGTAGGATATATTGATAGCTTCATTGATAGCTAGTCAAGCCTATTTTCCAATGAACAAGGTTGCACTTGAATGTTAAATTAAGATGCAAAGTTTCTGGGTGATAAACCATGAATTGGACATTATAAAAAGGAAACACATACCAATACTAGGTAGAAAATTATTGAAATGTTACTTAGATTAACTTAGTATTCAATTTTGAACAAAATGCATTATGCACTCCTTGTAAAATTTTAAATTCACTCCTTGCATGCATTCATAATATATCTTATTTTCATTAATATTGAATTCATATGATCACAAAACGCTTTCTCAATTTTAAAATGGATCATGTGCTAAAAAATATCTAATGATTCACTAAATTAATTAATTTAAATTACAAATTGATTGATTTATTTATTTATAAGTTTTAAATGGATAAATAATAAATGCATGTTGAACATTTGGAAATGTATACAATTATTTATTTATATATTTTTTATTGTACTTGTAGGTAGTTTACATTATATTAATAGATCACTTACTAGAGTATGAATTTTTATTTAAAGTTTGTAAAATATTTATTTAAGCCCCACCTAAACCCCCCCAACACCCCCCCCGCCCTCCCCCCTTAATCCTCCTTGTAGAAAAAACCCCACCCCCTCCATCTGATGAGGTTCATTTTCAATAAACTATAAATGAAAATATAATTGTGCTATAGAAAACATGATTTTATCCAAAATGAATCTTATATACCCTAATATGTTTTAAGGTTCATATCTTATATGCTAACCATTGTTATTTTATATTGATTGATGAAAACCTAAACAATTCTAACTTTGTAGAGAGGAGAGGAGGCAATTATATTAAGATGGATTGTCATATAGATAGACCTTTGATTTATATATTACTAAGAACACCATAGCCCCATCCTTTATTAACCCTTCAACAAACCAAACCATCCCTCCAAATTAAAAAAAAGAATTTCAATTAGATGGTGTAGGAATCCTAAGATTGTAACACATTTTTGGGAGAATGGTGGATGATCTTTGACCATCCACCACATACCAATTCTGAGATACCATTGTATTGAGAAAATTATGGGCTACGTATTAATTGTTTAAAATCTAATTATTTTGACATCAGCTCATTCTAGTGTGTTGGTGGTGGCATGCCATAACATAGGGTAGGGGCATGCCAAATCAACACATGCCTACTCCACCCATCATCACTCTTTCACCTAATATTCCTACACCCATTCACTAAAAAGTAACGGTTTCAACATTAGGAGCATTGAGTACGCTCTCAAGAAATTTAGTTGACCAAGCTACCAACATGGTAGTTGAAGTTAGTGGTAGAGAGAATGGAGGAGATGGTTCTACTCCTAATACCTCACACACCTTGACACCACTTCTTTGTTATAATTTCAATCAACCATGTTATGTTATTTCTAATGCATCCAATTCAGGGGCTACACTAGAGGAGTAGTCTTTCTTAGCTACACTATACGATCATCCTATAGATATACATTCAAAATTTTAAATGTTTGTTTAGAATATACATATTAAATTAGTAAATAACTTGATCTATTTTAGAATATCAACATATTTTAAAAAATAAATTACATATTGTAAATTTTTTGGTGTAGATAATTGGCTTAGGGACATCATCTTGGTTAGATCAATGTTTTGTGTCAAAAAATGTATAACTTAGAACACCATATTGGATAAACCAATAAAATTCCCTTGAAATTTGTAGAGTTCATTAATCTTAAATTTAATTAGTTTCTTCAAATTAGATACTATTAGAAAAATATGTCTCAACCTTGAAATTACATAAGGTTCTGTTGATAGGTAAGCACAAGAGGGCATTTGAGGGTTGGGGGGGGGGGGTTACCCCTACAAGGCATCCCTCGGTAGGGGCTTGGGGGAAACGCCCTAAAAAGATTTTTTTTATGTATATTTTATTATTGTAAATCTGGACCATTCATCACTAGGTGTCAGATTTGATGGTCAATATTTTGTTGACTTGACTTACCCTAGAAGGAAACCCTATTTTATGAGAGTGTTGTATTACGACTATGTATTATGAGAGTCAAATAACATTTGTGTTTCCTTTGGATCTCCGGTTGGTGATACTCCTGTGAGAAGCTTTCTTTGCAAGTATATTGTAATATTCATGATTTTTGAATAATATATTGGGCGACTTTTGGAGTGTGGGTTTTTTTTTCTCTCAAAAGGGTTTTCTCCACACAAATCACTGTGTTGTGGTATGCATAATATTTATGTTTATTTCCATTTAATTTTGTGTAACTGTTGAAAATATCTACAAAGTTTTGCATTATCCTCCTCTCAATATTAGTGTAGGATGTTTTTCCACTACCTTAGCTTCCTTACAAGTAGTATTAGAGCTTGATCACCTTTGGTTTCAGTTGTGGGTTGTTGGGTTTTTCGAACTAATTCAGATTTGAGTGGGAGCTTGTGCAAAAGATACTTTGTGGTCTTGATGCAGGAATTTTCAGACGACAAGCTCATCAAGGAGAATAGAGGTGGATAATTTTTTTCGAAATAATTTTGAAATATGGAAGCTAAAGATGGAGGATCTATTGATAGATCAAGATCTGTGGGATGTAGTTGATGAGATTGTTCCAAGGCATATAGATCCTACTTTGGCTAGTCAATATGATTTTATGGATCGTAAAGCCAAGGGCCTAGTCAAATTGTTCTTGGTAGACTCTATTTTAATCAATGTCCATGAAGAGACCTTTGCACAAAAAATATGGAAGAAACTCAGTGAGATGTATCCAACCAAAACTTTAGTGAATAAGATTTTCTTGAGGAAGAAATTGTATTCCTTGAGAATGGAAGAGGGTAGATGAATTATAGACCACCTGGAAGCATTCAATATGTTGGTGGATCAACTGACATTAGTTGGTGTCAAAATGGATAAGGAGGAGAAATACTAGATTTTACTTTGTTCTTTGCCTGATTTGTAGGATTCTCTTGTTATGGCTATTGGGTGAAATTTTATTATATTGAAGACTGAAGATGTGATGGGTTATTTTATTTCTAAAGAGATGAGGAGGAAGGTATCCATTAGTGCCAAGGAGGCCCTAAATTTTTGAGGAAGACCTAAGGAAAAAGGAAAGAAGAATGAGAAGCATGAAAAATCCAAGTCTAAGGGGAGATCCAAATCTCTTGAAAAGTCCAAAGTTATTTACTGGAACTACGGTAAGCTTGGACATATTTGTAAGGACTACAAAGAAGAAAAGAATAATAAAAAGAAGAGATTTGATTATGATTATGAGTTCGAGAAGGAAGATGGTGATGCATTCATTGCAGCTTTGGCAACTTGTGTAGGTAACGATGCATGATTAATTGACTTAGGTGCATCTTTCCATATGACCTTTAATAGAGATTTTTTCAAGAATGATGGTGTTGTCATTGATGTCAACTATGGGATCAAGATGTCGAGGATATTGACAAAATTGAGGAAAAGAGGAAAATTGGTTGTACGTGTGTAGTTGAGACCTTGAGGAAGTGTTGTGAGTACATGGAGCTATTTTTTTTTGTGGAGTCTGAAGATGAGTTGGAATGAAGTAATGAGCTAAGATGATGTTTTTGGTACTTGGATTCCAAAATTGCTTTTAAGAATTTTTAATAAATAGGGTAAACTGTATTGTGAAAATGTTCATAGTGTGCTCTGGTATTGTGCACCACATTATTTCTATGTTGATGTTATTCATATGCAAATATTATAGGTTATTCAAGGTTGAAAAATGTTGCTACATTTAGAATTTGGGTTTCTGGATCATTGTACAGTGCGAGATATTTTCACTAGTGTGTGAACCTATTGTTCAGTGATGTTTTCTGTGGTCTATGAGAAATGTGTTTTCTTTGTGTTTCTCTGCTATTTGGATTTAGGTCATGTAGATTTGGGAAGTCTCTTATAATTCTTTTATATTTCTATGTTCAATTTTTTACCTAATTTGGTGTAGTACAGTGAGAGTTTCATTTATCAGTATACAAATAAGGCTTATCAGTTGTCTTGAGCTATAGTATTTGTTGATACGAGCTTGGATAAAGTGTTTGATGAATCTTAAGTGGTTTGTGGATTATTCTAGATTTATTTCAAGTGAATTATGTTGTCTAAATTTTTTGAATTGATTTAAGGAAGCGTGTACTTAATGTTTATGATGTTTTGCATGGGTGTTGGTCAACCTTGTGTTTAACACTACATGCGAGGCTTGTAGAAGTGTGCCAAGATCTATTTAGGTCCTAATTAAGGATTTATGTAGGTCACCTTTCGTTCTTATCCACTGCGAGAATGTCTAGGTGCTGACCTATTTCAAATTTAAATGTATAATGAATAGTGGCTGGCATTGGAGAATTCTTTGAGGTAGAACTTGATATAAATATGTGTGGTGTTGATGAAAGAGGGCGTATTAAAGAGTAAGAAGTAATATATATGTGAGATTGATGTGAGTGATATGAAATTGAGTAGAGTAGTGTGAACTTAATGTTAGGGTTCTTGAAGGCATCCAATATATTTCATGTGATATTGTGAAAGTGTGCAAGCAATTATGGTGGAATCCTTGTTGCACTGAGAAGTGTTTTCTTTGTGTAACATTCTTCTTCTATCTTCTTGTATTCTTTCTATGGTAGTGAGCCCTGGTTGTGAGCCTTTTTGGACAATGTGTCCTATTCTGGCAATGAGCCCCTTTGTACCAATTTTTCTATTACTTATATTGTGGGCTAATCCTCACCGTCGTTTTTCCCTCTTTGGGTTTTCCATGTAGATCTGATGTTCTCATGTGTATGGTGCTATGATTTTAGTTTTTGTTATTTGTGTTTCATGTTTAATCAATCTAACAAAATAAGGACTTAATGAATTCTTGTGGATCTGATTTGTTGAGGGTTTTGAAGGTTTGGTTTGCTACAAATAATTCAACCCCCCTCTTAGTTGTCTTGTTCATTTCAACAATTGGTATCCGAGCTTGGTTCCTTGAAGAAGAGCTTAACCACTTGAGGTAGATCTAGGATGGCGAACAAGATTCCTTTGGAATACCCTAGATTTGATGGCTCGGATTATGCATTCTGGAAGACAAAGATGGAAGGATATTTGTGTGCTTAGGCATATGAAATTGAGAAGGCTTATTAGAATACATACACTCCACCTTCGAATGGTTCGAGTACAAGTGAAAAAATCAAGGCACATGAGATCAATGCTAGGGCAAGGTACATTATTATGAATAGTCTTTCAAATATTGAATTAGTTAAAGTTATGAGTTTGAAGACTGCTAAAGAAGTTTGGGATAAGTTAGAAATAATTTATGAAGGAGATCCAAAGGTCAAATAAGAAAATTTTTAGAACTTGAAGGCATAGTTTGAAATGATGCATATGTCTGAAGATGAAACAATTAAAGGCTACATACAGAGAGTTGATGAATTGGTAAGTAATATGAGAGGCCTTGGTGTAACAGTTAAATAGTCTAAAGTGGTGAAGAAATTTATCATATCTCTTCTGGATTGCTACAGTGAAAAGGTATCTGCTATTGAGGAAACAATTGATTTTTATAATTATTCCTGAGACTAGTTGATTGGTACTCTTACTGCATTTGAAATGAGAAAACTGAAGAAAAGTACAAAATTAGAGATTGCTTTCAAGGCTGGTAAACCAAAGAGGGTTGAATATTTAGGTGATGAAGATCTTAATGATTTGGAAGCTAACTTTGTGAGAAGGATGAAAGAGGGCATAAATATGTACAAAGGTAAATTACATTTCAAATGTTTTAGCTATGGTGAGATAGGTCATTATGATTCTAGATGTCCAAAAAGAGCTTTAAACAATAAGAACAAGGAAAATAAAGGAAATATGATTAAAAATCTCACTATGGGATAGAAGATATTGTTATTTCTGATGATGAAATTGATTATGGATATTTTTATGATAATGAATGTCTATTTTTGGCTACAAAAGAAGAATTTGGTTCTGCTAACCCTGAAAATTGTGTGAAGGAAAGTGTTTTGGAGATGAAGGATACAGTTGAAGGTACTTTGGTATCTTCTTTTCATGTCAAAAAAGATAAGAATTACTGGGTTGTTGATAGTGGTTGCTCTAATCATATGAATAGAGAGAAAAGTAAGTTTGTTAAACTTGAAAATTATGATGGAGGATTAGTTAAATTTGGAGATGATTCAAGAGCTAAGATTTGTGGAATAGGTTCAATCAATTTTGATGGAAAGCATAATACTGAAAATGTTTACTATGTTAAGGACTTAAGACATAATCTCTTGAGTGTTGAAAAAATGTGTAGAAAATGGTATAATCTTGTGTTTAAGGATGAAGCATGCGAGATCCAGAAAGGGTCCAGAACTATGATTGTTGTTGGTAAGAGAGAAGATGGAAACATATATTAGCTTAAGGGTGTTGATGGTCATTACTTTATGTCATAGATTAATGATAGTTGGTTATGGCACTGGAGGATGTGTCACATGAATTTTGATAATTTTGCAAGAATTAGTTTGGTTCATGTTGTGAGAGATTTACCTAAAATCACAAAACCTATCAATGTTGTTTGTGAGAGTTGTCAATTTGGAAAACAAATAAGGAGTAGCTCTATAGGAAAGGAACAATCTGCTACCAGAATACTGGAATTAGTGCATACATATCTTTGTGGTCCTACAAGGGTGAGAAGTCTACACAGTGACATGTACTTTATGCTTTTGATTGATGATTACTCTAGAATAACATGGGTTACTTTTCTTAGAGAGAAATCTGATGCATCAAATAAATTCAAGGTATTTAAAGCCATGGTTGAGAATGAAATGGATTTGAAAATAAAATGCTTGAGGTCTGACAAATGTGGTGAATTTACCTCTGATGATTTCAACATGTTTTGTAAAGTTCATGGAATAAAGAGGCATTTTTCTGCCCCTATAACTCCTCAACAGAATAGAGTTGTTGAAAGAAAAAACATAACTATTCAAGAAGCTGCAAGGAATATGATGAAAGAAGAAAACATACCACAAGTCTATTGGAGAGAAGCTATTCATACTGATATTTACATACTTAATAGAGTTCAAGCTAAAGATAATAGCACAAAGACTCCTTATGAGCTATGGTATGGAATGATTCCTACTGTGAAGTACTTTAGAATGTTTGGAAGCAAATGTTACATCAAAAGAGAAGAAGAAAACTTAGGAAAGTTTGATGCAAGGTATGATGAAGGTATCTTCCTTGGATATTCTATTAGAAGCAAAGCTTACAAATGTTACAACAAAAGGTTGAGAAAGATAGTTGAAAGTGCAAATGTTAAAGTTGATGAAAACTTGTAGAACTCTATTGTAGTAGATGGATATGTGTCAAATGAGCCCGATTGCTGAGAAGTGGAAGAAATAGTTTATGAAAAAGAAGTGAAAAATGAAGAGGAAGAAGCTTCAGAGAAGACCCCTAAAACCCCTAAGTATGTACAAAATAATCATTCCAAAGATTGGATCATTGGAGATAAGAGGAAGGGTGTGTTGACAAGAAGCAAAGCTGTTGAAGTTGAGGTAAATTTGTGTTTAATTTATAAAGTCAAACCTAAATCAATGAGTGAAGCATGTAAGGATGAGCATTGGATGAAGGAAATGGAAGAACTTATGCAGATAGAGAAGAATTAGACTTGGGAATTGGTACCTAGACCGAAAAACAAAAAAATAATTGGAACTAAATGGGTATTCAGGAACAAGCTGGATGAGAATGGAGGAGTAGTAAGAAACAAGGCAAGACTGGTGTGTAAGGGTTACTCAAAAGTAGAAGGTATAGATTTTAAGGAAATTTTTTCTCCTGAGGCTAGGATGGAAGCTATCAGATTTTTTTGGCATTTGTAGCACATAAAGATTTTAAGGTCTATAAGATGGATGTGAAGTCTGATTTTCTAAATGGTGAATTGGAAGAAGAGGTATACATGGAACAACTGAAAGGTTTTCAATTTTTAAATCAACCAGATATGGTATGTTAGTTGAAGAAGGCACTATATGGTTTGAAGAAAGCTCCCAAAGCTTGGTATGTAAGATTAGACAGGTACTTGATACAACAAGGATTCAGTAAGGGCTTCGTAGATAGTAATCTTTACTTTAAAATTGAGGAAGACAAAATCCTGATAGTAGTTGTATATGGATGACATTATCTCTAGTGGAAATGAGGCTATGTGCAAGAAATTTTCTGAAGAAATGTAGAAAGAATTTGAGATGTCAATGTTTGGGGAGATGAATTTCTTTCTTGGGCTACAAATCAATCAAACTGATAAAGGGATTTTCATTTCACAGTCTAAGTATGTCAAATAGATGTTGAATTTTTTTAGAATGGATGATTCCAAACTAGTATGTACTCCTATGGTGACTGGTTTTAAATTGAGAAAAGATGATGATTCATCTAAGTCTGATTAGAGCAAGTATAGATCTATGATTGGTGGACTATTGTATTTAACTACTACTAGACCGGATATCATGCATGCAGTTTGTCTTGTTGCTAGATTTAAAGAAGATCTTAAAGAAACACATGTTGTAGCAATGAAGAGAATATTTAGATATTTAAGAGGCACACTAGATTATGGTTTGTGGTATTGATGTAGAGCAGGGTGGAGGTTAACAACACAATCTTAATTAGATAAGCTTTGCAACTTTGAAACCCTAACTTGGTGCTCTTCTCCCAAAGCCTTCAATTCTTCTTGTAGCACTTAGAACAAGGTTTTTCCCACAAAAATTTCAGATCAGACCCAAAAACCAAATGGTGAAAATTATTCCTAATACCCTTTATGCCACTTGAAAAAATATCAAAATCATAGATATGGTTGTTTTGTAACAACACCCTCCAATTTGGACTGCTACGCTACAAACTAGGCCTAATTAGGCTTGAAATACAAGGTATTAACAAGATATGCTATCTCCAACCTACCAAACTTCATTCCAGGGTTTCCACATGTCACATGGGGTTTATAAACACAAATTTCATCAGCTGGAACCATCACCAAATTACCTTACAACAAAACCCTATGTCTACCTAACCACCTAAGCCTAATACATGATGATATTAGGCTAGGGCTGCATCAAACGCAACCTTAACTCCATCCCCTGCTCCTATAAACCCTACAAACATCAAAAAAACCATATATACTTTTATTCCACTGATTATCATATTTTTCCACCGATGGAATGGGCTCTAATTCATGTTTCTTCTATCAAACCCTCAAGAACTAGGGTTTCCTAGCCGTTTTCAGTAAATTGACTCTAACTCTCTTTAATCTCAATGAAAATAGATGAAATCAAAGGTAAATGATACTATATTCAACCCTAAATCAATTCCAATACAACTTAAATCATTTACAGGTTGTACGGGGCTGTACTAGCTTCTATAGAAACAATAAAACAATGGAAAATGGTGAAAAACCGAGTAACTTTATTGTTTGATCTCCAAGAACATCACCCAAAGCTTACCTCAAACATCCCAAGGCATATTTAAACACTTACAAGCCAAGAACAAAGGTTCCAAACTATTTTTCAAATACCTGACCGTTCAACTTCCCATACACACCAAAAATGCAAAGTTGCTTATGCAACTTTTGCAAATCTTGACAACTTTTTACAAAATTGACCCCACATGATAAAAAATGACACAAAACATGAACTATGTTCTTAAAAGACCTTATTGCACTAAAAATGATTTAATCAACACAAAAATCCAACACTTGACTTCTTTTTAGCACATGGGTGCCCCTGCACCATACTCCCAGATAAAACAAATCTCAAGTTCCACTTGAGAGCAGAGCTTCAACTATTGCACCATGATTTTTGATGTCTTCCTTTATCATACAAGTGGAATCCTCCATAGGAAGGCCTTGCCACTTTACCAAGTAATCATAGTACACCTTATGCCTTGTTCTTTTGGCTTCTTTGGTATCCAAGATGCACTCTAGCTTCAATGGTTGACTTGGTGGAAAATCTTTGACCCAATCTTCATCTAGAACCTCTGATGTACCTACACCCGTACCTACAATCACAACCCTTTATAAGGGTATAGGTCAGAAACATTAAAAATTGGAGAGATAGCAACTCCAGGAGGGAGTTCTATCTCATAGTAATTTGCTCCAAATTTGTGGACTACCCTACATGGCCCTATCTTCTTCATATGCATCTTTTAATAATTCCCTTTAGGTAGAATTTCCTTCCTCAAATGAGCTAAGACCAAGTCCCCCACTTTGAAATGAACCTCTCTCCTTTTCAAGTCTGCATGTTGTTTATACTTATCAACACTTTTTTGAAGGTTCTCTCTAACCTGCTAATGTATGTCTTTCATGGCAACTGCAAAATCTTCTCCTTCAACACTCCTCTCCATTCCACTCAAATCTTTGAGTTCAAACACTCCCCTAGGCTACAATCCATACACAATATCAAATGGGATTTTACCAACACTTATGTTCACAAAGTCATTATATGCAAACTCATCTTGGGGTAGGATCAGATCCCATTGTGTTGAGTGTTCTTTTGTCAATCATCTAAGGATATTTACAAGACTTCTATTGAAAAATTCGATCTACCCATCTGCTCGGGGATGATAGGAAGAGCTAAAGGTCAAATTTGTTTCTAACTTCTTCTAAAGGGTTCTCTAAAAGTGACCCACAAATTTATTTTCCTTGTCTGAAACAATGGTTAATGGAAATCTATGGATCCTGACCACCTCCTTGAAAAAAAACTTGCAATGTATGAGGCATCATTTATACTTTTACA
Organism: Sequoiadendron giganteum; assembly: GCA_007115665.2. Classification (NCBI taxonomy): domain Eukaryota; kingdom Viridiplantae; phylum Streptophyta; class Pinopsida; order Cupressales; family Cupressaceae; genus Sequoiadendron; species Sequoiadendron giganteum. Next base: position 36,988,853 of record CM021110.1, read on the forward strand.
TGGTATAAAATGTGTCATTTTGCTAAATCGGTCTATAAAAACAAACACACTATCAAATCCTCTTTGAGTTTTGGGAAACCCCAACACAAAATCCATGATGATGGACTCCCATGGTTTGTTTGGGATTGGAAATGGTTGATAGAGACCTACATTTGTACTACAACCCTTGGCTTTTTTGACAAACATCACACTTTTCTACAAATTTTTTGACATCACTTTGCATCTTGGGCCAATAGTAATGCCTTCTTACCTATTCTAAAGTCTTATCCACACAAAAGTGACCTAATAAGCTACCACAATGCTTCTCCTTAATCAAATTGTCTCTCATAGAGCATTTAGGAATGCAGAGTTGAGCCCCTTTAAAGAGTAAACCTTATTGAATCAAGAAATCAGAATTGTCTTCATGAAAAGTGCCATTAAACTAATTGCAAGAAGTATAAATTTATTTGAAATCATCATCCTCTACATACATACATTTCAAAGAATCAATACCCACACTCTGCAACTGAACCTCTTGAACCAACAATGTCCTTCTGCTCAAAGCATCCTTCACCTTGTTTGACTGCTCCTTTTTGTGTTTGATGGTAAAGGTGAAGCTTTGTAGGTACTCCACTCACTTCACATGTCCATCGATAAGTTTTTCTTGGCCGTTAAGGAACTATAAATCATGATTGTCAGTAAAAACAATAAATTCTTTAGGTAGGAGATAGTGTCTCCACTTCTTCAATGATTGCACCATAGCATAAAAATCCAAATCATAAGAGGAATAATTTTTCTTTGCTTCATTGAGCTTCTCACTGAAGAAATAAATAGGCCTGCCCTCTTGGATCAAGACTGCCCCAATTGCATACCCACTTGCATCACATTCAATTGTGAAAACTTTGTTAAATTCAGGCAATGCTAAGATAGGTTGTTGTGCTACCCTTTTTTTTTAGGTATTGGAAACTCTTTTCTACCTCATCATACCATACAAAATTTTTCCTTTTATCTCCTTTTATTGTGTCAATGATGGGAGAACATATGTGACTAAAATTCTTCACAAAATTTCTATTAAAACTGGCTAGGCCGTGGAAACTTCTTACCTCACTGATGTAGGAGTAGGTCAACTGAGAATTGCTTCCACCTTGCTAGGATCCATCTTCAAAGAGCCCTTAGAGATCACAAAGCCAAGATATACCAATTCTTCCTTCATGAATTCACACCTCTTCAAATTTATCATCAGCTTTTCTTCATTCAACTTTTTCAAAACCAAGTCTAGATGTTGCAAGTGTTCCTCTCTAGTTTTGATAAAAATAAGAATATCATCCAAATAGACAACCACAAACTTACCTATGAATGGTCTCAAAACTTCATTCATTAATCTCATAAAATTTCTTGGTGCATTTGAAATCCGTAAAGGCATAACAAGCCATTCATACAACCCCTCATTTGTTTTGAAGGAAGTTTTCCACTCACCCCCCTCTCTAATTCTGATTTGGTGGTAGCCACTTTTAAGGTCAATCGTAGAAAAATAACAAGCCCCTCCTAAATAATCCATCAAATCTTCCATTCTTGGTATAGGGAACCTATACCTTATGGTAATCTTGTTAATTGCCCTTGATTTGGTGCACATTCTCCAATCTCCTCCCTTTTTTGGTGACAAAATGGTGGGAATATCACATGGGCTAAAACTCTCTCTTATGAGGCCCTTGTCAAGAAAATCTTGCATTTTATTCCTAATCTATTAATTCTATTTTGGAGTCATTTTATATGCATCTTTGTTAAGTAGGTTTGCCCCTAGTATGAAGTCTATATGGTGGCTCACATCTCTTATTGGTGGTAAGGAGCTAGGAAGTTCATCTACCACAATGTTTTTATTTTTTCAACAAGGCTTGGACCTCTTTAGGCACATCATCAACCTTTGTTGCTGTCATGACAGATTTTGGTTTGATTACAATGGCATAACATTGTCCACCCTTTTCCTTCATGGTTTTCAAGAACTCCTTTTCTCCGACCAACATTATACTAGACCCTACTTGTTTGTCTAGGCCTTCATCTTGTAATGGTGTGAGTGTAAATGTGATCCCATCCTTTTCTATCACATAGGTGTTCTTTTTACCATCATGTTTAGCCTTCCTATCATACTTCCAGTGTCTCCCTAAAAGAAAATGACAAACATCCATTGGGATGATGTCACACAATATTTTATCTTTATACCCTCCTATGTTAAATTCCACCCATGTTTTCTCATTAACTAGGACCTATTGTCCCTTATTCAACTAGGAGACCTTGTAAGGAGTGGGATGTGGGACTCTCTTCATTTTTAACTTTTCAACCATCTCTAGAGCAATTAAATTATCTATGAAATACAAATCAACAACTTTATAAACCTTACCTTGAGATTTGTAGGTGGTTCTAAAGAGGGATTTTATTTGTGGAGGCTCTCTCACCATAGGAACTTTTATCAATGTTCTTCTTACCACCAGAGATTCACCTAGTTTTGGAGCAACATGCTGAGATAGAGATTTTACACTCTTATTGTCTTCTTCTTGCACCAATTGAGTTCTCCTTTCTCCACCATGTGAAGTCGAAGGTTTCTTATCCAAAAATTTCCAAGCTTGATGACCAATCTTGTTACACTGATATCATCTTCCTGAGAATGTATTTGATCCTCTTCCCTGACCTCCAAATCTGCCTCTACTATTTGATCTTCTACCTCTTAAACTACCTCTTGATTTTGAGCTCTGTTCTTGATGACCACTTGTTTCTCCTTTTATATTTTGAAATTGTCCTCTTCCTCCAAATGTTCCTCTACCCCTAAATTTATTTCCTTTGCCTCTACTTTGTTTCTCCTGCCTTCTCTTCATTCTTTCTTCTTCCTTGACTACCATTTGAAAGCATTCTTCCACCCTTCTAGGGGTGGCAAGACTTAACTCATATTGTAGGTTGAATCTCAACCCATTTATGTACCTTGATACTTTCTCCACCTCATCCTCAACATGACCTGCCATTATACTTAGCTTGTGAAACTCCTCTGTATAAGACAACACATCCATCTCCTTTTGTTTGAGGTTTTGTAGCCTTCTAAATGTTTGAATTGCATAATCACCAGGTAAAAATTGGCTCTTGATTTTGGACACAATTCTATCCCATGAATTGATTTTTGACTTGCCCTTATTTAACCTCTGTACCTGCACATAATTCCACCAAGTTAAGGCAAGGTCTTTCAATTTTGTTTTGGAAAATTTCACCTTTTGGTCTTCTGCTACCTCTTCATACTCAAAATAGTTATCAAGTGATCAATTCAACCTAGCACCTCTTCACTATCCAACTTCCCACCATACATGGGAATTCCATCTTCACCTTAGGAGTGTCTTCTTTGACAGCCTTCAACATATTAACCATTCTCAATTTATTAGGGTCTGGCTCTTCCTCATCTTGGAATCCTCTTTGAGGCTTTTCATTCTCACCCTCTTCCTCTTCCTCTTGGTCACTTTGGTCTCTGATGACCACACCTCTCCTTTGGTTTGATTCAAGTGCTAAAATTCTGGCTAGGACAACTTATTGAAACTCATTTACCTATCTCAACTCCTTGGCATGATTTTCTTTCAACTCACTCACTTCTCTAGCAGTTGGATTACTTTTAGGAGGCATCTTTGCTTCTTTCAAACTTCAACCTTTTCCACCTATTGACAAAAACCTATGCTTTGGTACAAATTTTATGTAGAGAAAGGTGGAGGTTAACAACACAATCTTAATTAGACAAGATTTGCAACTTTGAAACCCTAACTTGTTGCTCTTCTCCCAAAGCCTTCGATTCTTCTAGTAGCGCTTGGAACAGGGTTTTTCCCACAAAAAATTTAGAGAAGACCCAAAACCCAAATGGTGAACATCATTCCTGATATCCTTTATGCCACTTGAAAACATATCAAAATTGTAGATATGGTTGTTTTGTAACTACACCCTCCAATTTGGACTGCTACGTTGCAAACTAGGCCTAATTAGGCTTGAACTACAAGGTATCAACAAGATATGCTAACTCCAGCCTACCAAAATTCATTTTAGGGTTTCCACATGTCACATGGGGCATATAAACATAAATTTCATCAATTGGAACCATCACCAAATTTCCTTACAACAAAACCTTATGTCTACCTAATCACCTAAGCCCAATACATGATGATATTAGGCTAGGGCTGCATCAAACTCGGCCCTAACTCCATCCCTTGCTCCTGTAAACCCTACAAACATTAAAAGCACCCTTTCTGCTTCCATTCCACTGATTATCAAATTTTTCCATCGGTGGAATGTGCTCTAATTCATGTTTCTTCTATCGAACCCTCAAGAACTAGGGTTTCCTGGATTTTTTTAGTAAATTGACTTTAACTCTTTAATTTCAATGTAAACAGATGAAATCAAAGGAAAATGATAGTAGATTCAACCCTACATCAATTCCAATGCAACTTAAATCATGTGTAGGTTGTACGGGGCCATACTAGCTTCTATAGCAATAATAAAACAATGGAAAATATTGAAAAACATAGTAAGTTATTGTTTGATCTCCAATAACATCACTCGAAGCTTGCCTCGAACATCCCAAGGAATATTTAAAAAATTACAAGCCAAAACCAATGGTTCCAAACTATTTTTCAAATACTTGACCGTTCAACTTTCCATACACACCAAAAATGAAAAGTTGCTTATGCAACTTTTGCAACTTTTACAAATCTTGACAACTTTTTACAAAATTGACCCCACATGATAAAAAATAACACAAAACATGAAATATGGTCTTAAAGACCTTATTGCACCAAAAATGACTTAATCAACAAAAAAACCAAACACTTGACTTCTTTTAAGCACATGGGTGCCCCTACACTAGGTATCCTAAGGATATCGATTTCACACTAAAATGCTTATACAGATGTAGATTGGGCTAGTTGTGTTGATGATAGGAAAAGTAAAAGTGGTAATGAATTCTTTCTTGGATGTAGATTGGGGTCATGGCTGAGTAAGAAATAGGATTTAGTTTCTTTATCCACCACACTGAGTATATTGAAGCAACATCATGTTGTACACAAGTATTGTGGATGAGACAAATATTGAAGGATATCAGAGTTGTATTTGATGAACCTATATTTATCTTCTGTGATAATACAAGTGCAATAAACATTTCAAAGAATCTAGTGATGTATTCAAGGGAAAAGCATATATCTACCAAGTATCAATTTTTGAGAGAGAAGGTTATGGAGAATGAAGTGAAGCTTGAGTATGTTCCTAAAAAAGATTAGATTGCTGATATATTTACTAAGGCTCTTCCTAAGGATACTTTTGAGTATCTTCAAGAGAAGTTGGGGGTTATTGCCCCTCCTTTATTGAAATAGATGCATATAGATGTGCATTAGTATAGTGGATCTATTGATCTATCTCTTTTCTAGACCAATGTTGGTGGCTACCTCTCAAGGGGAGTAGGTACTGCCATGTGTTGTCAATGTGTTGCTAATTCAATTGGGTGTACTCCTAAGGGGGAGTATTTAGAGCAGGTAATTTTGGTTCAATGTCAAAGAGTGAGATCAATGCAAAATATTATATCCTTTTCCATTGATGTCAAAGGGGGAGAGAGAATCATGTGAAAAAAGAGAGAGTGCTTAGAACTGTGGTGTGGTCTTTGGTGGCTTTTCACATCTTGTGTTGCCATAAATGAAAAAGGGGGAGATTTTTGTAAGAATGATGGTGTTGTTATTGATGTCAATAGGAAGTATATTGAATGGTTTTTTCATTGATGTCAAGTATGGGTTGAAGATGTTGAGGATATTGAGAAAATTATGGAAAAGAGGAAAACTAGTTGTCATTTACTTCATCCAAGCTTGCATAAAAAATAAGGGTTATCATTTATCCCAAGTTAAAGTATTTTTGATGCGAGCTTGGATGAAATGTTTGATGAATCTTAAGTGGTTCATGAATTATTCTAGATTGATTTCAAGTGAATTATGTTGTCTGAAACTTTTGACTTGATTTAAGGAAGCATGCACTTCATGTTTATGGTGTTTTGCATGGGTGTTGTTCGACCTTGTGTTTAACACTACATGTGAGGCTTGCAGAAGTGTGTTGATATCTATTTGGGTCCTAATTAAGGATTTATGTAGGTTTCCTTTCATTCCTATCCACCATGGGAATGTTTAGGTGCCAACATATTTCAAATTTGAATTTATAATGGCTAGTGGCCAACATTGGAGAAATTTTTGAGGTAGAACTTGATATAAATATGCATGGTGTTGATGCAAGAGGGTGTACAAAAGATTAATAAGTAAGATAGATGTGAGTGATGTGTTTGATGTGAAATTGAGTAGAGTAGTGTGAATTTAATGTTAGGGTTCTTGAAGGAAGTGAGCTGAAGGCATATGATATCTTTCATGTGAGATTGCAAAAGTGTGCGAGAAATTATGGTGGACTCCTTATTGTATTGAGAAGTATTTTCTATGTGTAACATTCTTCCTCTATCTTCTTGTATTCTTTATGTGGAATTGAGCCTTGGCTGTGAGCCTTTTTGGACAATGTGTCCTATTTTGGTAGTGAGCCCCTTTGTATAAGTTTTTCTATTGCTTATATTGTGAGCTAATCCTCACTGTGGTTTTTCCCTCTTTGGGTTTTCCACGTAAATCTGGTGTTCTCATGTGTATGGTATTGTGATTTCAATTTTTTCTATCTACATTTCATGTTTAATCAATCTAATAGAATAAGGACTTAATGAATACTTGTGGATTTAATTATTGTTGAGGGTTTTTAGAGGTTTAATTTGCTAAAAACCGATTCCCCCCATCTCAATTGTCTTGTTCATTTCAACAAAGATTGGTTTTTTGAATATGAAGAATTTGATGGAGGTAAGGTGTACTTGGGTGATGATTCTTATTTAAATATTGTTTGTCATGGTAAAGTTAGAATAAAGTTTCTTGATGGTAGAATAAAAAGGATTAATGGTGTGTTGCATATCCCTGGATTAGCATGAAATTTGTTATTTGTGAGAAAACTAATAGATGAAGGTGTGGAGGTAGTATTTTTTGATGTAGGATGCTAGATGGTTAGAGGTGTAAGTTATGGCCATTGTATAAGCTTGATGCATGCACTGTTGAGTGCAATAATACTTCTATAAAAAGCAAGTTTATGGAAGAGATGAGTGTTTCATATTTAGCAGATGGTCATGGCTTTTGGGTACCCAAGGGCTATCTTTCTTCTGAATCAAAGTCACCTAAAAAGAAAACTATGTTATGAAACCAAAGATGCAGCCACATTGGAGAAAAGGGTCTAAGGACCTTGAAAAATAAAAAAACTTGTTGAAGGGTTTTCTGATTGTAATCTTGAATTTGATTTGTGTGAGTATTAATTTATGGAAAAAAAAACCACATTCAGTTTTAATTGAGTTCTCATAAATATTGTGGTGTATTGGATCTTATTCATTCTAATATGTTTGGTCTTATAAATATTCCTTCAATTGGTAAATCCACATATTATGTTTCATTTATTGATGATTATAGTAGAAGGACATGGGTGTATTTTCTAAAGAGTAAATCTAAAGTTTTCAGTTGATTTAAAGAATTTAAAGAAATGGTTGAGTTGCAGAATGGAAAGAAAATAAAATGTTTGATGACTAATAATGGTCATGAATTTTTGTCTAATGATTTTGATAGATTCTATAAATATTGTAGTACTCATAGACAAAATACAACTCCACATTCTCAAAAACAAAATGGAGTTTCCGAAAGAATGAACAAGACATTGATAGAGAAGGTTAGGAGTATGTTGAGTGATGCTAGTCTAGAATAAAGGTTCTGGGCTGAAGTTGTTGTCACTACCTATTACCTGATTAATAGATCTCCTACATTAGCTCGTGTTGATAAGATGAATATATAGGCATGGTCGAGTCACAAGCCTTCGTTAAGACATCTTATAATTTTTGGTTGTGAGGCATATGCACATGTGCCAAAGGAGAAGCAAACAAAGTTGGAACAAAGCTATGTAATGTGTTGAATGCACAAGACAACTGAGAGGGGGGAAAATTAGTTCTACCTTAAAACTTAAAAAACCTCATAAACATTCAGATGCACATCAAATCAATTTATCCTTAATCTGTTAGAATGATGAATCATGAAAGAAGATAATTGAAATAGAACCAAATCAACACCATACATAAAGAAACATCATATTTACGTGGAAAAACCAAGATGGGAAAACCATGGTAAGGATTAGCTCATACTATAAAGTAATATTAACACTGATTACAAAGGGCTCATTGCTAGAATAGAAAAGAAGATAGAGAAGAGTGTTACAATGAGAAATCCATCTCAATGCAACAAAAAAGTCCACTATAGAATCACTAACACCTTCATAGTCTTACTGAATATTGTAGACACCTTCTACTCACTACATTCAACAATCTCACATGAAAGCTCACACTACACTACACAAATTTTCACCTCACAAGTCTACAATTCATATCATTCACATCAAACATATCTATCTTCACATCCCTCAACAAATCAACACATATTTATACCATCTTCAACCTTGAACACATTCTCCAAGGTCAGCTATGCACCTCAACCATGCAAATTCAAATTAGGTTGGCACCAAAAACATTCCCATGATGGAAAGTAATGAAGGAAGACCACAACACACCTTAGCTAGGGCCTAAATCCATTCATACATGCCATGACACACTTCCACAAACATTGAAGAAATTCCATAATTAGTGTAAACACCCAAGATCAACTGAACCTATGTTAACACCATTAACATTTAAGTACACACTTCCTCAAAGCCAAAATATTACTTGTGGAAACCATATAACACTTGAACAAAATCTGGAATATTCCACAAACACCCAAAAATCCAAAAAATTCCTTTGCAACTACTTTCACTTGAAGAATGTACACACCCAGTACACTCAAATGATTTTTCCATACACTACAACTCAAGAAATCAACTTCCAAAGCACCAAACCTCAAATAAATTTAATTGAAGAAAGATACAAACACTATCAATACCCTTCAAGATTTGTAAGACCTAAAACCACTCTGTGAAGAAATGCAGAGAAAAAATATTTCTCCCAAACACCTCTTCAATACACAATTTACACACTGGTGAACACACCTTCCTCTACGAAATGATCCAACACACCAAATTCTAAATGAAAAACCTTTGAACATCTCTAATAAACATATTCAAACCACACAAGCAGATCCTCAACATAGAAGAAATGCAGAGCTAAACCAAAATGCTACAGTGCTACAAAGAACACTATTGCAACACATTGTTTCCTCTTTTTATTCATTTTTTCTCAAAATCACTTGGAAACCAAGTACTAGAAACATATCATCACCATATTCAACACTACCTCATCACAACCAAGCCAACTACAACATAGTAACTCAACCATACATCCATAAAGAAAAGATTATCAAAGAAACACTAGAGGTTGAAACCAATAGCTTACTAATAACAACATAATGCAACTAATCAAAGAATCATCAAAGACAACATCAACTCAATACCAACTTATCACACCCTTCTAATAATATCCTACTCATATAGTTGACACTAATTATAAATGATAAGCTTGTTGACATCAATGAAAACACCAATTGCACATACTTGAAACAATCTCCCCCTTTGTCATTGATGGCAACACATGATGTGAAAAAATATCAACAAAAATCATAACTCCACAACAAATTTGATCATCAATACTCTTCATACCAACTCTTCTTCTCTTTTCTTACTTTCTCCCCCTTACACAACTAGCTCATTATTCTCTCTCTCCCTTTGATAACTTTACACTTATTTTTCATATTGTTCTCTCCCCCTTTGACATTGATGGAAAAAGGAAAAATAATTGCATCACTCATTCTCCCCCTTTCACCACTGCTCTGCAATTTCATTTCCTTTAATGCTCTACATACTCCCCCTTAGGAGCACACACCAAACTGAATCAATCAATAACTACTACAAAATGACAACACTCACTCATCCTAACTGCAACAACCAATAATGCCACTACCTAATCCCATTGAGAGGTAGCCACCAACATCAGTCTAGACCAAAGAATGAATCTTGAGATCCACTAGACTAATGCATTTCCTTATGCATCTAGTTCAAAGAATGAGAGGCAATAACCCCCAACTTCTCTCAGAGATACTCAAAGGTATCCTTAGGAAGAGCCTTAGTGAATATTTTAGAAACTTGATCCTTTGTAGGTACATATTCAAGCTTCACTTCATTCTCTACAACATTCTCTCTCAAAAAGTGATAGTAGATTGAGATATTCTTTGTACTTGAATGCATTAGTTTTTGTTGATCTTGGATTTGATTGTGTTCCAATTTTTTTCATCAAAATTTTGGATCACACTCTGTGATCCATCATCAAGATAAAGAGTTGAAGAGGATGAGAAAATATTGATAACACTTGTATTATTAGAGTAGATAGGAATTGGTTCATCATATACCACTCTAATATCCTTTAATGTTTGCCTCATCCACATAAATTGTGTTCAACAAGATGCTACTACAATAAGTTTTGATTTTGTAGTAGATAAAGATATTGAATATTTTTTCTTGCTTTTCCATGACACCAATCTACATCCAAGAAATAATGCACCACCACTTTTACTTTTCCTATCATCTACACAACCAACCCCATCTACATCTCTGTAAGCACTCAGAGTAAAGTTAGTATCCTTTGGATACCATAATCCATGATCTAGAGTGCCCTTCAAGTATCTGAATATCCTCTTCACTACTACATGTGACTCTCTAGGATCTTCTTGAAATATAGCCACAAGAAAATTTTCATGCATGATATCTGGTCTAGTAAAAATTAGACATAGCAGTCCTCCAATCATTGATCTATACTTTCTCTGATCAACCTTAGGAGATTCATCATTCTTTCTTATCTTGCAACCAATGACCATAGGGGTACATACTAGTTTAGAATCTTCCATTCCAAACTTCTTCAACATTTCCTTGACATAATTTGATTGTGAAATGAAAATACCTTTATCTGTTTGATTGACTTGTAGCCCAAGGAAGAAATTCATCTCCCCAAACATTGACATTTCAAATTCTTTCTACATCTCCTCTGCAAATTTCTTACACATAGCTTTATTTCCTCCAAAAATTATGTCATTAGCATACACAACCACAATCAAGATTTTATCTTTTTCAACTTTGAAGTAAATATTGCTATCTTCGGTACCTTTATTGAATCCTTGTTGTAACAAGTACCTTTCTAACCTTGCATGCCAAGCTCTGGGAGGTTGCTTCAACCCATATAATGCCTTCTTCAATCTGTGAACCATATTTGTTTTATCTAATACTTGAAATTCTTGTAGTTGTTCTATATATACTTCTTCTAATCCACCATTCAAAAAAGCATACTTCACATCCATTTGACATACTTTGAAATATTTATGTGCTACAAAAGCCAAAAATTTATCCTAATAGCTTCCATCTTTTCCACCAGAGAAAATTTCTCCTCAAAGTCTATTCCTTCTACTTGTGAGTAAGATTTACACACAAGCCTTGTCTTGTTTCTTTCTACTTCTCCACTCTCATTTAGTTTGTTCTAGAATACCCACTTAGTTCCAATCACATTCTTATTTTCTAGTCTTAGGACAAGTTCCCAAGTCTGACTCTTCTCAATCTACATTTTTCTGCTTCCATAGACTTGATCTAATACTCATCCTTGCATGCTTCAATCATTGTTTTAGGTTAAATTCAGAAAGTAAACATAGATTTACCTGTTCTTCAACATCTTTCCTTCTTGTTAGTACACCTTTTCTCTTATCAGCAATGATTTGTTCTTCATAACGATTCTTTTGCACATACATAGGAGTTTTAGGAATCTTTTTTGGAGCTTCTTCCTCTTCAATATGCACTTCTTTTTCCTTAGGTTTTTCTTCTTCTCTAAAAGAAGACTCATTTGTTTCATATCCATTTATCACCACTAAATTATTCTGTAGGTCTTCATCAACCTTGACACTTGTACTCTCAACAATCTTTCTTAGCCTCTTGTTGTAGCATCGATAAGCTTTGATTTTAGTAGAATATCTAAGGAATATACCTTCATTAGACCTTGCATCAAACTTTCCTAAGTTTTCTTCATCTCTTTTGATATAGCATATGCTTCCAAGCACTCTAAATTATTTGATAGTAGGAATCCTTCCATACCATAGCTCGTAGGGAGTCTTTGTTCCATTTTCTCTTGTTTACACTTTGCTAAGCATGTAAACATTAGTATGAATTGCTTCTCTCTAGTAGAATTTTGATAGATTTTATTCTTTCATCATTGTCCTCGCAGCTTCTTGAACATTCCTATTCTTTCTTTCAACCACTCCATTCTATCGAGGAGTCCCAGGGACATATAAATGCATATTTATTCCATGATTCTAATAAAATATATTGAACTTATTGGAGGTGAACTCTCCACTCTGTCAAACCTCAAACTCTTGATTTTCATATCCATTTAATTCTCAACCATAACTTTGAATTCTTTAATCTTATCTAGGGATTCTGATTTTCTTTGAGAAAAGTAACCCATGTCATTCTAGAATAATTATCAATCAATAGCATGAAATACTTTCCACCTTGAATACTTCTTACTCTAGTAGAACCAAAAATATCTGTATGCACCAATTCTAACAGTCCGTAGAATATTGTTCTTTGAATTTGAAACTTCTTCTTTCTTTCTTTCCAACTTGACATTCCTTTCATAAAACATTGATAGGATTTGTAATCTTTGGAAGATTTCTCACATCTTGAACTAAACTTATTTTCACTAGGCTGTCAAAATTGATGTGACACATTCTTCTATGCCATAGCCAACTCTCATTGATATGAGTCATGAAAAAATAACCATGAGAACCTTTGAGCTAATAGACATTTCCATTTGTCCTTCTTCCAGTAGCAATCACAGTTCTAGATCCTTTTTTGATCTCACAACCATTACCTAAAACATAAGATTGTATCCTTTTCTACACATTTTTCCAACACTCAAGAGGTTATGTCTTAAACCCTTCACTTAAAGAACATCATCAATGCTATGCTTTCCATCAAAATCGATTGAACCTTTTCCACATGTCTTAGGAGATGTATCATCACCAAACCTAACAAGTCCTCCTTCATATTTTTCAAGTTTAAAAAACTTACTCTTATCATTGGTCGTATGATTAGAGAATCCACCATAAATGATCTAGTAGTTCTTCTCCTGTCTAGCGTGAAAAGAAGACACCAAAGTGCCTTCCGTATTAGCACTTGCTTCCGAAGCCCTTTCCTTCACACATCTCTTAGAGTTAGGAGAATTAGTTTCATCTTTTAAAACTATGAACAAGCATTCACCATCCTTATCATCCCCATAATTAGATTCATATTAAGATATACTTGCATCTTCTCTAACATAATAACTTTTCTTAATCATCTTACCTTTGTTCTCCCTATGTTTGTCATTCAAAACTTTGTTTGGACATCTTGAAGCATAATGACCTATCTTTCCATAGCTGAAACGTTTAAAGGACAACTTACCTCTTTAATTTCTAGTACCCTTTTCATTCTTCTCACAAAGTTAGCTTCCACATCATCAAGATCTTCCTAATCTGATTCCATAGTTTTCTTTGATTTTCCAGCCTTAAAAGTAGCCTCAAATTTTTCATTACTTGTACCAAATTCTCTTATTTCAAAATTAGTTAAAGAGCCATACAATCGATCTATGGTATATTGATTCAAAGTTTTTAATTCCTCAATAGCAAAAAATTTATGACTATAAAATTTAGGAAAAGTTATGAGTACCTTCTTTACCACTTCTTCTTTTAGTTCTCCACCAAGACCTCTGATTCCATTGAAAAATTCATCCACCTTTTGCAAGTATCTTGTGATGTTTTCATCATCAGAAATTCACAGGGTTTCAAACATGATCTTCATATTTTTCATCTTAGCTTGCTTGACCTTATCATCTCCTTCAAAAATGATTTCTAACTTTACCCAAATTTCTCTAGCAGTTTTTAGATTCATAACTTTCACCAACTCAAAATTAACAAGACTACTTAAGAGAGCATACCTCACTTTACCATTGTTCTCATAGGCCTTGATCTCATCACCAGTCTTTGGACCATTTGCATGTATAATATATCTAGTATAAATAGACTTCCAAATTTTGAATCCAAGAGAAACTAGAAAACCTTCCATCCTTGTCTTCCAAAATGCATAATATGATCCATCAACAAAAGGAACATATTTCTTGTGCACCATCCCAAATATACCTCAAGTGGTTAATATTTCTTCCAAGGAACCTTGCTCTAATATCAAATTTTGAATGTATAAGACAACTAAGAGGGGGGTTGACTTAGTTGTACCTTAAAAATTCAAAACCCTCACAAAAATTTAGATCCACATCAAATAAATTTACCCTTAATATGTTAGAATGATTAATCATGAAAGAAGATAACTAAAAAGGAACCAAATCAACACCATACATAAAGAAACACCTGATTTATGTGGAAAACCCAAGATGGGAAAAACCATGATCAGTATTAGCTCACAATATAAAGTAATATCAACACTGATTACAAAGGGCTCACTGCCAGAATAGAAAACATGATAAAGAAGAGTGTTAAAATGATAAATCCATCTCAATGCAAAAAAATTTCCACCACAACATCACCAAAACCTTCGTAGTCTTACTAAAGATTGTAGACACCTTTTTCTCATTACATCCTATAATCTAATACATGAAAGCTCACACTACACTGCACAAATTCATACCTCACAATTATGAAATTTGCATCATTCACATCACACACATCTATCTTCACATCCCTCAATAACTCAACACATATTTATACCATCTTCAACATTGAACACATTCTCCAAGGTTAGTTATGCACCTCAACTATGAAAATTTAGATTAGGTTGACACCAAAAACATTCTCGTGATGGAAAGAAATGAAGGCGGACCACAACACACCTTAGCTAGGACCTAAATCCACTCATACACACCACACCATGCTTCCATAAACATTGAAGCAAATCTATAATTAGTGTAAACACCCAAGGTCGGATGAACCTATGTTAACAACATTAACATTTAAGTATGTGCTTCCTCAAATCCATAAGATGACTCATGGACACCACATAGCACTTGAACATAATCTAGAATATTCCAAAAATACCTTGAAATACAACAAATTCCTTCACAACTACATTCACTTGAAGAATGTATACACCCATTACACTCAAATGATTCTACCATACACTACAACTCAAGAAATTGACTTCCAAAGCACCAAACCTCCAACAAATTGAATTGAAAAAATATATAAACACTATTAGCACCCTTCTAGATTTGCAAGACCTGAAACCACTCCGCGAAGAAATGCGAAGCAAAATAAATTATCCTAGAAACCTTTGCAATACACAGTTCACAAATTGGTGAACACACCTTCCAATGTGTAATGATCTTGCACACCAAATTCTAAATGCAACATCTCTAAACATCTCTAATAAACATATCCAAACACACAAGCAGATCTTCAACATAAAATAAATGTGGAGCCAAACCATAATGCTACACTGCAACACACTATTTTCTATTTTTATTTAGATTTTCTCATAAGAAGTTGGAAACCAAGCACTAAAAACATATCATCAACATCTTCAACACTACCTCATCACCACCAAGCCAACTAACTCAACCATACATCCATAGAAAAAATCTTATCAAAGAAACACTAGAGGTTGACACCAGTAGCTTACTAATGACAACATAATGCAACTAATCAAAGCATCATAAAAGACATCAAATCAATACCATCTGCTCATACAGTTGACACTAATGACAAAACATAAGCTTTTTGACATAAATGACAACACCAACTGCACATACTTACAACAAAATGTATCTTCATCGGATATAGTTATGATGTGAAAGGATACAAGCTTTAAGATCATGTTGCACAAAAGGTAATATATAGTAGAATTGTTATTTTTAATGAAACTAATAATTCTTCTGTTACATTGTAGCTAGAACAAAGTGAACAGGAAGATGTGATTCAATTTCCTTCTACACCTAAGAAATTTGAATTGAGGCCCATGGATAGAAAATAAGTTGAGTAGAGCTCATCTAGCTCTGAATCTTTAGAAGAGGATGAAGAACCTCCAACTTAGCTTGTTTGTAGGTCTACACAACATATAAAACCACCTAAAAAGGTATTCACCTAATGATTGGAGATGTATTTTTTCTTTGAATACTAATATGGATGAACCTAGATTGGTAGAAGATGCATTAGGTATGAATGATGCATAACCTTGGAAGATTTATATGGATGAAGAAATGATAGCTTTGAAAAAGAATGATACATGGGATCTTGTACCATTTCCTGAAGGAAGAAACCCTATTGGTTTCAAATGGGTGTTCAAGAAAAATATTGGTTCAAATGGAGGTATTGAGAAGTATGAAGCAAGGTTGGTTGCAAAAGGTTACTCTTAAGTTGAGGGTGTTTATTACGGTGATATTTTCTCCTATTGCAAATATGGCATCCATTAGATTTTTTCTTTCTATTAGTATTGCTTATGAATTAGAGGTTGAGAAAATGGATTTGAAAACCGATTTCCTTCATAGTGACTTGGAGGAGGATATTTATATGACACAACTAGAGCACTACGTGGTGAAAGGTAAAAGTAAATTGGTTTGCGAATTAAAGAAATCTTTGTGTGGCCTAAAATAGTCTTAGAATGTGGTACAAATTCTTTGATACATATGTGTTGAGTTTAGGATTTGAGCGTTCTAAATCAAATCATTGTGTTTATTATAAAATTGATGGAGATCATTTCCTTTTTATTGCATTATATGTTGACGATATGTTATTTATTGGTAAAGGGAAAGGTATGATTTTAGAACTAAAATATCAACTTGCTGCTAAATTTGAAATGAAATATATTGGTGCAATTAGACACATTATTGGGATGGAAATCATAAGAGATAGAGGGAACATAAAGCTATGGATTGGCCAAAGTAAGTAGGCCAATTCAATTTTATAGAGGTTTGACATGCAGGATTGTAGACCATTGTGTGTTCCTTTTTTAACTGGAACAAAGTTATCTATTTTAGATTGTCTAACATCCCCATTAGAGATGGAAGACATGAGTAGAGTGCCTTACTAGAGTGCAATTGGAAGTTTGATTTATGCTATGGTTTATACTAGACCATACATTTCCCAAACAGTGGTAGTTCTTTCCAGATATATGTCTAATCCTGGTAGAGTTCATTGGGATGCAATTAAAATAGTATTCAAATAGTTGCACAGTACCTCAAAGTATTCTTTGTGTTATCATAGTAATTTGACTGAAGATGAGATTTCCCTTGATATTCATGGTTATGTGGATTTAGAATAGGAAGGTGATGTTGATAGAAAATGATCCACCGATCTTATGTGTTTACTTTATTTGGTGGTGCAGTTGGATGAGTAAGCAACAAGTTGTGGTTGCTTTTTCCACTACCGACCCTAAGTATATGGAAACTACTCATGCTTGCAAAGAAGACATTTGGCTTAAGAGATTGTGTTTAGATATTGGAATAAAACAAGGTACAGTGACAATTTATTGCGATAGTCAGAGTGTGATATGTCCAGCTAAGAACTTGACATTTCATGCCAGGACCAAGCACATTGATGTACAATATCTTTTTTTAGAGATATGGTCAAAGATGGTAGGGTGAAGCTGGGTAAGGTAGAGAATTTGATGAATGTTGTTGATTATTTAAATAAGTCCATGAGCACAAAATTTTTTAGATGGTGTTCAGAGTCTACGTGCCTTTTGGCCCCTATCAATTAAGAGATGATGTTTATAATCCCTCCCGGTGCTCTTGCAAGGTGTTCGACAAGTAGGATATTTGTTGGGAAAATGTGTCTCAACCTTGCAATTATATAAGGTACTATTGATAGGTAAGTGTGGGGTGCACAGGGGGGTACCCCCTTGCGAGGGGTTTGAGGGCCACGTTCCATCGAAATCCAAATTTTATGTATATTTTATTATTATAAATATGAATTGTTCATCGTTAGGTCTTAGATCAGATGGTTGATATTTTATTGGCTTGAATTTCCATAGAAGGAAACCCTATTTTATGAGGGTGTTGTATTACAACTGTGTATTGTGATGTATTTTAAGAGTCAGATAATGGTCGTGTTGCCTTTGGCTCTCTAGTTGATGATACTCCTGTGAGAAGCTTGCTCTACAAGTATATTATAATCTTCATGATTTTTGAATAGTATATTGGGCAGCTTTTGGAGTGTTGATTTTTTCTCCTAAAAGGATTTTCCCCACGTAAATCACTCTGTTGTGGTATGCATGATATTTATGTTTAAGTTTATATAATTATTGAAAAAATCAGTAAAGTTTTGCATTATCCTCCTCTCAAGATTAGTGTAGAAAGTTGTTCAACTACCTTAGCTTCCTTACATATACATTTTAATGATTATATAAGCTAATTCAAATCTGAATTTTTTTTACAATAGGTAGGAGGTCAAAACACTTCCATGTTGAACCAACTAGGTGTGGCAAGTGCTCCTCCATCATCAGTTGCTATGCCTAAGTCATCTATGGTGTGTAGTTGAGAATTATTTTTGTACTTTGAATTCACTTGACTTGTAATTACAAAAGGATCAAAGGCTAAATATTTAGGAATATTCTATATTATCCTTGGTTAAATTTATGTATATTTGTTCCATTGTATTTTGACATTTTCTAACATATTGTGGGGTACATTTATTAAAAGAATGTCAATTTATGCCATTTAAAGTGGGGGATAGAAAAGTAATTTTCTTTGAGTATGTTTGTTTAGTTGTTATCTATATGTCTTAGTTATTTTCCTAGTTTAGGTTATGTTACTTTAGAATTTTTCCTTGTAATTTTTTATATCTAATGGACTCATATCCTTATGCATATTATGGTGTAACCATATAAAATAATATATTGAATCTAACTTGGTAAAAAATTGACCCAAAGTTGGATAAAATAAATATTGAATGGTTTCTAAGAGTATTGCTAATAGACATTTATAAGAATGATAAATTATCTAAGGGAATCCTTTAAGCCATAAATTATACATATAAAGTGTCAAAACTATTGTATAAGAATGTATCCTTCATGGATAAGTTAAAAATAGATGTTCAAAAGGAGCTTCAAGAATTCCAGTTATGTATCTAGTGGATTTAGGTATTACAATCATTATGGATACCAATGGAATAAAAAGGGCTATGGATTTTAGAGATAAGATTTTACTAATTTAGTCCCCATGTTTACTAACTTACTCCTTAACACTGATGAGGTTAATTTGGTTTTTCTAAGTTATCAAGTAAATAATATTATATTATCGGATATAAGAATGGATAAATTATGCAAATATTTTTTTTAATGTTAGATACTATGTATGAAATTATCATGTATAAATTTGAGACAATCATAAATATTGTTTGGCATACAAATGAAGAATGAAAGGGATGGGTGGAAAAATCAAAAGAAAATTATTAAATAATTTTAATTTTCTTGATTTTAATTTTTTATTCATTAAAGAGATTCATGCTCTTCTACAAAATTCTATTAATTTTACTACACATCACTTAAAGCACTTTGAAAAGATGAAAAGATAATCTTTGATTAGAGATAGAGATATCAATTTGATATAAAAATTCTTGGTAGCTATAGTGGATAGTTTAGAGGTGGCATAAAATAGTTAGTTAAAAAACATATGGGACAATGATATGAATCCACTTGCCATATCCTAGGAAGATTATATGAGTTACACTATACAAAATTTATACAAAACCTCAATAAGAGAACATGTCTAATCGAGTCATATCCTTATGTATGTTATAATTCAATACAAAATTTACCAAGTTTCCAATTGACCATGTCTAACGGAGTCATATCCTTATGTGTGTTATGGTGTAACCCTTAACAATTGTGAAAACTTGACATGGAAGTTTGGTGTACTATGCATATAAATTATTTTATTAGATCATTTGAGGGATCATTTAAGAACTATACAAATATTTGTTAGATTCATTATGAGTAAATAAATATTTGAAATTAAGAATCTCAATGATTGAAATATTGAATTATGAAATTTGAATGTTGGACATTTCCTAGTAGAAAAAGATTAGTAGATATTGTTACATATTTATCAATAAAATTTTACCTATATATTCAATGTGGATTAGAATAGGTGTGATAGGACAATTAGAAGTATTATTTATTTAAATTTATTTTAGATTATATGTTAAAATTAATATATTATAAGTGCTATTTAAATTTAAACTCTAGATTATAGATGGCCAATGGACTAGGGTTAAATAAAATTAAGATT
Organism: Sequoiadendron giganteum; assembly: GCA_007115665.2. Lineage (NCBI taxonomy): Eukaryota > Viridiplantae > Streptophyta > Pinopsida > Cupressales > Cupressaceae > Sequoiadendron > Sequoiadendron giganteum. The sequence goes on from CM021110.1 coordinate 37,009,236, forward strand.
ATGTGCACCAAAAATAGTCAACAACATTTATAAAATCTATCTAAATATATATTTGAATGGAATAGTAATAATCCACTTGAGATTATAGAAGACTCAAATATTATCATGGGATACCCAAGTTATGAGATAATTTACCCACCACCAAAATAATCTAACAATTATTTTATTTAGAGTAAAGGATTCAATAGACAACAAGGATTTTAATATTTAGAACACACTCTTCTTCAATTGATCTAATGCATAATGAACAAGTAGTGACAATAATGCCATCTAGCTGTAGGATACCTAAAACAAAAATGATAAAAATATAACAAATAAGTAAATATGCATATAATTATTGCAAGTAAATAAATTAACTATAAATACACGTCCTAACTCTAATTCAGGTGAGAAAAGTATAATAAATCAATTTAGAAAACTATATTAGAAACTTCTTACATTCAAGTGATGCTTTGCATAGGAAAATCCAATATGTTGTCACTTGTTGAATGCACAAGGAGTGACAATAATGTCGTTTAGTTGTAGGAGATAGAAAACAAAAATGATAAAAAATATAATGAACAAGTAAATATGCATATAATTAGTGCAAGTACATAAATTAATTATAGATACACGAGTCCTAACTATAATTCAAGCGAGATTATAAATTCCTTACATTCAAGTGATGCCCACCATAGGAAAATCTAATATGCTTCACACGTTGAATGCACAAGTTTTCACAATCATTCCATCTAGTTGTAGGATATACTTGAAATAAAAATGATAAAATTTATGATGAACATAGGAGTATAACACTGCAAAATAAATATTATCTACAAAATTGAGTGAAACTTATTCTATTGTAACATGTTTGATAATTAAAAGGGTGACATAAAAGGTGAGTTAAGAAGATGGTTTAAGGGAAAATTCAACCAATTACTAATTGGCTAGGGGCATGGTAGTAATTATCAACACACTATAAATTTACTTAAGCTTAAGTAAGTTACTAAACCAAATCCCAAAGTTATTGAAGTAAATTAAACTCACCTAATTTTTGGAATGTAGTTAGGAGATGACTTAAGGGGAGCTAAAAGGATGGATTAAGGGGATATGCAATTAATTAATAATTTTCTAAGGGTGTGATAGAAAATCAATGAACTATAAATCTACATAATTGTAAACTTACTAGACCAAATTATAAAGTTGTTAAACTAAATCATAATTACCTAATTTATGAAATGTAGCTACGTGATGGATTTATGGGAGTTAAGAGGATGGATTAAGAGGAAATGAAATCACTTAATAATTTTTTTAGGGCCTGATAGTAAATTAATTAATTGTAAATCTATACTTAATCTTAAACTTACTAAAATAAACTTAGAAGTTGTTAAACTAAACCATACTTACCTAATTTATGGAACATATCTAGGGGGGTGACTTAAGGGGATTTAAGAGGATTTATTAAGAGGACTTGTAGTCACTTACTAAATTTTTAGGGCATGATAGTAAATTAATTAACTATACATTAACTATACATTAAATATATAAAACTATATACATTAGTAAAAAGTAAAAAATAATAAAAAAAGAAATTTATACATACCTACAAATTATTTTAAAATTTTACTCCATTGTATTATTTGCACTCTCTTTTTTTAACACATCTATAATTGTCTCACACTGTTTCATAAAAAACTCATTAAATAATACTCCATTGTATTATTTGCACTATCTTTTTGTACCATAGAAAAATGTACTTTAAATTTTCACACTGGAAAAGGGAATTAAATATAATGTAATTTCCTTCTCAACTTTTCATTATTCTAGATATTGTTTTCTCTCACAAGTTTGTGAATTTTATTCAGAGGCTGGTAAAACAAGGGTATTGAGGCTCAGAGACAATGGTTTTGAGTCTCCAAGAGCAATTTCATCCAGAGATTGCCATTATGCTGAAAGATTTCAAATTTTGATGCTTTATCTTCAATTTGTTGTAGAAGATTGATTGAGTTTGGAGTGCATAACTTAGTTTTTTGAGTTTCTATTTTTTCTTTTTTGTTGTGAGTAGCATATTTTGATTCCATGAAATTAATAATACGATTATTTTTCATTTTAGATCTTTGTATGAAGTTTGGGGTGAATTTGTGTGAAGATTTCTCTAGATTCAGTGTGAGTTGGGGCTTTCAATTTGGAGATCAAATGATATATTTTTTCTGCAGCTATTCATTGCTATTTTTCTAATTTATTGACATTAAAATGATAATATATCATTCCATTATAGTTTCTCAATAGTTTGGTTTATTTTGGTGTTTGTTTCAGTATACCTGATTTGTAGGGGTTTGCTCGGATTGGAGTGCATTTTGGATTTTAGATTTTTTTATGTTGTTAGAAGAAAATATCTCTACAATAAAAGTATTTTCCATGTGTGTTTTCTATCTAGAACAATTGATAATAGTTTGGGATTTGTGTGGAGTTTGATTGGGTTTTTAGTGGTGTGCTGGTGTTTCCAAGTTGAGTTTTCTTTATGCATTTGTACAACATACGTTCATTGTTGTTAGTTGTTGTATTAATAGAAAAATGATGTAATTTCATTCTCAAATCTGTAATGAAGATTTCTTCATCTGTTTCTTATGATTTCATCTCAGTTTGGAGTAATTTTGTGCCTTTTCCTTTATACCTGGTTTAATCTATTGCTTAAATTTCCCATTCAAAATTGAAATATTTAATTAGGGATATTACACATTTCTAATATATTTTGCACTATCACCTACATGTTTATACAAAATTTGAAAAAATATGACCAGCTATAGTGAATCATAATTCTAAGACTATATTTTCTCTTGTGAAGCAAGAGGATAGTTTTTTGCAAATTCAACCATTGAAAGTACAATTTTGATTGGAAATATTTTTTACATATGCAAAATTGGTCATCAATCAATTTCTTCTTAACAATAATCATTTACATTTTGATTAATTATTAATTTTCATCCCATTATTAATTAAATAAAATATTATTATTTAATTAATAAAATCATTATTCATCAATGTTCATCACTATGCACTTGAACCTATTCCTATAATTAACCACCTATCACCCCTTCTTCTACAATTCAACCTTAGATAAATAAATGTAAAAATTATTTATTTAAGGCCACCTCATCCACATCCAAAAGTTAATATATTCCAATATTTATTTAACTCATCAACTTTATGCACTTTTATGAGTCAACTATATTAAACTAATTAACTTTAATTATTTGCATATGAATAATAATGATTAATCAAGGAATTATGAGTTGAATTCCTCAAGTTGGTATATATGTCATTCAACATGTACATTTGAAAAAATTGGGAGCATGAGGAAATATCTTCACATCCTCTAAAAAAAGTTACTTTTTGGTCTCCATCATCCACTTCCTCTAGGGTAAATCTCCACCATTAATTCTCCTTGAATCTTGGGAGTCCCTTTGACCACAAAACCAAGCATGTCACTTGAAGGCTTCTCATGTCTCTAATCATCTCAAGAAATGAGTCTCCTTGATCTCCCTAATCCATCCTAGCCCTTCATTTATCATCCCAAAAATCTATAAATTCAGGCCTCTACAAGCCATTTGAGAATAACTATTGAGTGTATTATTATGTTGATATTTTGAGTACTTGATATTTTTCTCTATCCAACTGAAACATAGAAAAAGGGCATAGGTTCACCTAATATGGAATGGGGAAAGTGGGGGTGATGGACCTATCTTCCTATTTTCATTAGGAAATGAGATCCCCACAAAGAATTGACTTAAAAACCTTAGGTGAGTCAAATCAATGAGGGAATTTGTCAGTTTCCTTATGATTGAGGATGGGGTATCAACCTAAACAATAATTTTGAGAGAAAAACTAAAAATAGTAAGTCAACTCAATTATTCCCATTCAAACTTGAATCATCAATTTAAAGCATAATACAAATAGAAACAACGAACTTCCTACAGATATGGAAATGGTAAGAGGGTGTGTACCTACTACTAAAATGAATTTTTGAGAGCTTGTCTGGGACTCATTCACCCGTAGGAAAATAGGTTTCTGTGTAGAGGTTTGACTTAGCTTTAGGGATCCTTTGGTGTCAGTCTATAGCTTCCATTTGATTTAGGTTTCAATGTCAGATAGTAAAAAAAAAAAGGTTTGTAGATGAGATTCCATGGATTGACAAAAAATATGACAACTTTGCAACTTTGAGGTCTTTAATCCTTCAACCTATAAACCTGCATATTCACAAAGAGGAGAAAAAATATTGTTTTTCATGGATGGGGGTTTTCCTTGGTTAAACCCCGTTTTGGTAATTAAACCTTGAATTGAAATAATGAAACATGAAAGGAATGATGAATGAACAATTTCTATGTTGCAACTCACCAAACCATTGAATAAACCTTTGGAGGACTGAAATATTGATCTTGATCTTATGTGAAATGGCTTTGATGGATATGGATCTTGATACTTAAATCTTGAATTGAATCTTTGACTTTGATCTTGAAGCCTACATCACAATGTTAGATCCGAAAACATGCATGATGCATAAAACCTTGACATGATTCTTGAGATCTTGATTGCTGCAATAAATCACTGATAAATCTGATCTTGAATGCTCTTGATAATAATCTGAAAGTTCTCTCAATTGTGCTCTTGAAAATCTCATGAAACTTCCCCTTTTTTCTTAAACTTGATTTGATTAAAATAACCTTGTATTTATAGATATTTATCCTTAATTTCCCAAAAATCAAACATTACAAGACGACATTGAAATTTGAATTCGGGGACATTAAAATTCCACCAAAAACATATCTTAAATTTGGTTCCAAAGGCCTAGGGAGGACCCATTCGCCCATGGGAAAATGGGTCCCCAGTCCCTATTCTTGAAACACACATTGCTCAAGGTAATTAATTATGTGTTGGCATTAATTGTTATCAGGTTTCCCCTTCGAAAAATGCATCTAATTAGGCTTGTAGATGTAAAATAGGGCTTGTTAAGGCCTAATTAAGTCTAAATTAATTAAGGGGACCCAAACAAAGTGTGAAAATTTAAAGTACATTTTTCTACGCTACATTTAGCCCCCACATAGTGAGAGGATGAGTGCAAGCACACACTCACACTAAAGTAGAAAAATATACGTCAAGAGGGGTCCAAGTGCACAAATGTTGATGGGATGGGATGACAAAGATCAAGGAGGTGGCCAAGCCCCCAGGATCAAGATCCCATGGAAAACCAACATAAGCACAAAGGGACACACATGAAGGTATGATATGAAGTATCAAGACAAGATACACAAAGATACAATGTCAAAATTAATGAGAAGAGAAAATAAATATGGACTAGCAAGTTGTGTTATGATACATCCATCAAATACACTCACAAGGATGTAAAATCACTTATGAAACACATGGATCCATAGGAAAGCAAGTTGTGTTATTCTCGGTGGCCATGAAAAATATGCTCACGAGGGCTAGTGAAATCCACTATCCACTAGGTGAGCCCCCAAAAAATTTGCTAATGGGAAGTCATGCTAGGCATAGGCTCCCATTATACTAGCCATACCAAAAGTTATAACTCCTAATAAATTTGATAAAGCACCAAAACATGATCAATATGCTATGCTAATGCTATACTAAATTCAACTTCTATAAACAAAGTGAAGCAAGAAATGTCAAAACATTAATGCCAAAATGAAATAATGCTAATGTAATGGTCATACTTCCTAGGAGATTTATGTTATCATCACTAAGATGGGAACATACGAAAAATGAATGGGGGACCATTTCCCCCCCACTTAAAATGTCAACATACTTGCTATGTTGGTATTTTAAGTAGAAAGAGAGGAAGAGGGATCCTTGAAAAAAATGCATACCTCCAAAACTAGTTATCCTTGCCCCCAAATCATAGAGACAAAGACAACCAAAAACAACTATCATGTTTCTGCCAAGAGAAATATGGTTGCACCTAAAACTGTACCACCATGAATGGCAATGAGCAAGTCACGTAAAGCTACTAAATCCACATAGTGATGAGCAACATGATAGGGTGAAAATTAGTATCAATTAGAGGAAATAGGTGCATCAACACAAGGAAGAGCACCAAAATCCTTAAGATGTTGAATTTTATTACTTAAAGCCTTACATTCATTGGTAGAATGACCATGTACTTGATGATACACACAAATGAGCTCTTAGTGTAGAATTTCTTTCAATTTTTTGGAGGAAGAGTAATCAAGCAGACTTTGAGAAGCCTCGACAAGATAGTCTCTTGGTCAATAGTAGGGGAAATTTATTTCTTAGCACTAGATTTGATACATACAATAGATGATAAGGCATTAGATGAAGATGAAGATAAAGGTTAGGCATTAGATGAAGATGAAGATAAAGGTTAGGCATTATATGAAGATGAAGATAAATGTTGGAAACTTAGACCTTTCTTGGAAAAGTATGGCATAGAATTCTCTTGATCTCTATCATTTTGCTCCATGTTTAGAAAGGAGTTTTTATCCAATACCATAACATGCTTCTAACTTAGATGAAGAGATTTGATGCTTGTAATAAGGATTAGCTTCTTCATGAGCACATAAATCCTTGTTTTGTAAAGTTATGTATCTTCCTCTCATGAGGGATGCGAGTTGAAGATTCCCCATCACCACCATGGGCTGATGTTATTGATGTAGAACCAAGTTGAGCAAATGAAACACAAGGCTGTTTTGGTTTAGATTGTGATATTTTATACTCTCCCATAAAGGATGGTGTAAAATATAATGAACCCCAATCCTCCCTAAAACATGTGTTTGAAGATGAATCATTTGTATATGACTCTTTGGAATTTTAGGGTGAGATTTTGGACTCTTCTTTGAAAGGATGTGTAAAATCTAATGACTCCCAATCATCATCTAAGAGTTTTGTTGTAGATGAAATAAAATTAGGGTTACCATCAATTTTTATAGGTTATAACTTTGAGGTTGGAACCAAATTATTAGGTGAGTTGGAAGTGTTATGATCATGTTGAACTTGTGAATTATAGCTTTGTTCATATGCTTCAACTATGTATATCTTCTTGTTATATTCAAACTTCATCTCACCGTGAAGAATATATGAGACACATTTCATGGCATGAATCCAAGGTATCCCTAGGAGAAGGTTGTATGAAAGAGGTCCTGGCATGATATGGAAACCTTGATGGGTAATGTGATCATTCCTAATGGTTGCCTATTAACATTGTCAAAGCCACAATAATTAACATCATTGAGTTGAATAATATTCTTTTACACACCAATTTTATCTATGAGATCAATGCTACAAATATTAAGACTTGCTCCATTGTCTATGAGGGTATGCCTAGCTATAGTTTCATTAATGATCAACTTTATCACAAAGGCCTCATGTTCATTTTGGATCTCAAGTGAGGGTAATTCTTGTTGAGGGAATGTGATATCCAAATTTGTCACTTGCATATAATCAAATGAGGTTGCTCCATCATTAAATTTAACAGAATATTGGATATTATTCTTCTATAGAACTTCTTGGAGCATCCTATTGTATGTAGGTGATGTTTGAATCAAATCCCAAAGAGAGATGCTAATTGGAGTATAACGAAGTTTCTCAACAAGATCATACTCTTTATCACTACATCGAGGAATGTTATATGTGTAAGTAGTTGTGTGATAACTTGGTTGTTGTAACACATTATTACTAGTGATTTTCCTAGAAAAAATTAATATAGCTCCTAGAGGTAATGGATATCTAATAATGGGAGGTGACTTAGGAGGCTCACTAATTAAAGGAGATCCAATTTGTGCATTCATAACCTCAACTGGGTTACCTAGATGACCTTCTAGTGAGGGGGGATCTAATGTGAACTTAACATATTCATCTATGCCATCCATATTACTATTTGTTGAGAGAAATGTAGCATTGGAAGAGGGAAAAATAATTTTCTCATGATGGTCAATAATTGGGTCTTCTAACATCAAGATACCTTCATCACAAATATGAGAGGTATCAGGAGAAAAACAACTAGGATTGTCATGATTGTATATGATTGCATCATTTTGCATCAAAGCTTTAGTGGATGATCTAGGTGAGATGAATTCCTCAAGGGATTAATCTAACATGTCAAAGTCATCACAAATAAAGGTTTTGAAGGATATGCTTTCTGCAAGGTTTACCATTTAGTTTTTGCTTTTTGTTTATATTTTCTAATGATTGAAAAATTTACACTAATCTATCCAAGCTATGAAATGATGCTGAAAATAAAGGAAAATTACATAAATGCAAGCAATATTTCCAAAATATTACAATATTTAATAAAATAAGCAAATATTTGAATGCACAAAATAGTGTTTATGAAAATCAATGCTCAGATTTGAGAACAAAAATAGAAAGGAAAAATAGAAGCTAAAGATCACTCAAAAAATTGTATGAAAAGCCTATACAAGGACTCATTCCCCCATGGGTAAATGAGCCCCTGCTTAGGTTTTTTTTTTAAATTGAATATTTCAAATTTTGAGTTACTATGTGTGATTTCTATTTTTGGTTGCAAATTGAGAGTTCTATAACAGGTTTTTCCATATTAGGTTGTCTAAATGCAATTGAAAATGGGGTCAAATGATGAAAAAGTTGACTATTTTTAGAATGAAATTGGAACCTAAATATGAACTTAAATAATTGAATAATGATCTTGATGCAAGTAAAATTCAAGATGAATGCAAACCTAATGCAATTTTTCTAATTTTTTATAGATTTAAGTGATGTAAACATGCAAAATTAAACCCAAAATGCAATGTTCACTAAGGAAAATTTAAAGAACCCTAAATTTAATACAACTAATGTAAATATAATGCATACTTAGTGCAAAACTTAGATCTAGGGCTGAAATAACTTCCAAATCAGAATTTCAAGTATTCAAAATGTTAGGTTCACCAAAATAAAATGTAGAAAAAGGGCATAGGTTCACCTAATATGGAATGGGAAAAGTGGGGGTGATGGACCTATCTTCCTATTTTTAGTAGGAAATGAGACCCCCACAAAGAATTGACTTACAACCCTTAGGTGATTCAACTCAATGAGGGAATCTGTTGGTTTCCTCGGTATTGAGGATGGGGGTATCATCCTGAACAATACTTTTGGGAGAAAAATAAAAATAGTAGATCAAATCAATTATGCCCATTCAAACTTGAATCATAAATTTAAATCATAATACATGAAGAAACATAAAACTTCCTATAGATCTAGAAATGGCAGGAGGGTGTGTACCTCTTACCAAAATGACATTTTGAGAGCCCGTCTAGGACTCATTCACCCATAGGCAAATGGGTCTCTATGCAGAGGTTTGAATTAGCTTTTAGGATCCTCTGGTGTCAGTTTGTAGCTTCCGTTTGATCCAGGTTTCAATGTTGGACAGTCAAAAATAAAGTGTATAGGTGAGATTCTGTGGATTGACAACAAATATGACAACTTTTTGTAACTTTGCAACTTTGCAACTTTGAGGTCTTCAATCCTTCTTCAACCTATAAACCTGCATATTCACAAAGAGGAGAAAAATAATTATTTTTGGTGGATTGGGGTTTACCTTGGTCAAACCCCATTTTGGTAATTAAACCTTGAATTAAAATAATGAAACATGAAAGGAATGATGAATGAATAATTTCTATGTTGGGACTCACCAAACCCTTGAATAAACCTTTGGAGGACTGAAATCTTGATCTTGATCTTGCATGAAATGGATTCAATAGACGTGGATCTTGATACTTGCATCTTGACTTTGATCTTGTAGCCTACATCACAATGTTAGCTCCAAAAAAATGCATGATGCATAAGACCTTTACATGATGCTTGAAATATTGATTGTTGCAATAAATCACTGATAAATATGCTCTTGATCATAATCTGAAATTTCTCTCAATTGTGCTTTTGAAAATCTCATGAAACTTCCCTTTTTTCTCAGACTTGATTTGATTAAAATAACCTTGTATTTATAGATATCTATCCTTAATTTCTTGAAAATTAAACATCACAAATCGAAATTGAAATTTGAATTTTGGGACATTAAAATATTACCAAAAACATATCTTAATTTTGGTCCCAAAGGCCTAGGCAGGACACATTCGCACATGGGTGAATGGGTCCCAGGTCCCTATACTTGGAACACACATTGCTCAAGGTAATTAATTATGTGTTGGAATTAATTGTTGTGAGGTTTCCCCTTTAGAAAATGTAATTTATTAGATGTAAAATAGGGCTTATTAGGTAATAATTAAGCCCAATTTAACTGAGGGTCCCAAAAAAAGTGTGAAAATGTAAAGGAGTACAATTTTATACACTACTCCAACATCAATCCTAGGACACAACCACTATGTGTTTAGTGCATCAAGGATACTTGGGTGTGGCTATTTGGTAATTATTTCATTGGGTTTTGGTTTCCTTTTGTTTTAACTTGATTGTTGTATACTCATGGGTTAGATTTGTTGATTTAATTTTTCAATTAGTTCTTATATATGTTCACATATTTAGCATGGCCATTGGGACTCACACCCATTATGTCAATCTCTTGTTTTTCCTTTTAACTATTTTATGGTCACACAGTACAGTTCAATGTCTTCACATTGTGTTTTAGCACATCTATTACAAATCAATAGTTTTTCTCTAGACCCCTTTGAAATATTTTTTTTAGTGACTTTGTCTATTCTAATCCTCAAATTTTGTTAGGAAATCACTTTTTTTGGTTGTTATGTAGTCCAATTAAAATTTCATCCATATTTATGTATGCCTAACACATTTTCTTATAGGTTTGAGTGTTTTTTTGTAGCCTTAGTACACTTTAATGTATCTACTCTATGTTTTGACACATTCATCACATAATGAATTTTCCAACTATAACAATTTTAAACATGTTTTTAGAAAAAATATTTCAACTAACTCTCAATTTTTTAGTAGGAATATTTTAAAAAAAAATAAAGCGGTAACAATTTATTAAATCAGCAAGAACCTTACAATAAATCCTAGCCAGGAACAATCACTAGCCCTACCAGGACAAAAAGGCCAAAAAAAACCAACAAGCACCCACCATCTAGTGGAATAGTCCACCAAGAGGCATGCCCACAAAAGCCCCTTAACCAACCATGTCCTCGGTAAACATCTTATCTAAACTATGGGATTGTTCCTAAGATAAATGCTCCCACTCTTCCACCTTCCAATCCCTAATATTCTCAGAAGCCCATTTTTCCAAACAATCAACCACCCTATTCCACTCATATAGAATATGAACAAAGGAAATATAATCAAGCCTATAAATCACTTGAAGAATCTAATGAACCACTGAGATGAGTTGCCAATTTACCCCATCCAACATTTTCTCATTCAACATATTAATCAAAATTTGAGAATTGGATTCACAAATAATCTTGTGCCATCTTAGGGAACAAGCTCTTTCAAGAGCCATAAGAATAGTCAAACCTTCCATGAGTTTATTCGTTTGTTGCCCCTTATATATGGAGAAGAGAAAGATAAATTTCTTGGAATTGTCTGTCCCAACTCCACCAATTCCAACATGCCTAAGATTAACCCTGGAGAATCTGTTAGAGTTAATCTTTAAAAAAATTATTGGGGGAGGTAACCACATGTCCTCCCTCTAATTCTTATTTTTGAAAATGCAAAACCTTCTTATTCTATAAATCCCAAGATCACTTCCATGAATTCCCAAACTTTATGCAAATTCTTGCTCCCCTCTCTCTAAAAGAATATACCTTTCATATTTGGAATTCACTGTCTCTATAAGCATTCCCAAAATTCACTACCAAATTCCTTTCTAACCATAACTGCCATATAATAAGGAAGGGCCTATGCTCCATGCCACTTGAAGAAAAAGGATTTTGTCAAAGGATTCCCAAAGCTTCTCCAAAACTCAACCAGAGAAGAGGCATGAAAATAGGGTTTCTTCTAGACTTCCCACCATATATGCCAAATATCCCTAGAAATGGGACACTAAAAAATCAAATGAGAAGAGATTTATTTACTATTTCCACATAAAATACAGTTTGATGGCCCTTGAAAACCCTGTTTCTGTATGTTGTCCCAGGTAAGGCACCTATTTCTCACAACAATTCACATGAAAAAGTTGATTTCAGGCCAAGAGAACTCATTCTACACATTCTTCCAACACATGACTTCCATTCCTCCATATTTCTAAAGGTGCAACTCCTGATACCCAAAGGCAAATGTATAAACTCCCCCAGGTTTAGGACCCTAAGCAAGAGTGTCCTTCCCACTTAAAGAACTAAAAAATCAAGTAGCTAGAATACTTCTTAAATCTTCATGATCTTCAATTGAGCCTCCAATAGGCTAATCATCAAGATTCTTCCATCTAGACACCTCCACTTTCCCTAATCTCTGAGTAGATTTGAAATCTTTCACCTTATACCACCCAACTTCCATGAAGTATAAGATAAGATCTTGTAAATGAGGATACGTTGAGAGGATAGGAGGAAAACCATCCCAAGATTCATGCTAGAAAAGGGCCTCAGAGACCCTATTACATATCCAAACTAAACCCCTCTTAATTAAATTGACTCCTTTAGAGTATCACATATCACCAAACCTTTACCTGTCAAGAAAACCCAAGGAAAATCTTGTCTTTCCACTCCTCTCAAATATTTAGAGGCTAAAATCCTTGCCAAAATTTGGTCCTAATTGGTGCACCACCTCCAATATAGCTTAGTAGCCAAATATTGATTAGTGAGATTAGCTTGCCTTAGGCCAAGACCACCCTCATGCATTGGCTTGCATATAGTCTCCAAATTTACCAAAATCCACTTTGAAGAGGACAATATTCTATCCCATAAAACTATCTTGCAAGGACATCCAACTCCTTAATGAAGCTCATTGGAGCAACTTGAAGCAACCATCAATAATTTGGAAGAACTTGGATCACTTATTTCAAAAAAATAACTCTCCCCACAAAGGATAGCCATCTATGAGTCCAATGACTAACTCTTGTCTAAAACGTTTCCGGAAAATTCTACCAAGTCCTCCTAAGAGGGGTGCCAATAGAGAGAGGAATGCCAAGATATACCAAAGGAAGTGTTCCAACCTAGAATCTAAGAATTTGGGAAATTTTATGTTGGATAAGAGGAGGGGTATTAAAGAAGAAAATGGAAAATTTACCTTCATTTATCTGTTGACCTGAGGCCACACAATAAATATCCAATGATAGATTTAAGTTAGTAGCTTTACTGATTTTGACCATGTCCATCAAGGTAGTATCATCCAAAAACCGCAAATGAGATTGTGGAGGCAACCCATTTCCCCAATGTCATCCTTGAATAAAAATTTGATTAACATGAGATTTAATGAGTCTTCCCAATCCCTCCACCAATAAAATAAATAAATAAGGCGACAAAGGATCTCCCTGCCAAATTCCACAAGAGGCATCAAATAGACTAGAAGGCTCTCCATTAATAAGCACTGAGAAAGAGGTATACATGACACAACTCATCACCCAGTCAATTCATTTCTTGCTAAAACTAAAAGCTGAAAGAATTTTTTGAAGAAAATAACACTTGACCCTGCCATATGCTTTGGTCATGTCCAACTTATTAAAAATGGCCTTCTCCTTTGAGGTTTCCATTGAGTGAATAGTCTTAGTGGCAATGACCACACCATCTAAATTTTTCCTATCTGCCATAACTCCTCGCTCCTTAGAAATAAGCTTATTAAGCCATGGTTTAAACCTTTTTGCAATCAACTTAGAAATAATTTTGTAAACCACATTACATAGAGATATGGGCCTAAACAAATCCATCTATTGGATCCTTCTCTTTTGGGGATACAATTCAAAAAATTTAAATTCAAATACCTCAACATCTTCTTGTTTCGTTGAGATTCTTGTATAACCTTTACTAAATAAATTTTTATGAATTCATAGAGTTCTTGAAAGAATTCTACTGGGAAACCACTAGGTCTAGGTGCTTTCCCTTTCTTCATTTGAAAAACAATCCTTTCCAATTCATCTATAGAAATGGGACCCATCAATTTTTCATTCATTTCCATAGTCAAAAACTATGCAATACAACCTAGAATAATTCTTTCTTCCTAAATTGTAGGAGTTAGATAAAATATTGTGAAGCTTCTTGGGAGATCTCCCTTAAGGAAAATAATTGAACTCCCCTAGAATACACAAGAGAATGGATCATATTCCCATGTCTTTTGGCCTTGTAATGCCCCGCCAAGTAACCTTAAAGGAAGTTGCAATTAACGTCATAAGTGAACTAAATTTTTTTTATAAAGTGCATTTAACATACACATTCACTTACTAATTAACAACAACCTCTAAGGCTACAAGGTTAGGATTACTTAAACCCACACATACATATTACATATAACCATAACATTATGAACTTTATGAAATAAACATCATACATCATAAGAATACCACAAAACCCTATAAGATAATCAACCAAGATACAATCTCGTAATCATTATCTTAATCCAATAGTTACATCACTCATTCCCAGAATGAGACAATAGTACAAATGTATTACAATTACATAACTCCACCTCATAACAAAAGATGGATGAATAACTGATACATAAGTTAAAATATTACAATGCAAGTAATTACAACAAGAACCGCGAGCTGTCCACCTGGATGTCTCGCCACCAAGTACTGAAGATAGATGGGGACCCAACGGTTTTGGTGCATGTTCCACCCAACCAAGTGGTACCCGAAGGCCCACCCCCCATGCTAGGAGATAGTAACTAAGTAACATGGACAAAGATTCTACTACTTCTAACCAAAGGCAGACTCATACTGACTCAAACTGACATAACCAAATAAATGTCATACATAAGTACAAATCTAGCTCAACTCAAGTACAAATCAAGTACAACTCAAGTACAAATCACATCACTGACATAGGTCACATTGCTTCCAGACATAATAATAATCAAGTATGTTCACAAAACCATACATATAAAATAATTAACAACAGTTGTTCTAGATAGAGTGTCATCGCAAGGTTTGTCATGAGATCTCCTCTGGGCATTCTTCATAGGCTCCGGCACAAGTAATCCTGGTGGCCTCAACCAAATCCCGGCCCTCATGCTCACTCATGCGGAATCAACTATCTCTCGTACAAACAAGATAGTTGATCTTGTCATTCCAAGCCTTCCCACTCATCCCAAGTCTAAACAAGCCCTTATGTCTATGAGTGAGGTAAAATTATCTTGATTAGTGAGAAGTTAGTCCTAATCTTCTAAGTACATTACTTTAATTATCACTTGTTTAAATCACTCTTGAAGGTTATCCAGTTTACCTCTTTGGGCTCTGGCGCCTAACAAAAGCCACTCTTCTATTCGACAACACACACCCAAACAATCCACCAAGGGAACCACAAGTGCATACCAACTAGGCATCATAATCCACTCCAACACAATGAGGAAACAAAAGATAGAACTCACTCCAAACATCTTGGAGGCAACAAACACATAGTCCACTCCTTACAAGGAGACATGGATCCCATAATCCGCTCCTAAACCAAGGAGGTGCGAACATCCCCGTTCATGGTAATCGGGTAAAACTGAAAAGACGCCATGCACTACCCAAGAGAAAACAACTGGATGGCATAAAGATTCAACAACCCTTATCCTCTAAGTTCTTCTGGAAGACTTATAATTTAGGACTAACACTAAATCCCAAAACCCATAATGCAACTTGACGACATAACAACAAAAGCATTCAAGTCATTAATCAAATATAATATTTGGATTTCCTAAATCCATATTCATTCAATAGGTAGTGTTGACCAAGTCAAAGACACGATAAATAGATCATCTAAAATAATCATAACCCCTATTTCCTTTTTCATTATTGGAAATCTAAAACAATTAAACTTACTTCTTTTTACTGATTACAGAGAATTAAATCTTTTAAGATAATCATGAGGAAGATACTACTTTTGGATATACTAAATCCATATCTCTTTCATAATCCAATCACAATGATTCAATTAATCTAAATAGAAATTAATAAATAACATAATTGATTACCTCATCAATAAAACAACTTCTTCATTTACTTTTAAATCGACACAAATCCATGCAAGTAAACTCTTTCCATTTCCTAACCAAATCTTACGTCTATTCAATTTTCTATTTGAAACATTCAATCACTTTAATATAATAACATATTGTTTCTCTATCAATTTTCCATATACACTAATCATTTCTTTTAGAACACTAATAATACCCAATTTGCAAACAACAGAATAAAATAAGATAAAATATTATTTATTCTCTCAAATGGATATATACTCTCAATATATATACTAAATATAAATTAATATATTTAAATATATTTAATCATTAACATATCTTCTATTCTTTACAAAATATCAAATTGTTTAATTCAAAATAAAATATCCCTTATCATCAATTTTCCAAAATATATATATATATATATATATATATATATATATATATTTCCAATTAAATCAAATTAATAATTGGACCTTTTACATATGAATTTCAATTCCACAATTAAATTTTAAATTATGCATTCTTTAAATCAAATATTTAGCTCCTTCAATTAAACTTTAACATGCCATTTTAAAATAAACAATAATTTTCCATATGATTATAATTTTAATTCCACTAATCTAATATACAAATTTTATTTAAAATAATATAAATAAATATAATACTTTAATATTATAAATTATAATATAAAATATTATAAATTATAATATAAAATATTATTAAATAATATTTTAATATTATAATAACAATACATAAAATATTAATATTTATAAATATCAATTTATTATTATTTTATTTTCAGAGCAGCCATGGAAAAATAACTTAACAACAATCTCATGTTTCAAGCATAACTCAAAAATTACGATTTGGGTATTTGTGATTTTTCGACAGGGATAAGAAAATTTTAAAATGCTAAAACCCTTTAAATTTCCTAAAAACCCAGTTTGTGAAAGTGGAGTTATAGGCGACGCAACCAGACCATTTTACCATGAAAAATATAACTATCCTGCAGGTTTTAAAATCCGATTTTTAATAATAAACATAGGGTTTCATTTTCTAAAAACATTCTAAGTGCATTGTTCAATCTCTATGTTTGATTTCAATAACAACATAATCGATTTCTCCAAATAATTTAAATTCAACTGAGGTTTTCACAATTTTCATTCAAGAATTTTCACAAGCAAAGGTTATAAATTCATTTAATTCTTTTCTCTGAATATCAAATTTGTTTTCTAAAATAGATTTAACAAACAAATCTTTAATCACTACTATTTAAAAAAAACAATCAAGAACAATAAAACACAAAGAAGAAAACCTGGTACAAGAAGCTACAGGAACAGATGAATTTTTGATGCAAGCCTCCTCCAAAGATTTCCTGAATTTTCTTCAATCCTCCAATGAATCCAATCCAAAACCTAACAAATGCAAACAATATTTCCTTCAATCAATTCTACAATCAAAACCTTCTTCAAACCCTTGTGCAAATTTTCCAAAATTTCTTCCCTGCTGTAAAAATGTATTTTTCTCCAAACTTTCTGCCCTAAAATTAAAACATATATTCTTTATAAATCAAAAATACCTAATACAACCCTAATTCACATTACATGCAAATTTGATATTTCAATTTCAATTTCAATTTCAATATTTACAACCCTATTTCACATTACATGCAAATTAGATATTTCAATTTCAATTTCATTTTCAGTTTTCGAAAACCCACTTTCAATTTAAAATGCAATTTCAAATAATAAATTAATTTCCAAAGTTGCAACTAATTTCCCAAATAAACATTTAATTACAATTTCTAATTTAATTTTCACACGTTGAAATTAAATTCCAAAATTAATTTTAATTCTTTTATTTCCTTTCATTCTCTTACCTCATGTTTAATTAATTAATTAAATTATTTAATAACCAAATTCAACCCCCATGGATTAAATTTAATTAATTAAATAAATTAAATATAATTAATTAATTTAAATATAAACTTTTATCCACATTGCATTATTTAAATTAAATAACCATCAACATGATTTAAATGCAATTATTCTAAATATCTATTTCCAAATCAATAATCCTTCAGAATTAAATAACATTAAAAGAAGACAGACAATGGCTTGACACACATGACTGATGACACATGTTACCTAGCTACTATCTCCTGTTCAACTTCACCGTTGGATCGACACACTCAAACTTGTGAAACCAGGTGGAGTCGATGTCATGTACTTGCAATCCTGCAACAAGTAAACCACATCATACAATATATCCAGCATATAATACACACCGTGAAGAAGGAATTACGGATTCGCAGGACGCTCGCAAGCGAGTGATGCGAAACCATCCTCTTCACCAATACACTCATCGAAACTGACACTTCCATCATAATCCAATAATCTCATAATAACATCTCATGTTAATTCTACAACATCATTAATCCATAATGCATGTAAAACAATAATCAGATAACTACATCCCACAATAATAGTTGTCGCTCAATAGTAGCGATCAAAACATCATAACAAAATGTATCCAGTATCAAAGTAACCGCAACCAAACATAGCATAAAACAACTTGAACAAGAAACAAAATGGAGGGGTATTACAGGCCTTGACTAAGTTAAAGAAGAAGGTTATATTTTTATTGCCCCCCCGAAGCCACTCAACCTGAGCCTTCTATTTCGAATAAATCTCCTCACATAATTCTCATTCTTCTAGATCCTTTAGAGCACTTAACTCCATGTTAAGAGTTTTCTCGGTAAGACCCAAATATCTAATCTTCCTATTGACCTCATCTAACCAAGATTAAGCCTTTGCCTTGGCCAAAAAGATATTTCCAAAAGATTGCCTATTTTGCTTCTTGAGTTGTTGTTTAATAATTGCAATCGCTTAACAAAGGAGTACATTAAAATTCCATAGGCAAGTCTTCCACAATGCCACCAATCTATCATGAAATCTTGCAGCTAATTATCTCTAAACCACATAAGCTGAAATTTAAAGAATGAATTCTTAGTGACCCCTACCAAAGTAGCTGAAAGTTTGATAGGACAATGGTCAGAACCCCTCCACTTCAATATCTAAAAACTGGTTTTCTAAGAGCTACATATCCAATAGTAAGACACCAAAAAATTGTCCAATCTCTCTGAGATAGTCTTTTCCACATCTCATGTTATTCCAGGTAAATAAGCCATTGTTGGGATTTATATCCACTAAATTCAAGAGGGAAATATTATCTTTGAGAAATGAGGAAGAAGGCTCCAACCTATCAGTTCCTCCCCTCTTTTCCTCCAAATTGCTAATTGCATTAAAGTCCCCTACCAAAATCCATGGGTAGAGGGGAACCAAAGATAAAACATACCTAATATGGGACCAAAGATGAACTTTTCTAGGCATATCCATCGACGCATTGATATTAGAGAAAAGAAAAATCTCTCCAGTTTCTAGACAAGAAGCAACCACATAAATATAATATCTACTAGAAATCCAGTAGAGAGGAGTTACCTTCATTGGGTTCCGTAAATAGGATACCCCTAGAAGTAGCTTGAGCACTAATACAATGACACTAGCTACACCACAAAATTTTAGAAGCCAAATTACACATAATTTCCACATAAATCTTAGTCTCCTAAACATAGAAAATATCTGGTGAGTGTTTTCTTGTGAAATCTTGAACAATTTTTTTCTAGGGACACTGTTTAATCCCCTTACATTCCATGAAATAACAATCATCTCTAGGAGTTAGAGAAATGAGAGTTAATGGTTTTAGGTGACCTTGCCTCCACCATCATCTCTTCCATTAATTTTATTTTATCTTGATCTTTCTTCTATCCTACCTTAAGAGATTTCTTTGAAGCACCCTTCTTGAGATTATTTTGTTGAATCCCTAAAATGGTAGAGGCTCTACTTCCTTTCCTAGATTCTAGTTTCGCCTTTTCCGGAGGATTAGCCAACTTAGCCAAGGATGGATCCTCAACCCTCCCCACAATCGTAGGCATTGACAAGACATCAGGAATCACCAGGGTGAGATCAATATCCATCTATGCATCTGAAGGCCTAACCTCCTATTTTTTTGATTAGCAACCTCCCTATTTGTTACTTGCTCATCCTCCAAAATATTATCACCAATAATTACTCCACTAGGATTTTTCTCTTACAAATCTAAATCATCCAACACATCAAAATGATTAAAGACCCCCTCCTCTTGCATATCTTTGAGAGTTACTTTCAATCCTTTACCCTTATTGTGAATTTTGACTGGGATAAAACCATCCTTATCCACTTCCTCCCTCAAAATTGGAGATTCAAATTTATCAACCTTAGAGGGTTGATGAGGAGGCATATTCAAAGGTTTCCCAAAAGATCTAACCCTAGGACATCTCCTCTGCAAGTGACCATATTCATGATAAATTCAATATCTAAAAGGAAATGCTTCATAATCTAGTTGTTGAACCCTTGAAGAAGCACCAACCTTAATTTCTAGAGAGTCTAACGAAGGCTTATTTATGTCAATTTCAACACAAATGCAAGTAAAGGAGATTACCTTTCTATCTAGTTTTTTTGTGAAGGGACCACCGACTTGCCTAACAACAATGCGATCATATTGTAGACATCTAAATTTGATCACTTCTACATGGTCAAAATTGTCTACTCTATTAGTCTATTTCGTTAATAATGATTAAATAATTTATTTAATCATAATTTGATTTTCTGCCTAAGGTTCCTAAAGTATGCAATTGAATAATTAAATACTTTACCTTACACCTTTTCTTCTCTAAATTAAATAAATAAGAAAATTTATTTAATTTAGTCACTTGACCTTTTGATTAAAAATCAATTTTTAATTCCTCATTTTCTCTCTCCTTGTCACATTCTCCATAATCCTCATATAATCTGGATCAAATAAATTAATCTATGATTAGGATGTGCACCACTTAATCAATATTAGTGTCACATCCTCCATAATCTCCCACTTGCTTCTAATCTCTCATTAATTATCATAATCTTGTGTTTGCACAACCTTAATCAAGGTCATTAGCCATATTTAGCGTACCGTTTTTGGTCAAACTTTCCACTTGCCTTTCTTGGCCTTGACTCCCTTTCCCATGTGAATTTTTAATTCACATTTATTCACCCAAGGCTTCTTTCTTCCCCATGTGAATTTTTAATTCACTTTTATTCCTCCAAGGAATCTTCTCTTCTTCATGCAAGTTCTAGAACCTTTGACTTGTCACATCAAGTCACATGTGGGTGAATCCTACCTTTTTAAGGACCTTGTTTTATCCAATGTACTTTCCACCTCTCCTTTTGGAACCTTGTCTTATCCACAAGATTCTCCAATCATGTGAATTTTTAATTCACTTTTATTCACCCAAGATTCTCCTCTTCCCCATGTGATCATTGAGAGGTCACATCATCTTTTTTCCAAGGCACTTGTCCTTCCTCCACATCATGTACCTTTCTTCCACCTAACTCCCACATCATCTCACCCTAAGCCATCTCACATTCCACATGTCAAGATGTGAAGGCTTGTGAGTCCTCAACTCACCATAGCCCTCCATCTTGGACTTGTTGGTTTAATCTCAACCATTGAATTCTCTAGAGAATTCAAATCCCTCTATAAATACCCCCTCCTTCCTCTCATTTTAAAAAATGAGATTTTTTCTACCAAACTCTCACCAATTTTCATTTGTAGCATTTTATCCATTTGCAAGCATTTTTCATCAATCCACCAAATCCTTTAGCCACTAGTATCTTATCACATTTTTCATCTTGCATCCATTTACCTCCATAGCCATCCAAGGAGCACACAAACTCTCAAATATTAAGGGCCAACCAAGGAAATAAGAAACACAAAATGTATAACAATTTATCTTCTTGTTTTGTTTATCTTTTCTTGCATAGATATTCCTGAGGCTAATCTTGTGGTGTATTTCTTGTGTTTTTTCTTTTAGTGCATCATTAGTTATTTTTGCATCTTAGAATAGGGTAGAACATTTTAGGGATCACACATATAAAGAATATCATTCCTCTAAAATTCTAATGGGAACAAAGGAAGAAACACCCAAACTGGAACCTAAGTGAGAAGATCCTATGCAAGATTGAAAAAAACATGCCAAGGCTTTAAAAACATACCAACTTGATTATAAAAATAAGACCCCCTCAAAGGACTTGTTTCAATTAGCCAAGCAATTAAATTTCACCATAAAATAATTATTGGCTGCCATCAAGATCTCCATTTCACCCTTAGGGTTCCATGTTTGTTGCGCCCAAGTTTCTAGAAAGGGGAGATAAACCCTAATCCCAATGAACTTATATATTAAAGCATGATTGGTCAAGTAATTGACGTCTTCCTCCATTGAATCTAGTTGGATCACTAGAATAGGTTTGTCATGGCTCCTCTCTAGGCACCTATTTAGCTTTGAGATATGAGGACCACCATTAACTGATAAGCCCTCCCCACCCAAGGAATTTCTCAATAAATTCATGTAACTCACATGTAAAAAAGAAGAGGGATCAATCCTAGAAATAATCTCCCTAAAAGATATCTTTTTGTTTAAATCCATCACTCTATTTGAGGCCATTCTGCTGCCAAGAAAAGGTTGACTCAAAACCCTCGACAGGGCTGTGCAAACATAGATCAAGCCAAAAAAAATTACAAAAATTAAAAAATCATGAGATCCTTCTAAATAACCAAAACAATCTATACACGTTCTTGCATACACAGCTCTACTGAACAAAGAAAGGAAACATAACATAAAAACATAGGAAAAATGTAGGTCGCGACTAGCACCTAAAATCCCTAGCCCATGAAACTCCTCCCCTCCACACTGTCGTAGCTACACACCATCTCTTCTCAATGATACTAATCCTAATAATCGGTAGAACTCAATTTTATAGGTGTCATGTTATCAATATTTTGTCTCAACATGTGTTTGATGTGTGAAGTACATGATTAAATATGTTGGTGTAATTAATTATTTAATTAAACTTTATTAAGTTTAATTAATTAATAGGTAAGATTTATTTAGTTGAGCTAATTTTAGGTCAACATTAGTGTTGTGCGCTTTTCGCACACATGCCCCGCTGGAGGTAGGGACCCTCTTTTCTTTGCTTTGTGTTTTGTTTTTCGTAGGGTCCTAACTTCATCCCCTTAAGGGATAAGTCTCTCGATTTGTGTCTTGGTTCACCCATGTGCACATTGATTAAATTACATTTGAGATGCCCTCTTGCAGCTTGGAATTATGACCTAACCCTTATAAGTGCCCTTCAGGTCACAATTTGTGAAAATTTAGCAAAACTGACTAAGTATGGAGGCAGTTCAATTGCTTCGCATTTCTGAAAATCCTTCAGATGTCTTGTCGGTCATTTATTGTGCCAAATTGGTTTTATATTTGATTTTTTCCTTCATTTTTGTTCATTTGCGTTTGAGGAGAATTGAGGAGTGTCTAGGTATCCTTCCTTGTGCATTGATTTGGAATTATTTGAGGGATTTATCACTTGGGTGGTGGTGGTATCCAATTCTTAGCCCTTGGTATCTGCTCAAAGGTGATATCAATGAATGATTCCTTGAGGCTCTCTCCTAACTTCTTGTATGGTGTCAGCTTATCATCCTTATTTTGGTACTCACCATTGAATTGGTTGATAATAAGTTGTGAATCCCCATAAACCTTTAGTTCCATGATCCTCCATTGTGCTGCAATCTTGAGACCTATGGTTAAAGCCTCGTACTCTACAATGTTGTTAGTGTAGGGGAATGCCAAATTGTAGGATCTAGGTATACAATCCCCCTGTGGGGTGATGAAGAATACATCGACTCCTGATCCATGTTGCGTGTATGAGCCATCGAAGTAGAGTTTCCAGTGATCGGCTATGTTGAGATTAAAGATGGATTCGTCTGGAAACTCTGATATGAGTGGATTCTCTGAATAGATTGGAGCTTTTTCCAGTTGGTCTGCAATCTTTTGCCCCTTGATAACCTTGAACCCTACATATTCAATATCATGTTATGTTAATATCATGACCCACTTGGTTGTTCATCCTGTGAGAGTGGCCTTAAATAGCAGGTATTTTAGTGGATCTATCTTTGCAATCAGCTTGATTTGATGAGCCAACATGCAATGTCTAAACTTTTGGGCCGCAAACACAACTACTAGGCAATATTTTTCTATTGGTGTGTAGTTGAGCTCATTCCCTACCATTGTCCTTCTGATGTAGTATATCGCTCTCTCTCTTCCATTTTCATCATGTTGGGATAACAGAGCACCGAGAGCTGCCATAGTTTTTGAAATATATAGAATCAATGGTTTTCTTGGGGTAGGTGGCATTAACACTGGTGGCGTAAGTAGATATTCTTTGATTTTACCAAATTCTTGATCAAACTTGTCGTCCCACTTGTATTCTACTCCCTTGTGGAGTAGATGTGAATATGCAATCTGTTTATCCACCAGCTGCGCTATGAATTTTCAGATGGATTGGAGTCTGCCTTGTAGGGCTCTAAGCTATTTTAGTTTCCTGAGCGCTTCCATGTCAAGGATTGCTTTGACCTTGGCTAGATCCACTTCTATTCCCCTCATTGATACTATATATCCCAAAAGCTTAATTGATTGTACCCTGAAGATACATTTCTTGGGGTTGAGTCTGACCTTGTACTTCTCTAATCTATCAAAAATGGCACTTAGGGCTGCTATGTGATCCTATCTTTTCTTTTATTTGGCCATATATATCATCCATGTAATCTTCGATAGTTTTGTGTATCATGCCATGAAAGATTAGTGTCATGGCCCTTTGATATGTTTCCCCTACATTTTTTAGCCCAAATGGCATCATGTTCTAGCAGTATGTGCCCCATGGACATGTAAATATTGCCTTATGCTAGTCCTCCTTTGCAATCATTATCTGGTTGTACCTTGAGAAGCCATCCATCAGTGCTAGCATCTTATGGGTAGATGGAGGAGTATGTGCTATGTGGATGTGATCATCTCGTATAGATAGGAGAGTTTCCATTATATCATTGTAGTAGCTTGGAGATACAAATTCTTGATCTCGAATGATTTCGGAATTGCTTTCAACATGCTTTGGATCAAGTTATTGACATGGGTCAATTTCAAAGGATGAATTTCTTCCAAAGGGTTCTTGGATATCTTTATTAGGAATGGGAAGTGACTTGATATCCTCTTGAGCTTTGAGTGGACTTGGATCAAATGGTGAGTTGAGGATTTCTTCAATATCTATAACCATGAGGTCAAAGGATGTCAATATGTATTGGAAAGGTCCATTGCTAGACTTTGGTTAAAGATGTCGATCATGCTTTGAAATAAATTCTTGAGACATGTCCTCTAACTCATTAGGTTATGTAGAGAAATTTTCAACATGATCATTGGTCAAAGGATCTTGATCATTATTTTCAATGATTGTGGTGGGAATCTATTTCAAGCTTTGCTGAGCGAGTGGGGCTTGTTGATATGCCTATTGAGCCAATAATGCTTTATGTTGGTCATGTCATTATTGTGCCAACAATGATTATTGTTGGGCTTGTTGTTGAGCTACTTGTTGAGCTACTTGTTGATGGATTGCTTGCAATTGTGCCTAGTATTGTGCTTGCGCCTACCGAGCTTGGTGCTGGGATTGAGCTTGAGCCTATGCTTATTGGGTGCTTGTGCCACTTGCGCAACTTGTGTGGCTTGTGCGGTTTGTTGGGAGGATAATTGTGCTTGCACTTGTTGAGCAACTAGTTGTGCAACTTGTTGGTTTTGGATCACCTTTTGGCTTGAAGCTTGTTGAGCTGTTTGCAACACGATGGAGAATGAATTTACCATGTTGTGTTTTGGCGGTGGTGGCGGTGGATTGGGAATGGTGTTGACCATTTTGATGAGCATAATAGTCGCATTGATTGCTAGGGTTTGAGTGGTGAATGGTGTGATTGAGATGCTTGGTCCTTGGGACACTTGACGAACGATAGATGTGTTAATCATTGGGGTTGCTTGGATGGTTGCCATTTGTTGTTGTGATATCAATGGCATACCTGGAGCATTTGTTATGATGCTTTGGTTTATGATTGGAGTGTTTCTCGGATTCAGTTGATTGATGGTTGGTAAAGGGGGAAGGCTCATGCCTTGATTTTTGGGTTGATAGATTTCTAAATTTTGATTTAAATCTACCAAAGGGAAAGGTGTTCCAAAATTTAGATTGGGAAAACTCACATTTTTTGTACCATTGAGGTTTGTAGGAGATAATGACCCCATGTATGGATTGTACAAATGCAAGTTTTGGAAATAAATTGGAATTGTAAGGCCCTAATAGATTGGTTGACTTGGATTACTCATGATGTATGAATCAAGTTTATATTCCATGCTCCTCTTGTGTTTTGACCTTGTTGACCTTTGAGGGGTTTAGGACCAATGATGAGATGAAGGATGAAAGGAGTTAATGATATGGGTGTTTAAATTTTTAGGAATTTTGGATCAATGTTAGACTTGAGGACTTATTTTGATTTTGATTTTGATTGAGGATAGTTTGACTAAGTGTGTTAAGTCAAACAAAGTGATAATGCACTTGTAAACTCTAGGAATTTGTGTTATCCTAGAGTAAACTCGTACACAAGAAGATAATTTGGCTAGGTGTGTTAAGCCGAAAAAAAGAGGTGATGCTGAACTTGTAAACCTTAGGAAGTTGTGTTATCCTAGAGGTAAATTCACTCAAGAGGATTGATAATTTGACTAAGTGTGTTAAGTCAAACAAGGTGATGTTGATTTTTCCTAAAAGTCTAGCATAAGTGATGTTTTCCAAGGTTCCAAAAGTTTTTGGTGAAATGGGATTTTGATAAATGTTTGGATGGGGTGAAGTGTTTGACTTGATCCTAGATGAACCTAAGAGGAATTGCTTGCAAGACCAAGGTAATGAAGAACATGCTTTTTACTAAAAGTGGTTCAAACCAAATGACTCAAAAGGGACCAAGCACATGTGTGGTTCAATTGTCTGTTACCTTGCTTAGGTTCAGTTCTTTTGACCACAAACACTTTCTTGATTATTCTTTTCAAACTGAATGTCTATGTCTCAATTCCTTTTCATTCCACAAGGTCCATTATGTGAAAATCAAGGTTTTTAGAGCATAGTTCCCTAGGTTATCTTTAGTATGAGAAAACTATGATGTAAATACAAATTCTTAGAGACCTCTAAGGATAAAATCCCTAGGGAAAGCAACAACACTTGAATTTGGTCAAAGGTATTTTCCCCTCCTAAAGGGTTTGAAATTTGAAGATTTTTTGGATGTTTGTTTTTGAATGTTTCTGATCAAAGCAATATGTTTTCAATTCCAAGAACATGTACAATCCTAGGATGAAGAGACAATATTTTTTTGGATCCCACTTGGATAAATCCAGCTACGCATATTTAGTGTAGATGATTGGATGCTTGACCACACAGGCTCCCCCTTACAGTGCACTCACTTTTTGGGTTAGAAAAGCATCAATACCCATGAATCTCCCATGGAATACTTTTCATCTCTACAAAAAAACCACATGTATACATGGGGCGGCTTCAAAGGACATGGCCTTTTGCACCATCAAATAGTTATGGATTTTGGCCTTTTCTAAACAAGGAGTTTTAATGCAGTCATTCCATTCGTGAGGGACTATCCATGCGGTGACAGACCATTGTTGCCCTTCTCATTAGAATAATCCTTGTGATATTGGCCTTTCTTCCAATATGCACACTTATATCCTAGTTGGAAGTCACTTGGATTTAGTGTGTTCTCGGTTGGGTCATTCCCTTGGGTGATTACTTTTTCCCACAAGGCAGGCCCTCTAAGATAAACAAAAGAAAGAAAGCATATCTCATAGTTCAATTGAACTTCATTGAAAATAAAAGGGAGAACACTCGCAATATACCACGCTCACACTCACAAGATTGATTCAATTTTAATCCCAAAATGAAATATGGAGGTAATTACTTTACTCAACTTAAGATCACCAAAAGAGATTTTGATTCTCAAGATCATTGTGAGGTGCGAGAGAAGTGCATACATGCTTTTGATGATTTTACTTTGAGTAAAAAATTACAAAAGAAAACAACACTTGTTTATTTTAAGCCCACAAAGCAAAAGTTAATTCTTTTTAAAGCACCAAATCAAATGTGGAATTTGTCTTGTTCAATTGTTAAACCTCAAACCAAATCTAGCAAATTGTTTCTAAGGCTCTTTTTAAGCCTTTTATTTTTAAACTTTGAAAGAAAATTTGTACTATTCTTTTTAGAGCCCAAAAGAAAATTTATTGTTCCCTAAAGCATGAAAGAGAACAAATTTCTTAAAAAGAGATTGAAAAATCCTATAAAAGTGTTAAACAACACTATAGTGTTAAAAAACACTTAGTAGGATGAGAATGATGTCACAATGTAGCCTTCCATTTTGATTTCTTCCTTGTTCTAACCTAAAAAATAATTAAAACTAGAAGATGCAGAGACAACAAATAAGTTGGAAGATCAAAAAGCTAGAAATAAAAAACACATGTTGAAAATAAATAAATAAAATTAAAAATTTTCACCATCAGCTAGCGACACAGTCAGAAAATGTGGTGCAGTTTAGAAATCCCGTGGCACAATATAGCACCACACCTTGACTGAGTGTGGCATTTTGCAAAAGACAGAGAGCGCAAATGCGGTGCAGTTTGAGCATGCGACACAATTTGGGTTTAAGAGATCCGCGACTAAGTTTGAAAATTTCAAATTCCTGGGTAGAAAAGCAAGTGCGGCAAAGTTTAAGGTTAGAGCGATGCAATATAGTGCCGCCTATCTGAAAGCGGTGCAATATGGTGCCGTGTGACTGTATGTGGCATAGTTTCTTGTAAACACAAAAAAAGTGTCAAAAAGTCATGGAATTTTGGAAAAACGTGATGAATTTCTCCAAATCAACCCTCCTTCTAGTGCCAAAATATGAACCCCAATCCTATACCTACACCAAGAAAAGAAGCAAACACATTAGTAAGCTTATATGCAAGATAAAACAAGGATTCCCCATGAAATCCATTTACAATGCTCAAAATAGGAAAATGAAGAAACAAAACATGGAAAGATAAGTGAAATCCTAATTAAGCATGCAAAATCTTGATCCCATGGGGGAATTGGTGCCAATTGGTGTGTTGAAATTGGCCCTTTCCCAACTCTTTTGTTGCAATGTTGATGATTTGATGATGGTTGAAGCTTCTTGATGAGATTTTGGCATAACCTTGCTATGAAATCATGAAAATGATGAACACTTGCTATGAAGTAGACAAAATTAGCTCTCAATGTGAAGAGAGTAACTTTTCTCAAATTGTGGATGAGGATGAAGTTGAGTATAGTAATTTTACTCAAATTGTGGATGATAAAATGAGAGGAAGAGTCTCTCATTTATAGATTTCCAAAATGGAAGAGAGAGTGGAATTGAGCAATGTGGGATCATTCAACATCCAATGGCCAAGTGCCATTTGTTAAGATGTGAATGGTTGAAGGTTGTGCACATTTTGGCCAAAGTGCCAATAAATTCGATTAGGTGGAATTTGAAATTAAGGAAATGACTTGTGAGAGGGAAAAAAGAATGAAATAAATGCCACTTGGCTCAATGCACAAGGACATGTAAGAGGAGTGAATGATTTGTTGGAAGGACAAATCCACTTGGATTTTGAATTCAAATTTGAAGGAATATTCCTCCTTTATTCCATGTTGAGAGAAAATAGGCAATTAAATAAATCAAAGTAATTGATTTATTGTGCAAGTTGCATTCTCTAGAGGATTTTAGTGATTGAGATTAAATTAATCAAGATTTGATGAATTTAATGAGAGATTAGGTTATTTGACAATTTTGACTTAGATTTTAAGATTTATTTAAATCAAGATTGAGAGGAAAATGATTTAGACTTTAATTAAATAAAGATTTTGATTTATTTAACTAAAGGGGGATGATGTTAGATTAAATTAAATAAGTTTTAATTTATTCAATTTAATGAGAAGAATTTAGGGATTTAATTAAATTTAGATGAATTATTTAATTAAAGAGAGATTTTAGGGTTAATTAAATTTAATTGATTAATTTAATCAATAGAGGAGAAAAACTTAATTAGATAAATAATTATTTATCTAATTAAGAGACAATAGGTGATGAGAAGCTGAGAGTGTGATTCAAGAAGAAATGGCATTAGTAATCAGAATCAAGTGCATTGGATCGAATTGTATATTTCCCATGTCTACACAATGTTATACCCAAGAACCCCAAGCAATTTTGCTCCAAGTTTCATACAAATGACCCTAATAGGACAGTAGAGGGGCATATCAGAATTTTCCAGACTTGTCTTAGAGATATAGGGATCAATCATGAAGATGTTGCATGTAGGATTTTCCCTTATTCCCGAGGAGATGATGCCTTTTATTGGTACAATCATTTACCTGCTGGGTCAATTCACAATTGGATTGAACTCAAGACTACATTTCTACAAAAGTTCAAAATCCCCATTAGTGCTAATGAGTTGTATCTACAGTTTAATAAGGTTAAGAGGGAAGTTAATGAGCCTATAGGATCACTCAACAATAGATTTCATCATGCATACACTAGATTGCAAAGCCCCTATGCTGTGGATGATGCTACTACTTTGGAGGTTTATTTTGAGGCCCTTTATAGTCTTACATATACCTTCCTTAAGTGGAGAACTAATCCTCCAAATAGCTTGCTTACTGCATATACCTAGGGTGTCAAAGTTAGCACTGATCTAAGATAACATTTGTCAGGGCCTTTGCCATCTTTAGGACCTGCTGCTCACCGAAGTTAGGTCCAAGCACTCAATCAGGATTTGACTAATCATACTCACATTATGAATCCAATACAACATTTGCCTTTGGTCCCACACCTAGGTCCTCCAATAAATCAAGCTCATCCAATACCTAATTATCCCCAACAAAGTGCTAATCAACCCCTTCACTCACAACAACATGCTGGTTTTCCCACATACTTGCAGAGTTTTGAAGTCTTAAATCAGTCTATTGGTTAAGCAGGAGCATTGGGATACACTCAAAATAGTGTGAATTCAGTGCCCTACAGTACTCCTGATAAGGAGAGGCTAGATGAGCTAACAGATCAAGTTAAGAAGCTAAATATGGAGGTAACTTACTTGAGGAACCAAAATAGCCAACTCTAAGCTGCTCAGAGGAACATGCAGCCAAATTACAATAGGGAGAGTCGAGATTCTACACAGGGACATAATTTTGATAGGGGACAATCATCTAAGTAGAATTTTGATAGAGGGAAACAAGGTGGACAAGGATTTGAAAGAAGACAACAACCTAGGGAAAATAGACCATGGAAGGCAAGGCCTAATAATGGAGGTGCTCCTACTCCATTGGATCAACCTTCTACTCAAGAGAAGCCTCCAAGTGGTGTGTACCTGACAAAGGCAACTTTTTCTGGATGGTACAGGCTTCACAAGACAAGTCAACATTTTGAACTAGACTGTCCTGAGTTCCAGATCATTGCCTCCATCTTTTAGTAAGTAGTTGAAAATAATTCCAATGGTCAGGAGATGGTACCTTCCAATCCTTATGATTCTCCAGTATTGGTACTAAATCATGCTCCTTTTTTGCGGGGTGAAGAGAATGAGCCAGAGGAGAGTCAAGCGATCATGATGAGGAGACTGAAAAAGTGTTTAATGGAGATGAAATTTCTCAGTTATTCAATGAAGGAATTGAGAATGATAATGGACCCTTGGATGAAGAAGAAGATGGTGTCGAGGAAGTTCAGATGTTCCTGCAACCTACAAGGAAATATTATTTGAGAAAAAAATCTAATAGGAGTCCACAAGATGGAGGCCCATTCACTACATCTATCCCTCCAAACAATTTCACCACTTCGCTAGATCCAAATTCCAACAATAATCCATCTTATCCTCATGTATTGACACAATACTTTGCAAAAGGAGGACAATCTGATGTGTCAAAAGGAAGCAATGCTGATGCAGGAAGGGACAAGCAGACTGACTATTCCAAAGAAGCACATGCTGATATGAATGTGGAGTAATTAGGTCAATATGTGACTAAGGAACTCAGGAAAGTGATGGTGAGTCTTTCTCCTTTTGAGCTATTAAGGGTTCTTTCCATCAGAAATATGGTTCTAGAATCTTTCAAGTCAAATACAACCCCTCAAGGAAGGACAATTAGCAAGGTAGTTGGGAAGACTCCTAGCTCACAAGCACCCAAAGGTCAAGGTCAAGCACAACCTAGGGATAAAGGGAAGAAAAAGGATAAGATTCAAGTTGCACAAGCTGACACTCAATTAAGTTTGTTCCAAGGAAAGACTGAAATTCCTCCCTTTCTAATTTTTGTTCACATCTTTGGGAAGAATTTGCACAATTGTCTTCTAGATTTAGGGGCATCCATAAATGTTATGCCTTTTTCTTTCTGCAGAGCTCTAGGTATTACCCCTGCCACCTCTTAAAAGAAATTAACTCAATTAGACAAGACAAAGGTAAATGTAGTGGGAGAATTAAATATGATTCCCATGTAGGTTGCATCAGATCCTAGGATACAAAAAGTGCTCAACATTCAAGTAGCAGACATTTGTAATACTTATGGTCTGATTTTAGGTCAGGATTTCACCAAGGCACTAAACGGATACACATACACAGATCATTCCCACATGTGGCTCCACTGGAAAGGGGTCCTAAATCAAATTAAAATTGAAAAGGAACCCAAAATGAAATATGTAATCACTGAGTATCAAAATACTTCGAATGAGATATTGGTGTCAGAGGTCAGTATGGGGAATTATGTATTGGCTGCCCCCATTTTAGAATTAGATACAAAAGAGATCTTTATGTTGCAAGTATCCTCTGATGAATCCACATTAGAATCCAATAGTTCTGAGGCACTAATTGAATGAATAGAGGAAATTGATGACTGAGAAGATAGACAACTCACCTTGCTAGATAATTTCCAAGAGTTTATCTAGAAGTGTGTGGAGGATCAAATTCAAGTGGGTAGAAATATGAATTTTGAGGAGTTGCTTCTCCCTAATTGGTGCAGAGTCCATAATGCTCCTCACTCAGAGCTGAAATGTTGCCTATGCCAAACAATAGTGGAGCAGGTACAAAGGTGCATCAATCTAACCCCAATTGTTAGATTAGATATACAAAGCACTCAAAATGATCCCAAAGATAAAATTCCAATGCCTCCTAAAGAACTTCCTAGTAGCAGAAAAACAAAGGAAAAATCAAGAGGATCAAGAGTTGATGGTTGTTGGACATTAATATTTGATGGATCAAAATCAAAACAAGGTGCTCGAGTAGGATTTGAGTTGATCAGTCCTAAAGGTTATTTTTTTTTTTCTGCTCATAGACTCCAATTTCAATGTACTAATAATGTAGCTGAGTACGAGGCTTTAGTTCACAAATTATTAATGGCATTGAGAAATAAATTTAAGATTCTGCAAGTGTTTGGGGATTCAAAATTAGTGGCTAGACAAGTGAGAAAATAGTACTCATGTCATGATAGAAGAATGACTAATTATAGATATAGAGTTTGTGATATCATCGAGGGATTTGATGCTTTCAACATTCAGTTGATACCTCACAACAAGAACCAAACTGTAGATTCTATAGCACAAGCAACTAGTACATTGCAGCCTTCATCACTTTGAGGCTTGAAGAAGTTCATGATGGAGCTCACTCTAGTGCCCTCAGTGCTCGATAACATAACAAATTTCTAGGTGTTTGAGGATGACAAACACATTCTTGATTTTATTACTAGTTGTGATGTGTTTACTTATCAAATAATTGATGAGGTAGAGCCTCAAGAGGCAGAGATGGACCTTGAAGGATTCATCAACTTAAAGACTAACACTATCCCAAGAGGGATGGTGCAGTTAGAGAGAATTTTTAATCTGGATAAGGTAAAAGATTAGGAACATCAAGCTAAAAGGGATTCTCTCAGTAGTCAATGCCAATCATACAACATGGGGACTCAAGCTGATACGAAGAATGTCTTTATTGGTAAGGTGTGCACTCCAGAGGATAGGAGAGGAATTATTGATGCACTACACAAATATCAAGATTTAATAGCTTGGAGTTATGAAGACTTAAAGACATATGATAATTCAATCATTACACAAACCATTCCTCTTAAGCCAAATGTCAAACCATTCAGGCAAAGGAAAAGATCGATCAATGCTCTGTTGGAACCCATCATTCAAAAGGAGGTACAAAAGTTATTGTTTGCTCGTATCATATTTCTAGTTAGAAATTCAACATGGGTTGCCAATTTAGTCCTAGTGAGAAAGAGGAATGGTGAAATTAGGCTTTGTGTTGATTTCAAAAATCTCAACTGTGCATTGGAAAAAGATAATTATCCAGTCCCATCACTAGATGAAGTGCTTTAGATTGTTAATGGGTCTCAAATGATGTCTTTTCTAGATGGGTAATCTAGATATAATCATGTTATGGTACAATATGAGGATAGGCACAAAACTGCCTTCACCACTAAATGGGGTACTTTTGCTTATAGAAGGATGCCTTTTGGGCTGATCAATGTTGGAGAAAATTTCCAGAGGGCTATGCATATAGCCTTTAAGGAAATCATTGGAAAGTGCATCATTATCTATATGGATGACTTAACAACCTTTTCCAAGAAATGAGGTGAGCATATTGCATACTTATGCAAAGTGTTCTGAAGGTGCAGGGAATTTGGCATCTCACTTAATCTAAAGAAGTGTATCTTTGGAGTCACTGAAGGAAAGTTGCTAGGACATGTTATTTCAGCGAAGAGTATTTCTATTGATCCTGAATGAGTGGAGGCTATATTGAAGATTCAACCCCCTACAAGTAAGAAAAAAATGAAATCATTCTTTGAGAAAATCAACTTTGTGAAGAAAGTTTATCACTGGATTTACAGAAATAGTTATGCCCTTGAATGTAATGCTGAGACAAGAAGCAAAGGTCAAATGGAGTGCAGAGGAAAAGGAAGCATTTGCTAAGATCAAGAGGGCAATTTTTGATGCCCTAGTATTGGTAAGTCCTGATTATTCCAAGCCATTTTATATATATTCTTTTGCTTCAGATCATTCTTGTGCTGGCATGTTGACCTAGAAGTCTGATCAAGGAAATGAGCATCCCATAGCTTTTGTGAGTGCTCCTTTGAAGGATTGAGAACTGAAATAACCTAATGTAGAAAATCAGGCCTGTGCTTTGGTCAGAACTGTGAAGAAGTTCAGGCACTATACCTTGAGAAATAAAGTCTTTGTCATAGTACCTGATCCTATAGTTAAGCTTTTACTGATACAAAATGAATTGGGAGAACGAAGAGCTAAGTGGGTGACCATGTTACAAGAGTATGATATTGAGATCCAACCCATGAAATTGGTGAGAGGACGGGGGATAACTAGGACAATGGCTGAAATTGGTCCTGATATCACATCACAACACTATCATCTCCAAGATGTCTCACCGGGTGATTGGTATGATGAGATTATCTATTATATTTTAAATCAAAAATGTCCTAATCATCTCAATACAATACATAAAAGAGCTTTACGTTTGAAAAGTGATAGCTTCATGATGAAAGGGGATGTTTTATACAAGAAAAATCATGAAGGAATTTACCTTCATTGCCTAGGAAAAGAAGAAGGTGGGAGAGTGATGACTGAATTCCATGATAGATATGGTACAAGCCATGGTTCTCCACCATCCACTGCAAATCAGATCCTGAGGGTAGGCTATTATTGGCCTACCTTATTTAAATATGCACACAACCATGTGAAGACTTTCCATGTATGTCAGATTGCAACAAGTAAGGAGAAACATGCAACCCTTTTATTTCAGCCGGTTATAGAGGTAAAACCATTTGCACAGTGGGGGATGGAATTTATGTTGGAAGTGGATTCAGTCTGAGAGGGGGGGTGAATTAGAGTGGAGTTAATTTAACTTTTAACTTTGAAAGCATAATGAAACTTTTACTCATTTAACCCAAAGTGATAGATTTGTTTCAGCAAGTGAACATTAACACTTTAGATTAGATTGACATGAGACTTGACTAACATTTACAATCCATATTAAAAGCAACATATGATATTGTTCAATTAAAGCTTTACGAACAATCTTGTTGTGCTTTATCAACAGAACTATAAAACTTCATAATATGCAACTTTGGCTTGCTTTTGACAAAATTTTGAGCATTCATATAATGACCACATAATGCAAAAGTTAATTCACTTTATGAAAGACATTTTGCATTAGATTTGCACAGTCTAAATTTGTATGATAGACTTGAGCAAATTGACTTTAAACTTTTAAACAGCCTTAAAGTATCAGAGCATTGACCAAAAAAATGAGCACAATAACATAAATGACTGAAATAAAGAGTATGCAAGATAAACATAAATCACACAAATGAGAGACACAAAAATTGCCGAGTGGAAAACCTCTTGGGGTAGAAAAACCACTCCTAAACTGCCTTACTGTCTTAATTTCAAAACCACTGCTTACAATTCCTTATAGGCTAATTTTTGAGCACCAACTCAAGGAGAACCATCCCCTCATTTAGAGACACCAATCTCAAGGAGCCCCAACCCCTCATTTAGAGACACCAATCTCAAGGAGCACCAACCCCTTTACTATTTTAGGATATCATACACTGATACAAAGGATCTCTCTGTTTCCCTTTCTGTTTCATACTTTTCTCATTGTTCTTCATCAAACAATTAACTCTCTCTTTCTGTTTTTATCCTTTTCTCATGATACTATTCAAAACAGTTAACACACTGTGTTTTGCAATTTTTCTAGCAAAAGGAAATTCACTTCTATATCTCATACAAAACTATTATATATTGCACTTCTGTTGTCTCATTGTGTTTTCAGGTTTTTCAATAAGGATAAAGCCCTAATCTCTTTATTTTCTTCTGATTACAACTTTCATCATTACATTCAAGGAAGGTTACAACAGTTGCCCATTTTTCTATTTTAGAGAATAAAACAAAGATGATTATTAGGTTACCAAACCTTCAATCGACCAACAATGCCATGTGTTGCAGTGTCCATTTGTGAAAGATCAATTATGAAGAAGTTCTTCTAACAGGAATATCCAAGCATTATTCAAATATAGAAGGCATACTAAAACCTCTCCTCTCAAGCAGCCTACACAAGCAGTGCTAAAAATAAGAACCATTAAAGCATGCATGGAATTCATGAACAATACCCTCAAAAAATCCAACTGCAACAACAGTGTAACCAAAGACTCCAATGCAATGTAACCAAAACTTTAGAATGATGCATCCAATAACCATTATGAAGGAATCCAGGTATGAGACTGAATAGATTCGAAGTCATCATGATTTCCCCCAAACAAATACCATTGTTTCATAAAACTGATATTATAAATCTATTGTAAAATGCAATTACTATTATATGCAATGTTTTTTGTTCTGACCAAGAAAAGATTTAACCAATTTTCCACCTTCCATTTAGAAGTAACGGTTCTACAAACCAATTGAAAAAATTGAATACTTGAGAATATCGAAATAGATGTTGCATGTAGCAATTTTACCAAACCTGCAAAGTAGCTAAGCAACTCGAGCTTCTCCCTTATTCGAGCTCTTACCCAATGGTAGGAGACTGACCGGTGAATCAACCATTGTCATGGTCTTCCAATATTTCCTATATGTTGTTAGTAAACCAGCAACATGCACAGTAAAATGACTGAGAGAGTGATTCCATGGTGGTGGCCAGACTAGGGTTCCAAACCCTTCGAACAAAAGAAGCAAAATAATGACCTAAGCTTCCCAAAAGAATCGACACATGATTTTCTTCCTCAACTGCGCTACCACACCCATCATTCTATTCACCCATGGTATAGCGGTGACTAGCACTGATTGTTACCGCTTCCTTTTCCACTTCCTTACCGCTCAACCGCGGTCTCCTTTTGGACTACCCGTGGTATAGCGGTAGATCCTTTCTACCGCTAGCCATTTCCACCACACTACCATAGTTACCCTTCTTATAGCCTGCGGTATAGCGGTAGCTGTCTTGCATGCTGCTAGCCGCTTTCACTGTAGTACCACGATTTCCCTTCTGACAACCCACAGTGTAGCGGTAGCTGTCTTGCTTGCCGCTAACAGCTTTCACCGCACTACCTCAGCGGTACCGCGATAAGGCACATTAAATTCTATGACCTTACCAAATTCAATCATGCCGACTTATATGATGCCATGCATTATTGCTACCAAATGTCGATTTCCATTGATATTTTATGTTTCCAAGACAGTAAAAGCCAAGTCACTTCCAATGTGGAAATTAAAAAATAATTAGACCATATACCTATTGTTAGCCTTGAGACTAGATTAATTATCAATCATTAGACCTGATTCTAGTGCAAATAGGAGATCAATTTAAATACCTTTACCCAAGGTCGATTTTCCTCTGCATAAATATTCAATGCCAAATACTTTCCAAAGCCTTGTGAAATGAAATGAAGGCTAAAAACATGCTAAGTTCAGAATACCATTCTCCCATGCCAATTACCATAAACCAAATGCCCATGACACAATATTTTATGACATATGCCCAAACCATTATCAGTTGGTTAAGGAAACCTGATAGGGTTTTGTTAAAAATGAAAAGTAAACTGTATCTCACAAATCCAAGCATCAAGAACCAAAGATCATTACCTGAAAGAGGATGGAGCAAGATGACTCTGAATATGATCAACAACCATTAACAATTTCATGAAGCTAGAAACTGATCAAGCCACTATATATCAACAATTAAGTAAGTATGCCAATGTCAAGTGAATACCAAATATCAAGTGTGCCAATCAAATGCTATAATAAGACCAGACCGAGAAATGCTTCCAAGGCACCAACCCAAGGCAGTTTTGACATCAAGGAAAAATGCCATAGAAGAAGTCAACAAACTCCCCGTTTTTCCTTGATGGAAAAAATATGAGCCATCTAAATGACCATTTTCTCCCCCTTTTTGTCACAAGGACAAAGGAAGAAACCTATGATATACAACAACCATTTTCTCCCCATTTTCACCATGAAATAAAACAACTAATCAATACCCAGCTGCAGATATAACAAGAATGCAATAGAAAAATGCAAAACCAATACCATGGTCACTTGATATACCTATTTGTACCTGAAACAAATACATGCCCATGCAAAACTATGACCAGTAACATAAACTGAATTCATGATCCCGAACAACCATGAATGCCAATGGATATCATCTTAATGTCATGAATTTAAATAAATGTATCAATCTCGGGTTTGACATCAAGAGAAAACTAAAATGACTAAAAAACCAACAACATCATAAGGCTACAAATCTGAACATCACAGTACAACCACTATCCAAGCCACTTGTCAAAGATTCATTACCAAAACTGCACACCAAGGCCAACTGTTCCACCTTTTGATCATATTAAACTTCATTCTCCATTTTCAACTGTAAACACACTGTTACCGATATGAATAACCATGCACAAATGCATATCTTGCTGTAATGAACATATGGAAAACATTAGTACCAACATATAAAAATTAAGTGCATGCCATGAAACATGTGAACCAAGAACCAACTGTTCACAGTATGTACCATCCAGATTATGTAAATGTGTCACCAAATCCAATATAGTTACCAAAGATAAGCAGCCATGATAAACATCTGAAAGCCAAAAAACCAATGAAACTAACTACAAATACAATTAGAGCAGCAAAAAATGATAAGCAGGCTATAAGAGAGAAACCATACAACCAAGCTCCCCCTACAAAGAAGCTTCACAAAAAGAACTCCTTTTTTATCCGTAAGACACCATTTCTTTTCTCAGGCTTATTGAAAAATGTGTCGATTCTTCAATCAATGACTCTTTATTTTCGATACAATAACTTACTGCAAATTTCTCCATGATCATAATGAAACACAGTATGATGATCGAATTCATTTTTGCAAATGAAACATTCAAGTATACTACTGCCAAACCAGATTTATATACATCAACAAGCAAGTAGATACCACTGCATATTCAATACTTACTTAAGGAACCAATAGTAAAATAATTAGGCCAACATATTTTCATTGCAACAAACCTTGTTCTTTAGAATAACATCCTTTACCAAAATAGCACAAAGCAGCCAAATCTGTAGCATATAGTCCACTACATAAGTCTCAAGTCACAAAACCATCAGTATCATGTAATTGTCAAGAGAAAAAATTGATCATTAGATGCATATTAAAATCTTATCATCCAAGAATACCCAAACTTCTATCAATATTGTATGTTTGTTCTTAAGTACACATATACTATACCAACATAATCAATGTCAAAAAATGCCACACCAACAACCACAACTCCAAAGAACTGATTTTATAGAAACTACTTAGTATGTTGTTCATGGTTTCCAAGAACAACACTGCAAAATTCAACATTTACCATTAATGTTTTTCAACTAACTACCTCTTTCATTATTTCAATTAAGACCTCAAACAACTCATTGTCTTAACATGCTTTGTTGCTGAAACATCATTCAAATAAATCAAGGCACTATATTGTATCAAGTTGCCATTAGATATGGTTTCATGCTGCAACAACAAGTCATATGCAAAATTATCTTCTAACATAATGATGATATAAATGAACCATAGCATTAAGACAGTTATCATCAACTCATTGTCACTATTATTCCCAACATAGACAATAAAACAAATATGTTTCTTGCATTTTGATGATAAATAGGTTATGACACAAGAAGATTCTACTTCCTTTTGATATCAAAGGGGTTTTATTCAAAATGCATTAATCATACCCCCCTATCTTCATATTGCCTTTCAAATGCTTAGAAATGATTCTTGTGCAACATGCACAAGATTTAGTTCTTCCTTTTTCTTTTCTTGCTTTCTTCTCCATACTTGTATAGGCTTTGTATTCTCCTTACTCACAATATTCGTTTCCTTTTGTTTGAATATGTAGTCCCTAGAAGGCTTTATCAAACTTTTCTTACACCACTGTGCTTTGTGTCCAAACCTATTACACCTATAACATATAATAGTGTTGTCTAGACCATAGTGAGAAGGATTTCTTCTAGGCGCATTGTATGAACCTCTCTTGACATATCTCTCATGATTATGAGTTTTATTCATCCAACAATTTCTTGCTCTATGTCCATAAGAATTACAACAATAACAATAGCCATGAAATTGAGAGTGGTTATACCTAATAAAATGAGATCTTGATGGTCTTTTTGTCCTAACCCATTTTTCTTCTGACTGAGTAGCAGCAATATGGTGACCGAGATCAACCTTCAATCTTGGTGTTTTCTTGGCTGTAAATGACTTTCCATCTGTAGTAGCAAAAAATGTTTCATGTTTATATTATTCTGTAGAGCCTTGTCCAACCTCATATCCCAATCTTGTAGGATCTTTAAATCACTTTTGTCTGCTAATCATCTCATTCAATAAATTAGTATTGCAGTCAAATTTATGATTTTTATCCAATTGAACCTTAATAGTTTCAAGCTCTTCTCTTAATGCAACTACTTCTCCTTCAAGTTTTAGACATTTAGTCTTTTTAACTTCCAAATCAGACCTTACAACATTTGCAATCCTTTTACATTCTTCAATTTCAATTTTCTGACTGATAATCAAATCATCTTTAAGAGTTAGTTCTTTTAACATGGAATCATTGTCAGAACATTTCTTTAATGAGGCAACCTCATTTTCCAGTTTATTACATAATTCATTCTTATCTTTTAACTTGGCTTCTAATCCCTCTTCATTCTCTTTATTATCAACCATTTGGGCTTTCAGTAATTCAATAATCTTTTTATCATCATTATGAGCTTGTATTACAACTTTATTGACACTGACACTTTCCTTTAAGCATACCTTAAGATCCCGATTTTCTTTTCTAATCCTCCTAAGCTCATCTAGGGCAGCAAGGAGTTTTTCCTCCAAATCAACTTCAAACTCATCACCATCACAATCCTTTTTTCCAAATTCTTGTTCAAATTCACTTACTAAGTGATCTTCTTCACCAACAACAGGATCACTTTTAGTATTAATTGGTAGGGGTAGTTCTTGAGACAAAACTTCACTGGACTTGGTAGAGGTTGATTTATCAATTTTTTGCTTGACATAAGTAGATTTCTTTTGAACTTTGTTACTTTTTCACTTAGCCATGACAAATACTCCATGAGACACAAAAACAAACTTCCAAGACTATAATCAATCCTAGGTTTGAAACCTAATGTAGGACCCTATGCTCTAATACCACTTGTTGGAAGTGGATTCACTTTGAGAGGGAGGGGTGAATCAAAGAAGAGTGATTTTAACTTTTAACTTTGAAAGCATAATGAAACTTTTACTCATTTAACCCAAAGTGACAGATTTGTTTCAGCAAGTGAACATTAACACTTTAGATCAGATTGACATGAGACTTGACTAACATTTAAAATCCATCTTAAAAGAAACATATGACATTGTTCAATTAAAGCTTTATGACCAATCTTGATGTTCTTTATTAACATAACTATAAAACTTCATAATATGCAACTTTGGCTTGCTTTTGAGTTTTTTTTTAGCATTCGTATAATGAGCACAAAATGCAGAAGTTAGTTCACTTTATGAAAGACATTTTGCATCAGATTTGCACAATCTAAATTTGCATAACAAACTTGAGAAAATTGACTTTAAACTTTTAAACAGCCTTAAAGTATTAGAGCATTGACCAACAAAATGAGAACAATAACATAAATGACTGAAAGAAAGAGTATGCAAGATAAACATAAATCACACAATGAGAGACACAAAAATTGTCGAGTGGAAAACCCTCCTAGGTTAGAAAAACCACTCCTAAACTGCCTTACTGGCTTAATTTCAAAACCACTACTTATAATGCCTTATAGGCTGATTTTTGAGCACCAACTCAAGGAGAACCATCCCCTCATTTAGAGACACCAATCTCAAGGAGCACCAACCCCACATTTAGAGACACCAATCTCAAGGAGCACCAAACCCTTTACTATTTTAGTAAATCATACACTGATATAGAGGATCTCTCGGTTTCCCTTTTTGTTTCATACTTTCCTCATTGTTCTTTATCAAACAATTAACTCTCTTTCTATTTTTATCCTTTTCTCATGATACTATTCAAAACAGTTAGCACACTGTGTTTTCCAAATTTTCTAGCAAAAGGATTCACTTCTACATCTCATACAAAACTATTATATATTGCACTTTTGTTGTCTCATTGTGATTTTAGGTTTTTCAGTAAGGATAAAGCCCTAATCTCTCTATTTTCTTCTGATTACAGATTTCATCATTACATTCAAGGAAGGTTACAACAATTGCTCATTTTTCTATTTTAGAGAATAAAACAAAGATGATTATTAGGTTACCAAACCTTCAATCGACCAACAATGCCATGTGTTGCAGTGTCCATGTGTGAAAGATCAATTATGAAGAAGTTCTTTTGACAAGAATATCCAAGCATTATGCAAATATAGAAGGCAGACTGAAACCCATCCTCTCAAGAAGCCTACACAAGCAGTGCTAAAAACACGAACCATTAAAGCATGCATGAAATTCATGAACAATACCCTCGAAAAAACCAACTGCAACAATAGTGTAACCAAATAATCCAATGCAATGTAACCGAAACTTCATAATGATGCATCCAATAACCGTTATGAAGGAATCTAGGTAAGAGACTGAACAGATTCAAAGTCATCATGATTT
This sequence comes from Sequoiadendron giganteum, assembly GCA_007115665.2. Classification (NCBI taxonomy): domain Eukaryota; kingdom Viridiplantae; phylum Streptophyta; class Pinopsida; order Cupressales; family Cupressaceae; genus Sequoiadendron; species Sequoiadendron giganteum. The sequence continues at coordinate 37,052,998 of CM021110.1, forward strand.
CCCCCAAACAAATACCATTGTTTCATAAAACTAATATGATAAATCTATTTTAAAATGCAGTTAATATTATATGAAATATTTTTTGTTCTGACCAAGAAAATATTTAACCAATTTTCCACCTTCCATTTAGAAGTAATAGTTTTGCAAACCAATTGAAAAAATTGAATACCTGAGAATATTGAAATAGATGTTGCATGTAGAAATTTTACCAGACCTGCAAAGTAGCTAAGCAACTCGAGCTTCTCCCTTATTCAAGCTCTTACCCGATGGCAGGAGACTAATAGGTGAATCGACCATTGTCATGGTCTTCCAATCTTTCCTATATGTTGTCAGTAAACCAACAACATGCAAAGTAGAACGACCGAGAGAGTGATTCCATGGTGGTGGCCAGACTAGGGTTCCAAACCCTTTGAACAAGAGAAGAAAAATAATGACCTAAGCATCCCAAAAGAACCAACACATTATTTTCTTCTTCAACCGCGCTACCGCACCCATCATTTTGTTCACCCGCGGTATAAAGGTGACTAGCACTGACTGTTACCACTTCCTTTTCTGCTTCCTTACTGCTCAACCGTAGTCTCCTTTCGGACTACCCGTGGTATAGCGGTAGCTCCTTTCATACCGCTAATTGTTTCCACCGCACTACCGTAGTTAGCCTTCTAAGAGCCCGCAATATAGCGGTAGCTATCTTGCATGCCGCTAGCCGCTTTCACCGCAATACTGCAGTTTCCTTTCTGACAACCCGTGGTGTAGCAATAGTTGTCTTGCTTGCCGCTAACAACTTTCACCACACTACCACGGTCACTGGCTTAACTTCCAGTAGTACAGTGGTAAGGCACATTAAAGTCTGCGGCCTTACCAAAGTCAATCATGCCGACTAATATGATGCCATGCATTATTGCTACGAAATGTCGATTTCCATTGACATTTTATGTTTCCAAGATAGTAAAAGCCAAGTCACTTCCAATGTGGCAATTAAAAAATAATCAGACCATATACCTGCTATCGACCTTGAGACCAGATTAATTATCAATCATTAGACCCGATTCTAGTGCAAATAGGAGATCAATTTAAATACCTTTACCCAAGGTCAATTTTCCTCATAAATATTTAATTCCATTTAATGTCCAATGTCAAATACTTTCCAAAGTCTTGTGAAATGAAATGAAGGCTAAAAACATGCTAAGTTCACAATGCCATTCTCCCATGCCAATTACCATAAACCAAATGCCCATGACACAATATTTTATGACATATTCCCAAACCATTATTAGTTGGTCGGGTTTTCTTAAAACTGAAAAGTAAACTTTATCTCACAAATCCAAGCATCAAGAACCAAATATCATTACCTAAAAGAGGATGGAGCAAGATGAATCTGAATATGATCAACAACCATTAACAATTTCATGAAGCTAGAAACTGATCAAGCCACTATATATCAACAATGAAGTAAGTATGCCAATGTCAAATGAATACCAAATATCAATTGTGCCAATTAAATGCCATAATAAGACCAGACTGAGAAATGCTTCCAAGGCACCAACCCAAGGTAGTTTTGACATCAAGGACAAATGCCATAGAAGAATTCAACACTTTATAGGTCCAATCAATCCACCTTCCTCTGCAGGCCACATGTATATTCTCACTGTAACTGATTACTTTACTAGATGGTCCGAGGCTCTTTCTTGTAAACAGTGCACTTCAGAGGTGGTAATCAATTTTATTGAATCAGGTATTATCAATCTCTTTGGTTGTCCTTTTGCTTTGGTTTGTGACAATGGTCTTACATTTGCATCACTGGAATTTTCTAGCTGGGCTTTTGATAATGGAATCATTATTAAATTTGCATCTAATTACTATCCATAAGGTAATGGTTTGGTTGATTCTTCAAATATAAACCTATTAACAATCATCTGCAAGCTGTTGGAAAGGAATACCAAAGACTAGCATACCCAACTTAGATTTTCTCTTTGGGAAGATCGTACTAGACATAAGGTCTCTCTAGGGACCTCTCCTTATCACCTTGTGTGTGGTTTGGAGACAATATTTCCCATTCACTTGAAGATCCCCACCTTGCAACTCATCAATGATTATTATGACAAAGGGGATAGGCATGAGGTTCATTTAGCTAAAATTTTGCACCTCGAGGAGAGAAGAGATGAAGCCTTAGAAAACTTTGCTAAACATCAGGTTTTAGTCAAGAGGTGGTTTGATAGGAAAGCCAAGGTGAAATCCTTTTGAATCTCTGACTTAGTTCTCTATTGGGATAAAGCACATGATAGAAAAGGCGAGCATGGAAAATTTGATAAACTTTGGCTTGGCCCATACTAGATTTTAGAGATACTGGGAGACAATGCCTTCTGTCTAAAAACCCTCACTGGAGAGGATGTCTCGTTGCCAGTCAATGAGAAATATTTGAAGCATGACTTCCAATCTTGAGTTGCTTGCAGCTCCCACCATGTAAATAGTTAGGGTAGGTTTTCTTTTTCTTTGCTTTTCTTTGTTCAGTTTGCTTTTGGTTTTGGGTGTCTTTTTTTTCTTCTGGGCATGTTGCACCTGCATTGCAATCGTTATATTATTCGGGGTTATTCTGGAATATTTATTTTTACAGGATTTAATCATCCTTCTAGGTCAGTTGATGGAAATACTTTATTTGGTGTCACATATGTCAATGCTTGAAGCTGATAAGTCTCTAAATTGAGTTGAGTCTGGAATGTACTCGAGTCTAACATTTCTACACACATCTTAAGAATCTCAAGGTTGTTAATGGTTCTTTACGAAGTCTAGTCAAGTGAAAAATATTATTTCTGCTTCAGCACCAGTGCGGTTCTTAGCCATGAGTGTGAGCTTCATTGCTTACAAGGTGAAAGGGAAATTTTAACAGGATCCTACAAGAATTAAAAAAAAATGAGAAGAAAAGAAAATATGAAAATTTGAAGTGAATTTTCACCTTATTAGGAATATCTGAGTATCTCTACCAGGGCTATGGATGCTCGATTGGCAGTAGAGCTATGCCTGGGGGACCACATCGATAACCTCATCAAAGCTATGGATGCCTGACTGGTAGCGAGGCTCTATCTAGGATGCTTTTGGAGTTAGAATCCTTACGTAGCTTGATTAGACTAAGTTTGGTTCCTACAACAACTGAGGGGTGGAAATCAATACATTTGCACACACTTTGACACCCTTTTTATTACTTGTTCATAGACTCTAAAACCCTTTTTATGAGTGACCCAATACAAGGATTGAAACCAAATATTCTGGGTTCATGATTCTAGCTTTTCATCAAAATTCTCTGGAGCATTTCCCCAACAGGAGTCACCATTTATTGTGTGGTTTTCGCACACATGCTTCGCTGGAGGTAGGGACCCTCTTTTCTTTGCTTTGCTTTGCTTTGTGTGTTCTTTTTCGTAGGGTCCTAACTTCATCCCCTTAAGGGATAAGTCTCTGAGTCTGTGTATTGGTTCACCCACATGTGCATTGATTAACTTGCATTTGAGATGCTCTCTTGCAACTTGGAATTATGACCTAACCCTTATAAGTGCCCTTTAGGTCACAATTTGTGAAACTTTGGCAAAACTGGCTAAGTATGGAGGTAGTTCAGGGAATCTGAGCTAGCTCGGATTATCCGAACCTTAATCCATTCGGCCAATCCAAGGTACCTTGGATTATTCAAAATCTTTGCTTGCTTCGCATTTCCAAAAAATCTTCAAATGTCTTGTCAGTAATTTATTGAGGTCATTAATTGTGCCAAATTGGTTTTATATTTGATTTTTCCCTTCATTTTTGTTCATTTGCATTTGAGGAGAATTGAGGAGCATTTAGGTATCCTTCCTTGTGCATTGATTTGGCATTATTTGAGGGATTTCTTGCTCGGGTGGTGGTGGATATTGAATTTCATTATTTCCTCATCGGTTTCTTTGGTGTTCCCTCCAAGGTTTACCATTTGAAGGTATGTCCTTGCATTTCCTCCACTTGCTTTGGTTTTATTTTGCTTCTTTCCATGTGTCCACTGACCTATGAAGTAGAGTTGATTCATCTTGAGGCCTGTGGTATGTCTCCTGCATGGATAGTGGTTTGTTTGGCATAGTTAGGGTTTGTTGTCACCTCATCTATTTGCTAGGGCATCACAGTTAGGTGTCTAGGGTTCTTATCCTAATGATTTTGGAGAATGCATGTTAAGGGGATTCCTCTGTTTTGAGCCTTAGAAGTTGAAATTGTGGAGGAAGTTAAATCCCTCTTCTTTTCTCGTCTAGCTCAAACCCTAGGGAAGAAATCCAAATTGGTGAGTCAAATATGAGTGATCGGATCGCAATCATTAGGACATAATATGAAAATAATGGGAGGGATGGTGTGAAAATGGTTTAGAAGATTGATTTATTGGGGGAAATGATCCAAAATGATGAAACTCTCAAAACTTAGAAATTTATTTCGCGCCCAGGCAAAATTTCGGTGGATCCAAGCTAGCTCGGATTAGCCAAGCCTTAATCCGCTCGGATAATCCGAGGGAGCTCAGATTAGCTGAAACCCTCTTATTTCTACAAATTTAATGATGACTTTGACCTGGGTTCGGAAAATTCCATATACCTCGGATTTTTTGAATTTTGGGTAATTCTAGGTGGACTAGAATCTTTGAAATTTTCTGAAATTCAAGCTTAACATTCATGTTTGGATCCCATATTGATGGTAAGGTCTGAGGTGAGCTCATGCATTGATTATTTAATGTTTTCTATCTCATGGGTTTCCATTTTCAAGGAGAATTTGAGTTATTTGCATTCATTTGGCTTACTTTGGTGGATTCTAGCAGGGCCAGATTGATCAAACCCTAGTCTATTTGAAAAATTTGACCAAGCTCAAATTCTCTGAAATTTTTGTTTTGAGCTCAAATAAAAAGATGGTTAATATTGGATCTTGATAACGATTATTTATGTGCTTGATGAAATGACCATGATTAGAGGATTTGATTGGTCAAATTTAAATGTGTTATGATAGTGTTTTCCTTCTGGTAATTAGGGCTTTGTGTTAACGGATGCAGGCAGTAGAGAGTCCCGATAAGACAACCAAAAAAAATTCTGCTCTAGCACAAGAAGAGGTTAGAAAGAGGCAAGAGAGAATGAAGTACTATTTCAAAGGCATTTGGCCTGAAACCAAGGTTGCCTTTGCCTAGTCAAGGATTACAGACACCAACATGAGCCACATTGATTATGATGACTTCCATCAGAGGATGTTTGGAAGGGAACCTCCCAAGCTTGCACATAAGATCACCCACATAGGACTACACAAGCAACATGATTTCCACCCACACAATTGTTCCCAAAACTAGTTTTGGAGTGTGCAAGGCACTATGATCCCAAGACAAGAATCATCATTGGTCCTCAAGGCAGGGTGATGGAAAACCTAATAGAGGAATCAATTGCAGAGGTCTTCACCATTGCCTCCCACCACAAGTTTATTGAAGAAATACATATTGAAGAGTTCACTAAATTCTATGAGGTGGACCCCAATAGGGCCTTGGAGATAATGAACAATGCTTGGATTTTAAAGCCAAAACCACACTATTCTAAGTTTCCCAAGTAGCTTCACAAGAGTGACTTTAAGATAGAGTACAATGAAATCATAACTCTTTTGGGTAGAGTTATGGGAGTGGAGGAAGGACACATATTCCAACCATGGATGTTCCACCCCATTACATAGATTGTTGCCAATAAGCATTATCATTGGGAAAAAATTATCAGCGATAATTTAGATGCCCAATTGAGGAGTGTGCATGGAACTAATAAGTTCACTATGACTTCATACTTAGTCTATATGTTGGCCCACAAAAACAAGTACAAAGGTCTCAATTGAAAGGGAGTCTTGGGATAGGATAGGATATGGGAGGTATACCCTCAATTGCAACACAAAACATCAAATTACAAGAGAGCTAATGATGCTTTCTTTATGTATATTCCTAGATTGTTGCAGGATGCCCTTCACATAAGGATCTCTGCAGATGTAATGGATTTGATAAAGAACTATGGCCAATGATTCATTCAGTTCCAAAGGTTCACATACATCCAAGTGTAGGGATCACCAGTTGTTCCCCTCAGGTTGCCCAGATATCCCACCAACAAGCTCATCTTGTTGGAATTGATAAGATAGATGGTTGGTTTTGAAGAAATCCCCCAAAGAGGCAACATAAAGAAGAAGGGATTGGGATCTAAGTTCCCTTTGAGGGTAGGAGTACTAGAGTCTTGTCCTTCTATCTAGAGTTCCCATTATGCTGAGAAATAAATGACGCAATTTGAATTATACGCCCACACCAACAAAGCTAATTTTGATCCTTATGGAAAGGCCATCAAGCAAGCAAATAGAACTCTTAGGCATAAGGATCATATTCAAGATTATTTGGCCAATTGTAGAGATGAGTGGCAGGTCATCAAAAGAAGTTCTCTAGACTGCCTTTGAAGATGATTAGATTATGCAGGGTTATGGAAGTACCAAGCCAAATAGAGGATGATGAGGCAGATCTTCTTCAACATCATGATTACGAACCATACCAAAGTAGGCCATTGCCTCAAATTAATTGGTCTGAGGAAGAATTAACTAACTTGAATCAACTCACTGAACCTGTCAAGAAATACTCTAGGTTGTGGGTTAAGCATAAAGTATTAGAATTGGAAGCAGATGGTGTTAAATTCACCTATGATCTGATGGGAGACATGGATTCTCAGGAAGGAGAGAAAGAGGATAATCAACAAATAGTTTCCTAGTTTTTTGTGCCATACATGTGACCTCGCCAGCTAGGATGAACGACCTTGAACTTTGTGTCATACAAGGGTGCTATTGGAAGATCTAGGTCGACTTGGATGAGGCTTCAAACATTAAATGCAAATTTTTTATTTTATTAAAGAAGCCTCTAGGCTGACCTGTTTTGGGTCACCCATTTTTGTAACCCTAATTGAGCCGACTTAGTATGGGATTTCTATAAATTGGGAATTTGGCTTCATTTGTAAGGATTAGAAAATATAAAAAAGGCTAAGTAATAATTGCAAGAGCTAGGGTTAAGATTTAGTATTTTCTGGGTAAGTGTTGTTACATTGAATACTGGAATTGTTGCAACATTTGGGTGATTCAATATAAGTAAATACATTGTTCTTTGGTGCTCTTTCTTGTGTTGTTTTATCTTGCATGGTTCTTGTTATTCTATCTTTTTGAGATCATTAGATACATGTTAGATTTTAAATTTAGATGTGATGTAGTGGTGTTTATGGTTTGATAATTGAAGTGTCTGAGCAATCCTTGGTCCATAATTTTAGCAACTTGTTGATTGTAAGTTGTCGTGTAAAGTTAGCTTGGACCTAATATTTATGTCCTAAGTTCAATTGTGGGTATTTATTCATTTCAATTGCAAAGTTGGGTTGATTTGAGTGGATGCTTCATGGTTTGAAATTCTTTAATTCCTTAGAAGATTGCACTATTTATGTGAGATTGCGGATTAAATCCGGGTTCAATAGGAATTCGTCCACTTTGAGTGTTTAATCATTTACATTGTCGGTCTTAGAAGTTAGTTTAGTTTTAAAATCTCTTTGAGTCCTTTATCTTTTGTCCTTTCTTTAATATCTGGGTTAAATTTAGGAATTCAAGTACCATCACATTGCAAGATTTGATAAGTTTAAAAGTTCCAACATTTGTTTTGTAAGGTCCCTTTGTGATTACTAGCATTTTCACATTTATCACTGAGTTGTTTTTGCATTGTCAAGACCTGACATTAGAGACCTTGGGGTTATCTCTTGAGGCTTGCTGATAGAGATTTATCTTTCAAGAGAGATAGGATTCCAATATTTTGTCTGAGTTGTTTCCATGTAGAAAACACCATCCACAATTAGGTTTTACCTTTAGGGTTTTGCATACTTTGCTTTTATAAATAAATTCATCTTTTGCAATTTCTTAATTCTTGAATATAATTCATTTGCACATCTTCATGCAAATTGCTTTTCTTTTTCTGTTTTTCTCTTGTGGAAGGTTTTTTCTGGTTTGCATGTATGTTCTTGGTTTATAACATGGTATTAGAGCCTTGATTTGTAGCCTCTTCTTAGTTTTTGGAAAATTCATTGCAAAGCATGTTTGGGGTTCCTCGAGGGATTCATGCCTTGAGCATTTTTTTGAAGCATTTTGGATCAGATCGAACATCTCCATTGGATTCAAAGCACTGGAAAAATTCAGGATTGACTTTTGTTTTGTTGATTTTCATCTTCGTTTATCAGATATGTGAGGGTTTGAAGCTACGACAATTTTTTGCAAGATCAAAAGGTTTTTCCATCACTTTTTGAGACATTTCAACCTTTGTCTCTCAAACAGTGCATGTTGGTACAAAATGGACCTTACTAGTGCGTTGAGAAGGCCCAAAAACCCCTATTTTCATATAAAATATGATAGGGTTTTCTGAAAATTCATTTTTTTTTTGTGTTTTTGGGGATTTTCAAAAACGTTGCTAGAAAAAAAATTTGTACGGATGCCTCAATTTTTGTGCCATATTTCTAGTGCCCAGAGCATTTTTGAGCTGCCTCAGTTTTGTGTCATTTTGCTTCAATTTCTATACCCTCTCGATTTTTGTGCTACCTCGATTTTTGTGCCATGAAGGTATAGCTGAATATTTTATTAATTTTTTAATCTTTAAATTAATAAAATATTTAGTTTAAAGTGAAAATGAGCATTTTTAGTAAAATGGTCATATGTTGAGCATACAAAGTCCGTTTTTTGAAAATGAGATAGCGTTGGAAAGCTGGTTCTGAGCCCAATTCAGTGGTGTAGTTATTTGCTCTAGATTTTTCTCTAGATTTATTTTGCAGGCCTTTGAAGTCAAATGAAGCAATTTTCGCTTCAGAGGGCATAACTTTTTCCTCAGTTATCAGTTTTTCGTTATTCAAGTAGCACTGGGAAGATGATTCATTCCTCTATATAGATATGAGTTCAATTTTTAATCATGGAGGTAGATGTGAACATTTATTTGTGCATGCACTCTTTCTTATTTTCATGCATTAGGTTTGCATTTTCTCTTTGATTTATGCATGTTTTGCATGTTCTCCTTTTACAATCATGGGGTATTGTAATAAATAAACTTCTATAAAGTCCCATTAGGGGGGAATTCTTACATAATAATTTGATTTGAGTGTAGCTGCATTGCATGCACTTTGATCTCATCTTTGTATTGATGACAACTCACATGAGTTGTATCTGGATTCTGTTGTTTCTTTTGGCCACATCTTGCTCATAGCTTGACACATTTTGGTTCACATCAGTTCACATCTCAGATTGAAAGCCTATGGTTAATGATCTTGAATTACATCTAATTCACATCGAGTGAAGCTATGGTTAATGTCCCAGAATCTTCATGGTACTTGCTCCTATGGATAAATTTTAGTCACAGTTTGGCATTGGCATTGAGATACACATAGCTTCCAGATTCTTTCATCATATCATTCCCTCTTATGGGGGACATCATTTATTCATCCACTGTTGCTTCACAGATTCCAGGGTTGTTCCAGTTTGTGAGTTTTCCAGTGTTCCTTGACATCGAGTGTGTTGTTGCATTATCATGATTCCGCTTGAGTCCTTTAATGACTCTCATATGGTTTCTTGTAAACAAAATTATATTTCCTTGCTTTCCAGATTCAGGATTCTAGTGTTACTCCACCAGTGTTCTTCCAGTGCTTCTTTGCAGCAAGTCATCTCATTGAGGGGGGGTTTTGTCCTCTTTCCCATTCATTGCATTTGTACATGGGTACCTAACATGGCCTTGTAGCTGGGACCCATTCATGCATTCATCCTAGCATTAGGTGCATGCTTTTTAGTTTCCCTAAGTTGCACTTAAGGGGGGTGTTGGTGTAATTAATTATTTAATTACACTTATTAAGTTTAGTTAATTAATAAGTAAGCATTATTTAGTTGAACTAATTTTAGGTCAACATTAGGTTTTACTTTTATGGTTTTTCATACTTTTATTTTCTAAAGAAATTCATCTTTTGTAATTTCTTAATTCTTGAATACAATTCATTTTCACATCTTCATGAAAATTGCTCTACTTTTTCTCTTTTTCTCTTGTGGAAGGTTTTTTCTGGTTTGCATGTTTGATCTTGGTTTCTAACAAAATCATCTTTCATCTAACATTGGTTATTTGTGTTGCAAAATAACATACTTTAGTGCATCTTCCTTGTGTTTTTATTATTGTTTATAGGCCTCAACATCTCCACATGAGGTAAAAATTCTATCTTTCAGTGCATTTGTGCCTTGTTTGAGTGTTTCTACTCTATTTTTAAAGTTTTTGGTTTTAATCAATTTTGGGCTATCCTAACCCTATTAACTTGAGTTATATTGCTATTTTTAATTCTCTATCTTTGTCACAGCCTAAAACATGGGTCCAATATTATTTATATCTAAAATATTAATATTTTTTTGTAGCTATGTGTAATGGAGAGGATCCACTACTCCTATTACTTCAAGGATGAAAGCTCAAGTGATAGGATGCAAGATGAAAGAGATTACAAAACCATAATTAAATGAAATACTAAGCTAAAAAGGGAAAAATACAAATCAATAAAAACTGGTAAGAAATTACATAATATGAATTACAAGAATAGAAAGAGGAGAAATTACACAATTTTCCCTAAGGAGGGAAGAGTCACATCCAACGTGCGCCTGCACATTGCACTGTCATCCCTGTCAGATCAGGAGCTAAAAACCAAAAACGAGCAAGTACCCAACTCTTTGAACTTTGAAATATGCGCATAGAAAAGATGAAGAAAAGTTTTGGGGCTGTTTCTAGGCTTACCTTAGTCAAACCCCCATTTTGATGTTTTCACCTCCATAGACAACTAGATAGATAGAAATAAATGAGACATGTGATAAAGGCAAACCCTACTATGGAGGAGAACCCATATCACAAACAAATAGACAATACAAGTATATTTGTAAATAGACAAGAGAAGACAATGCAACAAGGAGCGTTACCAACAGTCTATGGCTCCCTCTTGTCTTGATAGATGTGATGTTTAATTCTTGTAAGAGAGCCTTGGATATTGATGAGACATAAATCTAGAAGAGCTTCACTGCAGAGAAGAGATGTAGAAGAGGAGAGAGAAAGAGTGTCTGTTTGAGTGAGAGGAAGTGAAAAAATTATTGATAATAGAGGTGAAAAATGGAGTTTTGTGAGGTTGCATGGGTGGAAAGATCTATTACACCCATGATTATGCAATGATGACACATGTCATGGGAAAATTTCATGAGATTCGCTCATTTAACTTCAAAAAGTGCAGGGATTCTTGTGCATCGCATGGAGGTTCGTGCATGGTGCAACATCCAACTAAAAACTTTACAAGAAATGAGGTGGAAGATTGATAATGCTTCAATATTGTCCCTTATGGAGTTGAAATCATGAAATTCTGACTCATAAGGTTTTTTTCATAAATGCAGCTAGATGCCATAAATGCAATAGGCTAAACATGCAAGTGTGAAATCGCCACGAGATGCAATTTTATGACACTACATTTTGCCCCACTTTAGTGAACTTAATTTTCAAAGAAAAATCAACTTCACTAAAGTAGAAAAGAATACATTGATGCAAGGTCAAAAATTTTAATTTTTTTATAGATTTACATTTAAAAAGGATACTGTAGAGACCACAGAGGTCGAGCAGGTGGATATTGGCGATGACCCTAGCATTCAAGCTTAGTGGAAAGTGACAGTGCCAGACTTGAATTTTTGTTCTACAAAACTCAAATTTAGGTTGGTTTTGAAAATTAGAAGAAGCTATCATGGCAAGAAGAATGATTAAGAAAATATGGTGGTTTGGAAGAAAAAATATGATGAAGAGGTGAATATATGCCCCCTCCTATTTTTTCCCCCAGCTAGGTGGGGTAAAAATAGGAAGGATGGAAGGACCACTATCACCAAGAAAAATGGGACAAAATGACCTATATATACCGAGGTGGGCCCAAAGAAGGGTCATTTTTACTATCCACGACGAGGATATTGTTGACTTTTGTGAGAGAAAGGCCAAAAAAATGTCTTGTAGATTAGATTACTTGGCTGCATAGATCGAGTAGCTCTAAAAAATAGTATCCAAGAGTGGCGAGATCGATGAGGAATTTGACCCAACTTTTGTCTTTTTAGTGATTTTTTTTGGTTTTTTCTACTCCTTGAGTAATGCAGGTTTCTAGTTGGCACATAGTTGGCACACTATCGTCTAGACAACATGTTAGGGTTCTTCAGTCACATTGGCATCAGTGAGTTATTCGACCTTGAATGTTGGCATGGAATGCAAATGTTTGTGTGACATTCTGCCATCCCAAAGAAAAACTTAGAATTTTTTTGATGTAGATGGAATTGAGGTGAAACTTGTTTCTATTGCAGGAGTGGCTAGAGATTAGGGAGCATGTAGGTTGGCATATATTTACATCATTTCACGATTGTGCCAACTAGATGCACCTAGATGACTAGTATATATTGTGGCATGTGGGCCTTTGGTGGGTCTACACCATGCCAAAGATCTAGTACCACACACCCATGCTCATGGCGCTCATGGAGTGTTGGGATGTAGATACCTATAACTACCACCTATGACAAACAATATGACCATCACATTGGAGGATGTCTATCATATTACTAGGCTTCTCATCCATGGATGGAGGTGGTCTATGGTGAGACTAAGATGATGCGAGATGCTGCAATGAGCCAACAGTACTTTGTTAGGCAGGTGGACATGAAAAATGGTATGGGCCACATATACATGCAATGGCTCAATTAGGAGTGAGTGGCCATGCCACTCATTTAGAGAGTCATGATTGTGAAAATATACCTCCACATCATGATGGATAGATGAGGCTCACACCTATACAAGGGCCTCGTTTATTGCATTCAGGTGATAGAGGATCATTAGACTATCTTTGACTAGGGTTAGATCATATTGTCTCATTTGTACCATGACCTCAAACATTATGTACATTATTAGTATTACAGTCTCATATCTTGCACACTTATATAGGTGTGGGTGCTTGCACATATCAGGTGCACACGTCTAGTCAGGTTTCCCTAGGGTATTGCACTTGGTACACTCATGGCTCACACATACCCATTAGTACACAATTGGAGATAGAACAAGGTTTTTTTTTGGAGATTATAGTTTAATTATTTATGGGGATAGGAAATTAGTTGAAATCCTTATAGGAGGATGGGTATTTTTCCCACCAACAAGAGGCAACTACGACACATGCAACGCAATCAGTTCTTGGCGGGATGATCAAATCATAACATCAACCCCTATTACTAACATCGGGTTGCCTGATAGTTCAAGCAAGTGTAAACAATCCCTCTAATGCCTCCCGCATATGTTTGATTGGTGAGGAGTGCCATGCAAGTGGGGGATCATCCTCTTCTAACCCTAGCAAAAGTCACAGTTAGTGATGATGGGTCAAAAAATAATGACCATCCTCCAACTCTGCCTATCGATGATGTCACCGCCTCCTATGGTTTTTTTTAGTGGTGGGTGATGATTGATTTGGCCTCAATTTTCTTGGCAGACGCTCCCATGGTTCATGCTGGTGTACAAGGGATGAGAGGTGAGGGTTGTGATGGTCATGATAATGAGGAGGGTGAGGTAGTGGCAAGTGGAGCGATAGAGAGGTCAAGACAGTGGCAGAGGGTGTCATCACTTCCATGAGTAGTCCCTGTCTCATCGGTGCCACCTTCAAGCTAGATAGTCATATCTCCTGTGGTGATGGTAGTATTACCCAATGTTGCACCCCTACCTAATCCACACTAGCATGCCAATGATCTAGGTACTGATGTGATGCATGTTATTTTATTTCAACACTTTTTACTTTAGTTTATCTCATATATGTATATGATTTGGTACTGATAGAATCCACTTACTCTATAGTTGCAATTGACACACATGAGTGGATCACCTTCATTGGGTGATACATTACTGAGGCGGCCCCGACCATGCCTATCTAGGGGAGCATCCTAGACACTTACAGGTCTGCTTTAGTGGGGTGACATTCCCACCTTTTTGAGTTTGTAGTATGATTGATTATTTCTTATGAGGAGGCCCACATGGATACCATTCAGAGGGTCACTGACGTCGCCACTATGATCGGGCAACAAGATGAGTGCTCAATAGAGCTTCACACCATACTAGTTGAGTGAGATCAAGAAGTGACACAAATAGAGAGTGTTGTAGTAGCATGTGATTCCCTTTAGAACTAACTTGATGACCTTAGTAGGCACATAGAGGTGGTGAGGCTGAGCATTGATCCCTAGGCATAGAAAATTTAGGAGGAGTCGTGACAGACCCATGAGTAGGAGGTAGCAAATTTGTGAGGAGAGGTTTGGGGACTATGGTCATGGAGCATTTCTATGTTGTGGTTGCATTCACTCACATCTATTCAACATCCACCTCTTCCACCACCACTAAGACCAATGGCTCAGGGAGCCATGCACCTAAGGGCCAGAGGCCCATTTTTCATGCCAAATTTTGTATACTAGATCATATGGTCTTGATAATACCATTATTTTTGATGTACAAACATATACAAATATACAGTCACCACATTTTGATACAATGGTGTAATACATTTACATGAAATTTTGATACACACACACACACACAAATATATATATATATGAGATTTTGTGCAAAATCATGGTGTTCTTATGTGTAATTTTTTCTTCCATGAATGATTATGTGATGGATTTATGTTTATGGATGTATGTTTAGATTAGATGCTATCATGATCTAATAAACACACATTGGATGTATGTTAATTAAATGCAATGATGATATAATTGCCTAACCAAAAGACTTATTAAAATACAATACATGGATGCACATCATAAAACACACACACACACACACATATAATTCCTAATTAAAGAAATTAATTACATACACATGGCCACATGTCCACATCATAACACATAATGAAAATAATGTGTTAATGAAGGAATTTCATAGCATAACAAACTACAATTCTTGAGGCATGAGTGTCATGTGTATGCCACATAGACACTATATTTAGTATCGATAAAGATGTATCACATTGAAAAATTCTTTTAGAGGCATTCCATCCATAGATGATAGGCCATAGGCACCAAAACCATACACAAAGATGATTATGTAAGTACCTAGCCAATTAGGGCTGAACTTCCCTTTTTGATTAGGCGACACATTTACATTTCTCTGTTTCTCATTGAGAACAAGATCACCTACCTTGAAAGTTCAAGAAAGAACACCTTGATTGTAAAGTCTAGAAATAGATCATTGATAAGATTGGAGATGTTTGAGGTCCTATAATCGGTGCTCATTGAGCAACTCAAGCTGATACAAATGATCAACACAGTAATTTTCATCATCAATCAACCCTTTAAGGGAAACCCACAAAGACAAAATTTCCAACTCTAAAGGCAGGACATCCTTGACACCATACACAAGGTTGTATGGGGTTGTACAAGTAGCCACACAAAAACTCATGTGATAGGCCCACAAGGCATATGTTAATTCAGTATGCCAATCTTTAACATGTTTATTCACTATTTTTTGGAGAATCAACTCAGGATTTTTATTAGATGCTTCAACTTGGCCGTTAGACTAAGGATAGTATGGTGTAGAAAAGTGATGCCAAATATGAAACTTTTCTAGGAATCACTTCACCTCTTTGTTCTTAAATGAATTACCATTATAAAAAACAAGGGTAGAAGACAATCCAAAATGAGTAATGATATTTTTTAGAATAAATATATAGATTACTTCGGTGTTCTTGGATCGAAGTGTAATCGCTTCAAACTGTTTATAAAGTAATCAATAGAAGTAATGATGAAGGTATGCCCTTTAGAAGAAGGAGGTGATATTTTTCCAATAATATCGAACCCCTATTTTACAAATGGCCAAGGAGAGGTCTGATTTTGAAGCTCTTGAGTAGGAGCCCAAATGAGATTACTATGTTGTTGACATTGAGGACACTTCTTGACAAAGGTAAATGAGTCTTGCTCCATTATTTGCCAAAAATATCTCATGTGAATCAATTTACGTACCAGGGATTTACCACCAAAATGTCCACCCCTAGAGCTTGAATGGGATTCTTGAAGGGAAAGGGGTATTTCAGCCTTAGTGAGACACTGAAGAAGAAGACCATTATAGGATTTTTGATAAATAACATCAAATAATATAACATTTCAGATTAAAAGTTTTTGTATCTGAGTGAGAGAATTTTTAGTCACATCACCAAGAAAAATTCTAGTCTTCAAATTATTATAAATGTGAGAATACCATTCTCTCAAGTTTATGTGAGAATAGATTAGAACATCGAGTTCATGTTGATCTAAGACAACATGAGAGAAAAGAATGTAAACTATAAAGTGGTATTCTTCTATACCTCCGTCTGAAGACACAAGGGAGGCTACACTTAGCATTGCATCTACATGTTGATTTTCTCTCTTTGTGACACTGTCTATTGTGAAAGGGGAGACATGATCAAGAAAGGATAAGGCCAAATCCCAATACTAAGATAGCTTATTTGTAAAGACCTTTCCAAATCTTCCCTTTATTTTCTGATTTTTGGTGTTTGGGAATTTTGTCAAACACTTGTCTTGCAAACTGTTCTTGGATGGTAAAAGTCTTTTGTTTTGTTTTTCCTTTTGATGTGATAATGAAATGTATAAAAAGACTTAACTAAATATGCTAGATGACTCAATTGAAATTAGGATGCAATTCAAGATAATTTTCTAAATTTTTAAATGATAGAATGACTATAAACTAATGCAACTATGTAGCCACAACAAGTAGACATTTTCACAAACACTTTATGTGCAACCTCAAAATCCTCATTATATTGCAACTTATGACTGATTAAAATGGTTACAACTAATCCCTTCAAGGAGACAATTGTAAAATGAAAATTCCAAGTCCAATTCTAATGAATGTAGTTACAATTTTATTTATCATATGATATGTGAGTACACTCTGCTGTAATGATAGTGAACCATCTATAGACCAACAACTAAGAGTAAAGAATATGCAACTATAAAATGCAAATGATGACACTGTAATAGATAACTTGGTTCAACACCTTGTTGCAGCAATACCACTGATGCAAGACCACTCAATTCTTCTCAAAGTTCATCCACTTGATGCTAAATTGGTTGTGCCACACCTCCTAGCATGAATTGATAACTAACAGGCCAACAACCCTAAAAAATTGAATTATCTCTGGATTGCAATAGCTGCATCCCAAGATGCTAATATCAATCACAAAAATTGACACCCTTCCAACCAAGAAGTCGTGCCACTTATGCAAGAGAAACCATGAATTATCCAAGCATGAAATTTATCCCTCAAAAGGGAGAATCGAATTTCAAGATGATTGAATATTCAGCTCCCATCTATCAAATTTGAATTCTTCAAGACTAAATATGAACTTCACAAAATCTACAATTGATTCCTTCAAAATAGATTTTCCTTTCTTCTCCAAAATTTGGTCATAGACCATTAAATTTTTCTCAAATTGGAAGACTGAAATATCTCCCACTCAATTCTAGCTAGGGTTGATGTTGCATAACCAAACCAGGTATCCTAGAGTCTTCAAACCCTCAGATATTGCAAGCATACAAGCTCTCACCACACAGTCATGAAAATAGAATAACTCAAGATATGATCAAATGGCTTGCATTTAGCTCCTTATAAAGAATTCAAAATCACCTTCAAGAAGCTCCTAGAAAATAATATTATTTTATTCCCAAGTGAATTTATAATATAATATTTAATTTAGTCACTTTATTAAATTAACTAAGTATAAAGCTATCTTATGATATTAATTTATTGAGATAACTTTATAAATAATTAATTTAATAATTATTCCCTTATTCCTCTTATTTAGCCTTCAAGAATAAATAAAGGCTAAATGATCTTTGGGTGGCTACTAAGAAGGGGACATTACAGTACTCCCCTCCCAAAATTTCTTGTCCCCAAGTAATTGCAAACTAGGATGATGTAGAATCTTCTCTCCTTCCCACATGGCATCCTCTCCTGGAAAATCTCTCCATCTCACCAAATACTCCTTAACCACCTTGTTTCTCAATCTCTCTCCCGAGTATTAATTATATTCTCAGGAATGAGGACTGAATTTCCCTCTTCATCCAATGGTGGCAGCTCTGATGAAGAAGTAATGTATTGTTCAAGTGCCTTCTTGAGGCATGAAACATGAAACACATTATGAATCTTGCTACTCTCGGGAAGCTACAACTCATATGCTACCTCTCCAACACGCCTAATGATCATGTATGGTCCATAAAACCTAGGCTTGACCTTCTCTGTACCACTCTTCTTCAAAGAAGATTGTCTATAGGGATGCAAATGAAGGTAGACCAAATAACCAACCTCAAAATTGTGCTCAACCCTATGTCTATCAGCATAAGTTTTTGGTTGATTTTGTGCCACCTGCAAATTATCCTTGAGTCATCTCAAGATGTCTTGGCTCTCTTGAATCCAATCCTTAGCCTTAGGATCTCTACTCTCCCCAAAATCAAAGTCCATGAATGATGGTGCATAATATCCATATAGTGCTCAAAAGGGAGACATCCTAATAGACATATGATAAGTAGTATTATAACAATACTCTCCCAAGTGTAACCAATTAATCCATGTGCTCCATTGTTTTGAGATGTAGTTGTGAAAGTACCCCTCAATCCACTTATTCACAATCTCCATTTTTCCATCTATTTGAGGGTGGTAACTCATGCTCAACATCAAATTAGTACCTGCCAACTAGAATAGCTCCTGCTAGAAAGCGCTCAGGAACCTACTATCCCTCTCACTGACTATATACCTCGGTAGCCCATGCAACTTGAAGATTTCTTTGAAGAACAACTCAACTACCTGTGGTTCCATGTACTCTATTAGTATAGAAAATAAGTGAGCATATTTTGTCTACCAATCCACGACCACATAAATGCAATCTCTCGCATGTACCTTGGGTAGAATTGTGATGAAGTCCATGGAAATTATCTCCCACTTTTTCTTTAGAATGGGAAATGGTTGTAACAAACTTGCTTGATGTGTATGCTCAGACTTGTTCTACTACCAAGTCACACACTCCTTGACATGTCTCAAAACATCCTCCTTGAGGCCCTTCCAAGAGAACCTCTCTATGAACTTTTTGTATGTCTTGAAGTAGCCCTGATGGCCTGCTAAAGAAGTGTCATGTGAAGCCTACAGTATCTTCTCCTTTAATTTAGATTCTAGCACCAAGTAGATCCTTTCATTGTAGTTTATCACATCATCCACAACCTAATACCTATCATCCTGAACTTGCCCATCCATCACCTCACATGCAAATTTATTCCTGGAGTACTCAAATAACAAGAGAGACTTCCAATCAACTGAAATCTCTAAAAGTGAACAAGCGATAGGCTTCCTGGAAAGGGCATCAACAAAAAAATTCTTCTTCCCTTTCACATAATCTATATTGAAATCATAGGCCTGTATCTTACTGAAATTTTTTTGTTGCCTCTCGTTCAAATATTTCTTCTCCAAGAAATACTTGAGACTATTATGATTAGTTCTCACCACAAACTTTCCTCCAACCAAGTACCCCCTGGAATTTTCCAATGCATGCATTATGGTGAGCATCTCATTATCATAATGGAGTAAATTTTCTTAGGTCCCCTCAATTTGTGGCTCTCAAAAGCAATGGGGTGTCAATTTTTCCATCAAGACTACTCCTATAACCTCACTTGATGCATCACACTCAAGAACAAATGGTTGGGTAAAGTCTGGAAGTGCTAAGACTGAGCAACTACTCATCACCTCTTTGAGCTTGTCAAAATATCATTGTGCCTCATCGGACCAACTGAATGCACCATTCTTAGTGATATATTTCAATGGTGCTCCCAATTGTGAAAACTCCCTCACAAAGCGTTTGTAATAGCTGCACAACCCAAAGATTCCTCGTAGCTCTGTAAGTGTCCTAGGTGCTAGCCAATCAAGTATTGCCTAAATTTTCTCCTAGTGAACCTATGCCCCCTGTGCACTTATCAAATGCCCCACGTATAAAATCTCCCTAAGGCCAAACTCACACTTCGAGGCCTTAGAATATAGTGACTGATCCTCCATGATATTCAAGACCTCATTATGTTGCCTCAAGTGATCCTCCCAAGTCTTTCTATATATGAGAAAATCATCAAATAATACCAAGAGGAACTTACAAAACTGCTTATTGAAGATGTGTTTCATGCAAGACTGAAATGTAGTAGGTGTATTCGTTAACCCAAATGGCATGAAAAAGAACTCATAATTCCCATAGTGACATTGTAAGGTTGTCTTGTGTACATCCTACTCTCGACTTTGATTTGATGGTACCCTAAGTGAAGATCTATTTTGGAAAAGTATACTACACCATGTAGCTCATCTAATAGCTCATCAATCCTAGGTATTGGTTACCTTTTCTTAATATTCTTCTTATTGAGAGCTCTATAGTCGATGCACATCCTCATCGTTCCATCATTCTTCTTCACCAGGACCACAAAATAAGTAAATGGACTAGAGCTTGGTCGAATTTTCCCCATGTATAGAAATTCCTTGAATTTCTTAGGATGATGATAGGGATGGTGATGACTGGCTTGGCCCCCTCCTCGACCTCAATGGTATTCTCAAATCCTCTATTTGGTGGCCTCCTTGGAGGTATCTCCCCAAACACGTTTTCATGATTCCCAAAAAGATCTTGAATGTCAATGTGATATGGCTGATTCAAATTAGGAGTCTCCTTAGTGGTGATTAAACACTTTGCCACCCATGCTACATCATCATGGTGAAAGATGCTCTCCTTCCATTTAGTTGACACTAGCTTTGGTGCCCCAATAGCCATACCTCTAAGCACCATTCTCTTGCCATCTATTGCCCTGAACTTGAGTTCCATGGTCTGGAAGTTCTATGAATACTTCCCCAATGAATGTAGCCACTGAATACCAAGGATGGAATTTGTGTCACCCAAGTCCACCACATATAAATTATCCATGACTATATAATTACCCAATGTGATAGGAAATTGTGGGACCCTCCATGTGCATGACATATTATATCCATATTTAACCATCACATTAAAACCCTCAAAGTCCTCTACTGGTAGCCCCTACTTCACCACTAGGGCTGCATCCATGAAGTTGTGGGTGGCCCCACTATCAATCAACACCATGATATGCTAACCCTGTAAAAATATTTCGACCCTAAAGGAGTTGAATCTAAGTGTGCCAGATAAAGTAGCAATGGTTTTATTCTTTCCCTTCTCCTAGGGTTGCTCCTCATCTGAGCTACTATCATCACTGTCATGTGACTATTCATCATCACTATTCTCACTCTCTAATATGACCTCAATGAAATGAACCTTGAATTTACCTAGGAAATGGTTTCCACACTCCCAATCTTACTTGCAATGGTAACATATATGTTTTCTCGTGCATTCTCTACAGTCCTCTTCTTTCCCTTATTCTAGATAGGCTTCTTTCCCTTATTCTTTTGAGGAACGAAGGGATTAGAAGGGGCTTTATTTTTGGGTGTGGAGTGATCCATGTCTCTAGCTTGAGTGATCACATCCTGAAGAGTGTGAGACCTAAAAGCCTCAATCCAACCACAAAGTGGCTTGGATAGATCCTCAATGAAAAGCATGACCAATATCTGCTTTGATATATCAATCACCATGATTGCCAACCATTGTAACTCTGAAATATATGCATCCATTGATCCACTTTGCTTAAGTTGTGCTATCTCTTAGAAATGAAGCTCGAGATCCTTCTGATCAAATCTATCCATTAGTTTCTATGTGAAATACAAATAAGAAGTGATGTTGGCATGCCCCAATGTGACAAGCCCATGATACCACCACTCATGTGCTTCACCTTCCAAATGTAGCGTAGCATACTTAATAGCCTATGTCTCCAACATTGGGTAAAGCTAGAAGTAACTATCCAACTTGTGTACCCATTCTATAGCTATGTATTTGCTAGACCCATCAAAGGAAGGGATAGAGAGTTTCCCAACCTTGCATTGCAGATCCTGGCTCTATTGTCCTCTATTGTTTCTCCTGGGTCTATTTCTATACTTGATAGTACAAAAGTCCTGCAATGAAATGGAAGCATTAAAATCATCGTCCAATGGCTGATATTCTCTCAGATAGTCTGTGAAACCTTCACCTTGTGCTTGCTGCTCCTGATTTCTAGTAGCTTTTTCTCCCAAGAATTGAGGCATCAAAGGCCTCAGAGTCACCCTGCTAACTATCCTAGCATTACTCTAAGTTGTGTTACTTGCTTCTACAATGTTATCATGACCCTTTTTATGTCCATTATGTCCATTGGTCCCATTATTTCCATTATTGTTTATATCACCCAAAAGATTATTCAAGAGCTGAGCTATTTGTTGTTGACCTCTAGCTAGGTCATTAAGAATTTGTTGGGTACTACCCTCTGGTATGTCATGTCTATCACCCATGATCTCCTCCTTGAATGAAGAATCTAAATCAAATGGACCCAACCTCTTCTTAGTCTTCTATATATGTTATACTCTTGATTCTCTGGATTCATAAAATTCTACTAACCTCATAGGCTGGTGGGAAGCTAGCTATGATACCACTATAAAGACCCTTTCCAAAAATGCCCTTGATTTTTTGATTTTTGGTGTTTGGGAATTTCGTCAAACACTTGTCTTGAAAACTATTCTTGGCTGGTAAAAGTTTTATGTTTTGTTTTTCCTTTGGATGTGATGATGAAATGCATAAAAATACTTAAATAAATATGCTAGATGACTTCAATTGAAATTAGGATGCAATGCAAGATAATTTTTTAATTTATTAAATGATATAATGACTGTAAACTCATGCAACTATGCAACCACAAAAAGTAGAAATTTTCAAAAAAAAATTATGTGCAACCTCAAACTCCTCATTATATTGTAACTTATGACTGATTACAATGGTTACAACTAATTCCTTCAAGGAGACAATGGAAAAATGACAATGCCAACTCCAATTCTCATGAATGAAATTACAACTTTCTTTATCATATGATATGTGAGTACACTCTGTTGTAATGACATCTACAGACCAACAACTAAGAGTAAAGAATATGCAACTATAAAATGCAAATGATGACACTGTAATAGAGAACCTGGTTCGACACCTTGTTGCAATAATACCACTAATGCAAGACCGCTCGATTCTTCTCAAAGGCCGTCCACTTGATGCTAAATTGGTTGCACCACACCTCCATGCATGAATCGATCATTAACAGGCCAACAACCCTATAAATTGAATTATCTCTAGACTGTAATAGTTGTGTACCAAGATGCTAATATCAATAACAAAAATTGACTTCCTTCCAACCAAGAAGTTATGCCACTTATGCAAGAGAAACCACAAATTATCCAAGCATGAAAGTCGTCCCTCAAAAGGAAAAATTGACTTGCAAGCTAACTAAATATTCACCTCCCATCTATCAAATTTGAATTCTTCAAGACTGAATATGCACTTCACAAAATCTACAATTGATTCCTTCAAAAATCAATTTTCCTTTCTTCTCCAAAATTTGGTCATAGACCATTAAATTTTGCTCAAATTGGAAGACTAAAATATATCCTACTCAATTCCAGCTAGGGTTGATGTTGCACAACCGAACCTAGTATCCTAGAGTCTTCAAACCCTCAGATATTGCAAGCATACAAGCTCTCACCACACATGCATGAAAATAGAATAATTCAAGATATGATCAAATGGCTTGCATTCAACTCCTTATAAAGAATTCAAAAGATGAGGAAAAGTGTTGGGGTTGTTTTGGGGCTTGCCTTAGTCAAGCCCTAATTTCTGTGTTTCCACCTCCATGGATAGCCAAATAGATAGAAAATAGATGAGACATGTAATAAAATATATGAGATGTGTGATAAAGAAAAACCTCGCTATGAAGGAGAAGTTGTATCACAAATAAATAGACAAGATAAGACAATGCAACAAGAGAGCATTACCAATAGTCTGTGGATCCCTCTTGGATTGATAGAAATGGCATTGAATGCTTGCAAGAGAGCCTTTTCTATTGACAAGACATGAATCTAGTAGAGCTTCACTACAAAGAAGAGATGTAGAAGAGGAGAGAGCAAAAGAGCTAGAACTTGAGTGAGAGGAAGTGATAAAAATGAATGAGAATAGAGGTGAAAAAATGATTTTTGTGAGGTTGCATGGGTGGGAAGAGTCATTACAGCCACAATTCTACCATGATCAAATGTGTCATGGGAAAATTTTGTGAGATTTCCTCATTTAAACTTTAAAATTATAGGGATGCTTGCATGCCATGTAGACATTTGTGTGTCGTGCAGGCATCCAACTCAAAGTTTTACAAGAAATGAGGTGGCAAAATACTAATGCTTTGTCATTGTCCCTTATGGAGTTGAAAACATGAAATTTTGACTCATTAAGGTTTTTTTCATAAAGGTGGCTAGGCACCATAAATGCAACAGGCTAAATGCACAAATGCAAATTAGCCATGAGGTGTAATTTTACGACACTTCACTATGCTTGTGAAAGGAAACATATTTTTTAGTAATATAAGAATTTTTGGTTTTCTCAAGGAATAAACCATTGTGTGCCTTTTTTATGATAGTTTATAAGCGATGCTCTCTCCTCACTCCCTTTGTTGATCTTGGAGATCAAAAGCTTAGAATTGATCAATTTAATTATTTTAATTCTAAGATCTCATTATTTGTATGCTCTTCTCTCATGTCGAAAGGTGAACCTGAGAATAAAAAGCATGTGTGTTGATTTCCCTTTAGGTGACCTACCTATGGTTTTCATCACCCTAGGGAAAAAACTCAACTCAATAATTTTGATGGAGCATTAAAATAGGGGTGAATCAAAAGAAACCTCTTGCAACCCCTAATAAATTTACAGGTTGGGAAATTGAAGGAGAAGAATGGGTTACCCTCCTAACTGTTTGAATTATTTTTCTTTTATTTGTATGAATTAGGCCTCACATACCCTTGTTGCATATCAAGGATAACCCCATAAAAATATTATTAAAACTTGATGGGAACATCACATATATTTTCTTGTAGTGCATTGGTAAGTAGTTTGCCTCAATAAGTAGCTCAAATCATACTTCTAGGAAGTGATGATAGTAGGCCATGGATAGAAATTTGCAGTCATCCTATGTGCTATATTGTCCCTTCACCTTAAGTTCCTTACTAATGTCCAAGGTTATGCTAGAAAACTTGAAATAGATTGAATAACCCAAGGAACTTTATAAGAGAAATTCAAATCTACATAAACTAGAAAACCATAAACAATACAAACTAGCAACTCTAAGCGATATGCAATGTCAAGATGATAAAGTTGCATTAAGAGATTCCAAGAAAAAAAAAATGCAAGCTAGGTAGTGATTGTTAGAGTAATAAGTTATTACACTTAATTAATTATATCATATTGGCTAATTAATTAAGTCTCTTATTCCTTTAGTTACTTAAGCTAAACTTAGGAACATTAATAATTGATTAATTATTAAGTGTGCACACTAGGGTTTCCCTTTTAGGTTTATTTTAGGGTTTCTTGATCTCCTTCATAAGGATTGATCTCTTTGTAATAATTGATTCTCAATAATGCATTTTTACTTTGAGGTTTACAGAATAACTTCTTTGGTTCTGAATGTCTTTTGTATGTGATAGGTATTTGCATGCAGGTGATTCTTGGGGACTGTGAAGTTGGATTTATCAACTTCTACAGTGATTTTATATAGAAATAAGGAGAGGATGGAGGTGGAAAATCAACCAATAACCACCAATAATAAATAAAGTGATGAAAAAGTAAATATTCCAAATGTAAGTGTAGAATAAGTAATGAGTAAAATAATAAACAACACTTCTTAATAAGACATTATATCAAGAGAATCAACAAACATTAATCTAATTAAAAAAATAGAACTCTTGAAAGCGTCATATTTCTCTCTATCTCCAAAGATTTATTAAATCTTAGGGCTCTCATATTTTGTAAGCATTGTGACTGTTAAAATACCAATCAAGAGAATGAGATACTACTAAATGCAATGATCCAATCCTATATGATGATGGTTAAACGATATTTATGCAACTATTGTAATCTAAATTGACATGAAACTTGATAAAAAAAGCTACAATAAACTATGATGTAGCTAAATGAAAAGCCATGATATTGATTCTATTCTAAAATGCTATGATAATGCTATTGCTAAATGATAATGCTAAATGCTAAAATTATTGATTGCTCAATTGCTATTCCTGCAGAGTAAGTTTGCACAAAGTTGGGATCCTTTTCCTGTAGAAAGAGGTTGTATTTATAAATTCCTGAAAACATATTTGTGAAAGGGCGGCACAACAAAAGTCTGGATTCAATCTTGAGGATTCAATGGTGAAGGATGAAGGAGTTTGAGCTGATTATGAAGATTGTTCCTCCCCACAAAAACACTTGACCAGATGATAGGAAGAATCAATGGAAGAATATGGAGTTACCTGCAAATTTGTCTCCAATTTGTCTCCAAATTTTCCCATGAAGGTTGAGATGAATTAAATTAGGCATTTCATATTGAATTTGGTAGGTGGATATGATTAGTTGTAGAATATTTTTCAATTGAATATTTAGATTTATTCAATTTAGGAAAATAAGATATTTAACTTAATAAAATAAAACTATATAAGTCTATGTTTATTAAATAAATATGGAAGAAGTGTGGTGATTAAATAAAACAAATTATTAAGTTTGTTTATTTAGTTTTAAATGAAATGGTGTGATTAAGATAATTAATAGAAGAATTTAATAATGATAATTAAATAAAACAAAGTAGTAAATTTGTTTATTTAATTAAGAAGAAATAATATAATAAAGATTGAAGAAATAAAAGTGAACTATATAAATAAATATTTCTATTTATTTAATAGTAGAAGAATTAAAGGTTAATTAATCAAATAAAATTGTATTTAATTAATTAGATTATCCAAACAATTTTTAGGTCTATACATTTTTCCCCTCTTTGAAGTGATGTGTTTACGCATTGCTTCAAATAAAATTTTGTTGTTGTTGCTAGTATCAACGAGAATTTTTCATATATTCCCCACGTATTGATTTTCAGGTGATGATGGAATGTATGCCCCCTCAAGAGATAAATTGATGAATTTTTTGATTTTTTTGATTTTTCAATTTTTTTCAATTTTTTATGATTTTCTAATGATTTGATAAAGGTTTTGATGATGAAATAATTTATCTCCGAACAAAGAGTTATGAAAATGCCCCTATGATGAAGTATGAATTAATCCTCCAGTAAATTTAAATAAATAAATCCCACCAAAATCCCTTTAATTACTCTTTAAAAAGTTAAAAAGGGTGATTTTGAATTCATTTGTGCATGTTGAGTTTTCAAATTTGAGAGAGAGTGATTTTGAGCCTTTTGGAGAAAAATACCAATCCCTTACCACACTCTCCGTTTCAAGCACATGCGTCGACACAACCGCTTGACCTCCTACAGACCTCTGGTATGTACCAGTGAACCTCCTCGATTTTCATGCACTTAATTCAACTTTTAAATTTTTGAATTCTTCTAGCGCATTAGAAGCCCAAAGTAACACTTTCAATTTTTGTTTTAGCACATCGATTAGAATAGCGCATAAATCAACCGTTTTAGCATGTAGATAGGATGAATTAGCACGTCTATAGTTTTAGCGCCTAGGTCAGATAGTGTTGTGCATCAGTAGGCTAAAGTGGTGCATAGGTTAGTTCAACACTTAGGGCACAAATTATGTAGGGCATAGGTTAGATGAAATGACACATCCGATGATTTAGCACATTGACCACCTAAAGTGGCACGTTGACCTATTGAAATGGCACATTAAATGTTTTAGCGCTTTGACCACCTGTTTTAGCGCATTGAGTCATTTTAATGACGCATTGAATATTGTGATGCATAAAAACTCCATTTTAGCGTATCTAAGTCAGAATGATGTATTATGTCAATTTTGTCCTTGATTTTTGTCATTTTCGATAGTGTCAGTTGTTGATTTGATATGATTGATGATCTCAATAGAGTAGATGATGTTTAACCTCATGATAGGCAAGGTTTGATGATAGTATGATTGATAAACCTTATGATAGGTGAGGTTGATTTGATTAATTGACCTCATGATAGGCGAGGTTGATTGATGGTTGCTTTCGAGATTTGATCAAAGTCTCACCAGAGCTATTTAGATTTGATAGGTTGATTGATGTTTGATGAATTGACAAAGATTACTGAATTTCAATATTTTTTGATGATAGGAGGCTTTGACGAACCTATAGGTTCGAGAGCAGTTTCCTAGGACTTTCAATTTGATATCGCAGCTAGTGCAGCCTGAGACAACAACGATTACGCATTGTGGTTTGTCTTCTCTCTTATCTATGCCCCAGATTATGATTAATCGGAGTCTCCTAAAAACCCTAGCAGAGAGGTGGCATAGCGAGCATAATACCTTCCACCTTCCTACTGGCGAGATGATCGTCACTCCTGAGGATGTATGGCATATTTTGAGGATTCCTGTTGTCGATGATCTTTTTCTATATGATTCTTCAGAGAAGGGCGGGACTAATGCTCTTCATAGAGTATTTCAGGATGATCATATTTGTGGGTACGAGATTCCATGGTGTGAGATGGTGGATGCTTATGCTACCCTTCCTTCTATTCTTGCCGATTTTATTGGAGGGTTCCTTTATCCTGATTGTAGGTCAAAGGGAATTTCTGTTGGTTGGGGTCGTGCATTGGAGAGTATGGTTTTGCATGGTACTAGATATGCATGGGGCATGTGTATGCTTTCCCATCTTTATCATGATTTACATTCGACTATCTACCTCTGAGGTCACATTTTATTCGCAAAGGTTACATTATTACAAGTGTGGGTGTGGGAACATATAGTTGTTAGGCATCCAGTGATGGTGAGACAATGGCCAACCATGAGGCCATATGTGTGAATTTATGTAGGTCATCTTACTCATCCTAGATTGGGTAAGTTAGAGCATTGGAGGAGAGTGTTGGATGATGTTGAGGTTGTCACATGTCAACCTTATCTAGACTGTGAGTATTGGGATGATGATGATATTCATATGCCATATCTCTCTTAGTCATTGCTACTGATTGGTTAGAATCATTGGGTATTGGAGAGATTTTTATTCAAGAGGGTTCTCAGGTAGTATGGTATCGTACAAGGCATGCCCTAGGGTGTTTCTCATTATGGCCATCATCAGATAGATTCTGTAGATTGGGGACCCTGTCTTTCATATGATGTTGTCATTTAGGAGTACCAGGCTCTACAACCTTTAGTTTGGGATATTCATCCTAATATTACTGAGGCTCCTGTCATAATAGATTATGCAGAGTATCTAGTTGTACATCCCTTTCCACAGATTATCGTTCCCGATGAGCCAGTGCCATTACCTTTGGAGGAGGGTAGTAGTGATGATGAGGAGGGAGATGATGATGGTGGTGATGATGGAGGGGGTGGTGATGATGATGATGATGAGGGAGATGATGATAGTGGCAGTGATGATGGTGGTGAGTCGGGTGTAGCCATAGATGTGCGGGAGTTTATGGTGCCTCATAAGAGGCGATCACTGGTAGCTCCTTCTGAGCAACGTGTGCATATAGGGGTACCTTCACAACATCAACAGACTCAGATTGCAAGTTTATAGGTGTAGGTATAGACCTTATAGGGGCAGTTGGTACAGGCTCAAGGTTTATTGGTGCAGACCTTAGATGCAGACATAGACCCAATCTCATGCACATACTTTTTCTCAGGTACAGGGACAATTGGCAGTTGCACAGACATAAATTTCCTCTTTGATAGTAGAGAGAGATGTAGCTAGATAGGTTGTAGAGAAGGCACATAATACCTCAGAGAGATTATAGATATTAGTAGATGGTACCACCGTATCAGATTATATGAGAGAGGTTCTCCATCTGGGTAGAGAGGTAGATTTTTATAGAGGTCGATACCACGATGCAATTCCCTCCGAGTAGAGAGTTAGTTATGCAAAGTCTCGATCCGGTAGGACTCATTCCAAGACTGTTAGCGTAGGTGTGACTCAGCCTCCATAGAGAGATCTGAGGGATCTTGGTACGTCTTGTGGTAGAGGGACTGGTCCAGAGATGCTTGCACCATCTGGAGGTAGCACCACATAGTTGCATGATGTGATTCTATGATGTATACTCTAGTTTTATGATTCACAACCATTTTTTATGTTGTGTCTCCTTTTTATTTCAGACATCATTGTACACTTGACATTATGATTTTTGAGATCTATATGATATGCAGTGGATTGATCTCTTTATATGTGTTCTATATGGTTTTATGATGGATGCATTTAATTTCTCTATTCTATATGTTATGTGATGATCTATATGATAATGTTACAGATGCATTTAATGATCATGTAATATGCTATGATTTATGATGTTCTATGTATGATGTTCAAATGTGATAACTTAAATAATGGTGATTTGTGAATGCATGATGTATGTAGTTATTTACATGGATCGATAGATGTATGATGATGTGTATATCTAAATTACATTATAATGTAAGCATACACATGATTTTTGAATGTGATGTTTCAATGATATATGAATAATGCAGATATAATAAATTGATGAATGAATGATGAATATAATGATACTTAATATATATTTTTGATATACAAAATGGATGAATGAATATGCAACTAATATAGATATTTGTTTTTGATAGTTTTTCTCATGCAATTTTAATGATGTGATGATTTGAAAAATATGATATGATGCAAAATATATGATGGAATGTATGAATGATGAAATGCAATAATAATGTTTTCTAATGTATGCAATGGAAACAATTATGTAGCTATATGATAATGATGATGTTTTTGTTAATGTCAAGTATACTCAATCCAGTAATAATGAAAGTTAAAATTGTTATGAATTTGTTACCCGTCTTTGGAAAAAAATGCTCTGCAGATGCAAAACTAACATAAATTAAATCTAATGTAATCATGGAAAATTACATATGCAAAAATTGTCACCTTAATAGTCTTTTTATCATGCTTTTTTATTATCATTCAACCTTTAAAATTTTGAAAGTAAGTACAAGCATCAATGGTATGAGTTAGACCATGATGACCTGAGTACTACTTTCATGATTTTTGATATTTGCAAGTGAACACAAGCATCTAGGTATAATTCAACTGAGATGACTTGAGCATTTCTTGCGTAAACAGACAAGAATTGAATCATTATACAATTTAAATTCAGAATGTCATCATTGATACTTTGTCTAGTTTGTCTCGCGACAATTTACACAATAAATGATCAATTCACAGACAATAGAAAAAAAATATATCATTCTCCTTCCTAGCTTCTCTAGTTCAATACATCATCGAGTTTCTCCAAAGAAATTATAACAATAATCAAAGTACAACATGTTGAACATTCAAGCATATAGTGATAAAATCATAATTCAAAATAATATCACCCCACTAAAGTTTGTCTTGATTTGATTTTGATTTCAATTGTTTGATATAGATGGTTGATTTTTCTAAAATGTTCTGATGTTCGATGTATGTTCAATGTTGTGTTCCACTATGACATTGTGTTTATTGTGCTATCATTGTAGACATGGAAAATATACAATTTGATCTGACGCACTTGATCTTGATTACTAACGTCATTTCTTCCTGAATCACACTCTCAGCTTCTCATCACCTGTCGTCTCTTAATTAGATAAATCATTATTTATCTAATTAGATATTTCTCCTCTATTGATTAAATTAATGAATTTAATTTAATTAACCCTAAAATCCCTCTTGAATTAAATAATTCATCTTATTTGATTAAATCCCTAAAGTCTTCTCATTAAATTGAATAAATTAAACCTTATTTAATCTAATCTAACATCATCCCCCTTTAGTTAAATAAGTCAAAATATTTATTTAATTAAAGTCTAAATCATTTTCCTCTCAATCTTGATTTAAATAAATCCTAAAATCTAAGTCACAATTGTCAAATCACCTAATCTCTCATTAAACTGATCAAATCTTGATTAATTTAATCTCAATCACTAAAATCCTCTAGAGAATGCAACTTGCATAATAAATCAATTACTTTGGTTTATTTAATTGCCTATTTTCTCTCAACATGGAATAAAGGAGGAATATTCCTTCAAATTTGAATTCAAAATCCAAGTGGATCTGTCCTTCCAACAAAGCATTCACTCCTCTTACATATCCTTGTGCATTGAGCCAAGTGGCATTTATTTCATTCATTTTTCCCTCTCACATGTCATTTCATCAATTTAAAATTCCACCTAATGACATTTATTGGCACTTTGGCCAAAATGTGCACAACCTTCAACCATTCACATCTTGACAAATGACACTTGGCCATTGGATGTTGAATGATCCCACATTGCTCAATTCCACTCTCTCTTCCATTTTGGAAATCTATAAATGAGAGACTCTTCCTCATCATCCACAATTTGAGTAAACTTACTATACTCAACTTCATCCTCATCCACCATTTTAGCAAAGTTACTCTCTTCACATTGAGAGCTAATTTTTTCCATTTCACATCAAGTGTTCATCACTTTCATAATTTCATAGCTAGGTTATGTCAAAATCTCATCAAGGAGATTCAATTATCCATAAATTATCACAAAGCTTACAAAGGATTTGGCAAAGGTCCAATTTCGACACACCAATTGGCACCAATTCGCCCATGGGATCAATATTTTGCATGCTTAATTAGGATTGCTTTAGTTTTTTCATGTTTTTTTCTTGTTTTTCCTATTTTGAGCATTGTAAATGGATTTCATGGGGAATCCTTGTTTTATCTTGCATATGAACCTAACTATGTGTTTGTTTGTTGTGTTTGTGCAGGTATAGGATTGGGGTTCACAGTCATACTATTGTTTGCCTATTTTTTTAAGCTCAAGTTTATTGCCCCAAATGAATTCGAGAGTTTTCCCCCAAGCTAGGGTGAGACATGACCACGTTTGCAATTATATAATATTAAATGGAAATGATGGTGAAAGTGAAATACCATGACATGTCTCTAATAGATGGAACTGCTAGTTTAAATCACAAGTAGTGCCTATTTTCAAGTTTTCACTACATGTTTTTATTACACTTTTTTAGACTTTATGATTTTTTTGTATTTTTGTATTTCTTTCCTTTTCTTATTTCTTATTTTGCATTTTTTTGTCACCAAGACGCCTGTTTTCTAGGTTTTCATTAAGACGACTATTTTTCCTTGACTTGAGCAGTGTACTAGGTGATACAGGTGTAGAAATTTCTGAGATGGATACTGTTGAAAGGTTCGCCGAATAGATCCCCTTCAAGTGTTGACAGTTGATAGGCTCTAGATCCATAGACTGATATAACAACAAAAGGACCTAGCCAATTAGGTTCAAATTTCCCTTTCTTTTCTCTGTCTTGTTGATTTCTAGGGCTTCCCTTTAGGACCAAGTCACCAACCTGAAAGACTCTAGGTTTTACCTTGTGATTGTAGCTCCTGGACATTCTTTGTTGGTATGCATTTAAATGATTGAAATCTTGTTGACGATATTCATCCAACAGTTCCAATTCTTCGAGTCTAGAGATTCTATAATCCTCATTTTTAATTATACCCTTTAGTGATATAGGAAGTGATAGAATCTCAAACTCAATGGGTAGTATGGCCTTTGATCCATATACCAAGGCATATGGTGTAGCTCCTGTAGGTGTTCTGATGCTAGTTCGGTATGCCCACAGAGTAGGGTTTAGTTGACTGTGCTAATCACATCCAACATCATTGACCATTTTCTTTAGAATTTTTAGAATTATTTTTTTGGACGCCTCCACTTGTCCATTTCCGTAAGGATAGAATGGTGTTGAAAAATGATGTTGGATGTGAAATATTTCACACAGTTCTTGGACATCCTGATTTTTAAAGGGTCTACCATTGTATGTGACAATGGACTGTGGTATGCCATACTGAAAGATGAGGTAATTCAGTATGGAAGAAGAAATATGCTTCCCAGTGATTGTTGTTAAAGGAACCACTTCTATCCACTTTGTAAATTATTCCATTGTTGTGATTATGAACTTGTGTCCATTGGATGAACATGGATTAATCTTTCCTACTAGGTCTAGTTCCCACTGACAAAAAATCGATGTTGAAGTAAATGGTAGAAATTCTTATGCTGGTGCATGGATTAGGTTACCATGTATCTGGCACTTCTAACACTTCCTAAAAAATTGATAAGACTCCTCCATATTCGAACAATAATACCCCAAATGGAGGAGTTTCTTGGCTAGAGTTAGCCCACTTGAATGAGTTCCACAAATACCTTCATGGACCTCACATAAGGCTGTATCAAATTCATTATGTTCTATACACCAGAAAAGAGTACCATCTAGACCTCGACGGTAAAGTATATCAACAATTAAGGCATGTCACACAGTTTGGCGAATGAAGTTGCATTTCTGGTTTTTGGAAAGATCGGGAGAAAGGATATTGTATTTTAGAGAAGCATAGGTCTTTCCATAGATTGAGGGTTCAACATCATCTAAATGGCATATGGTTTGAGATTTAGGATTATCATAAGCAGTATTAGACACTTTTTCTACCATAAACTCATAACGACCACATTTTTTGGGCAACTACAAGAGAGAAGCAATTGTCACCATAGCATTTGCAGCTTTGTTTTCTGCCCTTGGAATCTGTTCAAACTTGATATCCACAAAGTACTTTTTGAGATCATCAATCAACTTCTTATATGGCATCAAATTCTCATCGTTTGTCTGATATTCATCATTTACTTGATAAATGGCTAGTTGTGAATCTACATATACTTGTAGCTCTGTGATCTTCCATTCAATTGCTACATTGATGTCAATGATTAGTGCCTCATACTCAACTACATTATTGGTACATGGAAACATGAGTCTATAGGATCTTGGGATGGTGTGTCCTTGAGGTGTAACAAACAAGATTCTCATACCAAACCCCCTGTTGTGTGTATGACCCATCAAAATAAAGCCTCCATTGTTGTGTTGTCACAGTAAGAATGTTTGCATCAAGAAACTCAATGTTCATTGGACAATCATCAGATAATGGAGCTTCAAATAACTAATCGGAAATCACTTGGACTTTGATGGCTCTCCTATCCACATATTGGATATCAAATTCACTGAAAATCATGACCCACTTGGCTAGTCTTCTTGTTAAAGCAACCTTGCTGAGTAAATATTTTAATGGATCAATCTTTGCTATGAGCCTAACTATATGAGTCAACATGTAATGTTGCAACTGCTGGGTAGAAAATACCACCGCCAAACAAGATTTCTTGATGAAGGTGTAATTTATTTCATAACCATTCAGTGTCCTTCTGATATAGTAAATAGCTTGTTCCTTTCCCTCAGGATCGTCCTATGTTAATAGAGCCCCTAAAGAAATCTTTGTTGTCACAATGTATAGTAATAAAGGTCTATCTTCTGTAGGTGGCATGAGTATGAGTGGTGACATCAGATATTGTTTTATTTGATTGAAAGTTGTTTCACACCCTTAATCCCATTTGAACAAGACATTTTTATGTAACAAATGATTAAATGGATGAATCTTGTCTCCTAATTGGGAGATACACTTCCTGATTGATTGTAGCCTACCTTGTAGAGACCTTAGTTGGTTGATATTCTTTGGTGGAAACATTTCCATTATAGCCTTAACCTTGGCGGGGTCTACTTCGATACCCTTCTCTAAGACTATGTATCCTAGAAGCTTTATTGATGTAACCCCAAAGACACATTTCTTAGGATTTAATTTGACATTGAACTTCTCCAGCCTTGTAAAAAAATTTCCCAGGATCTCTAGATGTCCTTCTCTAGAATATGACTTTGCTAAGATATCATCCATTTAATCCTCCATAAATCTATGCATAATTTCATGGAATATGGTGGTCATTGCTCGTTGATATGTGGCCCCTACATTTTTCAACCCAAAGGGCATGACGCTCCAGCAAAAATTTCCCCATGGACATGTGAATGCTATTTTATCCTGATCATCTGGTGTTATCTTGATTTGATTGTAGTCTGAGAAACCATCCATTATTGATAACATGGCACATCATGTTGTTAAGTCTACAATGATGTCAATGTTTGGTAAAGGAAAATCATCCTTTGGACATGCCTTGCTTAGATCTCGAAAATCTATGCATATTCTAATACTATGCCTGGTTTAGATATAAGTACAATATTAGAAATCCACTCAGTATAATCGATAGACCTAATGAATCCTGTATCTAACAACTTTTTCAGCTCAACCTTTACCATCAAGGAGATATGAGGATGCATTTTCCTTAGTTTTTGTTTCATAGGTTTTATTCCAAATGGTAGAGATAAATGATGCATATCTAGATCTAAACTTTGCATATCTGAGTATGACCAAGAAAATTTAATGCTTCTGTCCTCAAAGAACTTGACGAATTTTGGCTTTTCTTGTTCAGTCATAGATGCTGCCAGATGTAAAATATTTTATTTTTCTGTTTTGCCAATATTAATAGAATGTGTAGGCTCCACCAGTACTGATGATCTTTCATGATAGTGCTCTAGAAGGGTGTCAAATCTCCCATCTTTTAGTGCCTCTAATAGGTTTTCATCGTCAGATGCGTTCTTTATTTTTACTTTTTCGAGATCTAATGTTGCCATTAAATGGTTTTCACCATTAGATCGATTATTCTTGTTTTAAATTTTGCAACTAGAAGATTTGACACCCTCCTGACTGAACGTGTCATTATAATATTTATGATTCGATCTTGTGTCAGGGTCATCACAACAAAGTAAATTAATGATTGCGACATCATTCAAAAAGCTAGGTATATTGATAGGTTCACTTGTTTCCCAGTCGATAAGTTTAGGATGTTTTAAGGGTAAAAAGTCATCAGATCGATTAAGGTCAACGACAGTGGGGGCTCAATTAGCTATGTTTTCAGGGTTGTTAATAGTGATTTTGATTTCTATGAGACTAATTTCCTCCAAGTCATCTATCTCACTCGATGTCTGTGCATCCTCACTTGAGTCATCGATATTTTGTGATTCAAATACAAGTGGTCTAGTCCCCGAGATTTTTTCCTCCTCGTGTGTGGGTGCATACTCTTTTATGACATCAATTTATATTTCTATGTATGATACAGCAGATAAAATATCCCACTCATACTCATTGGAATTTTTTTCAGAACTGTGTCTCATTTGAAGGATTCTTTCAACAAATTTTTGAGTCAATTCTTGTTTTGTTTCCTCTGTATAATCCAGTCCTTTTTTGTCATTTTACTGAAGTGCAAGAGGTTGGATCAGTTCTATGATGCCTTCCTTTTTTATTCCAATTGGTCCTTGTCCTTCATACCCCATTTTCTCTAAGATAACCTTTCCTTTTCCATATTGATGTCTCTATATTGATATTTTCTGATGTTGATGCTTCTTCGTCTTTGTATAGCCAATTGAGGATGGCCTTGTCTTCTGATTCATCTTCTAGAGTACCTGATTTTACAAATATTTCATCTAGAACTATGGTAGGTTCTGATGATTAGTGTGTTATTGTTGATGGCTTCCCATATGATTTTGGATATGGCAACAACTATGAAAGACATAGTGATTGCCCAATGGAATATTCTCCCATGCCTTTGTTGGTTAACTGGATCTTTTCTTGAAATTATTGTGATAGAGTATTTAGGTGACCCTCATTGTCTGATAAAGTGGAATCAACAACACTTGTTTCTTTTGATTGCCCCTTTTTCTCAACCCATTTATATAAAATGTTTAGTTTCTTTTCACCTTTTGATGAAGTAGAAGTGCTTTCTTCTCTATTATGGGGCACAAAAGTGTCTTGAGTTGTTTTAAGCATGTTACAATATTGGGGATTGTTGTAGTCCGTTGATATAGTCACTTCTTGTCCATTGATTGGAAATTTTAAACACTAATGATAAGTTGAAGGTACTGCTTGCATTTCATGAATCCATGGACATCCCAAGAGTATATTATGTGTTAGCTCTTTTTCTAGCACTTGGCAAACTATATTCTTCACAATTGGTCCTACTTGAATAGGAAACACGATCAATCCCTTGGAAGATCTCTCTTCTTCGTCATAAGATTTTATTGTTATTTTACGTTTGTCGTCAATAGCATTATCAAAATAACCTAGTGCATGGATCATTTTTAAAGTGCAAATATTTAAACCAGCTCCACCATCTATCAAGACATGTTTAATGCAGTTTTTATGGATTAAGACTTCTATATGAAGTGTTTTATTGTGTGGATGATTAAGTGATACATCATCCTGTTCAGAGAATGCTAGATAATGAGGTGTGGTTAAATGTCCCACCATAGCTTGAAATTGAAACACATCCAAATTATTGGGTACTGTAGTGGCCACAAGAGCTTGTTCCAAAACCTCCTTATGAGATGGTGAGATTTTAAGGAATTCTAATATTGATATCTATGTTGGTATTTTCTATAGTTGTTTGACTATGTTGTATTGACTTGAAGGGGGATTAGTGGTTTTAGATGCAACTCCCTTCAATATTACCTTGGATTGCCCCTTTGTTGTTACGTTGACCGGTTGGTAGTCTTTCTTTTCCCTAATTTTTATGACATTGATCTGATTGTTGGATGTGTCTATGTTTGGGATTAGATCTATTGGTATGATGTCATTGTTTCCAACGTTATCAATTTGATTATCAGCGACAACATCACTCTCAACCTCAAAAATACAAAATATTGTACCATCATAAACATAGTTTACATTTTTACCTTTACTATTTGTAGAAGAAGATTCTCCCTTTTCATAATTTGGTAAAGGATCCTTAAATGCAGTATGATCATTGTTGGTTTGATGTCCTTTTATGAATACCTTTTTACTATCAATCAAATCTTGGACTAGATGTTTCAACTGCATATAGTCATTTTTTTTGTGTCCTTTATTTTTATGAAAGTTACAATAGTCTGCGTCATTCCACCAAAATGGTTTTACTTTTGGTTCCCAATTTCTTGATTGGTCTTCACAGTAGTTGTCATCAAATTAAATATTGGTTTTGCATTTTGTGTGTCATTTGTAGCATCATTGTTTCCAGTATTTCTATTATTTTTCCAAAACTTAGGTTTATCATTGTTGCCATAGTGATTTGAGGAATTTTTATTGTTTGATCCTTCATTGTAATGTTTTATCACCCCTCTTTTGACCAAATCTTCTTCGATCTTGAGCCCATTTTCAATCACTTTCTCAAATGTAGGTGGACATTGTAGTTCAAGCCTATAGCTCATGTCATCAGTTAAGTTGTCAATGAATAGTTCCATATTTTCTTCTTTAGGTATAGCACGAGGATATCTAGAAAACAACCTTTACCATCGTTGTAGAAATGAGAGGAATGCTTCACCTTTATTTTGTTTCATGTTGTAAAGGTATTTTATTGTTACCTCATGTTGAATATTAAAGGAAAATTGTGAGATAAACCTATTGACTAGTTCTTCAAAAGTTTGAATACCTGGTTGTAGTTTAGAGAAACATTCCATACATTGACCTCCTAAGCTCCTTGGAAATAACCTCATTAGATAAGCTTCCTCTTGTGAAAATTTTAAACTCATGGTTTTGAATTCCCTCACATGGTCAATTGGATCTGTTTTACCATTATACTTGTCATATTTTGGGAATTCGCAATGTGTAGGAAATGCTATCATGTCCACACTTGGATAAAAAGGATAAGGACAAATGTCCTATAATGAGTACCTTTTAGTGTTTCCCTATTTCATATCTTGAAATTTTTGTTGCAAGTTTTGCATTTGATGTGTTAGGGTAACCACTTGATCTGTGTTTTGCGGTTCAATTTTAGTTGCTCTAGGTGTTTCTTTTAATCGATTGATACCAAAATCTTTTGGAAGTTTTGCACCTAGTTCAACTAGCATCAAAAGGTATTTTTCCATATCTTGTTCTAAGACTTTTTCCATAAATTTATGGAAATTTGGATCTTGTTGCACTATTTGAATGTTCTCTTGGGTTATTTCAGTCGTGTCATTTTGGTGGAGTCTCCTCTAGGGATTTTCTTCAGCCATGTTGTTTGGTGTTTCAATTTATTTTTCTCTAAGTTTCTGTCTTTGTAATCTCGTCAAAATTAGCATACAAGTGTTTGTTATTCTCACTAAACTTTTATCTTTTTGTTTGGATGAGTGTCAAGGTATTAACTTAAGTCAAATAGAATGATAAATTCTATTGATGAGACTAAGATAAAAATATGATTATTTTGTTTTGTTTCTTGATTGTGGGATGACAAAATCCTGATAAAGAAACTTGACGTAATAATCCAGAATTAGTGTTTTGATGGTTTAGACACTTTAAGGTTTGCAAGATCTTGGTTTAATTTGATAAATTTTGACTTGTAAGTCCTATCTTTCCAAGTTTAAGACACTATTTAGACTGAGAAAAAAAATTTCTTGACAAATATGCAGGTTTTGATGTCAACAGTCTAATATCAGTTCCAAGTAGCTCTCTATTTTATTTTTCTGTGGATGCGCAAAAATAGGTGGTCAATGCACTAAAACAGACTATGTATGCACTAAAAGATATGGTGTATGCATTGTTAAACAAGGTATATGCACTGAAACAGATAATAGATGCACTAAGATACTGGTAAATTATGATGATAGGTTGTGCAGATGCACTGGAACAGTGGTTGTACATGCTAAAATAGACTGTGGATGTGATAAAATATTGGGTGTATGCACTAAAATAGACTATGGATGCACTAAAATGGAAGTTGTCAGGATGTTCATAGTTTTGTCTATTTGTTCTGGTTTTTCTCAATAAGATGATTAATTCCAGGGTGTAATTTTCTAACTAGTGAAGATAGTGGATGAGTATTGTTCTTGTAAATCTTATATTTTGATAATCTATTGGGATGATACCTTCGAAAATAAATTTACACAATAAAGCCAGATTTTATGCATTAAACATATAGTTAGTAGTGTTCTAGAATCTGGTTCGATTCTTTCAATTTCCATAGGTTTTGACACAAATACAAACAGTTCAAGCACTTATCTATCTCAAGTAGGTCAATTAGAATATCACAACCCACAACGTGCAACTATGTCAGCTCACATAGCCTTGTCATTCCCTAGAGGGCACTCGTGTTTTTTCCTTTCTCGAGTCTTAACCAAAGTCGAATCCTCCACTTTTGGCCAGGGTCTCTGATAGTTATATGGTGAGTTTCTTGGGGGTAGATTATTCCCTCCCCTTACACCATGATATAAAAAGTGTTCAAAAACTGACACAATTGGATTCTACACTAAAGTTCATAGATAGGGTATCTGTTCAGAGCGACAATTGATAAACTCCCTTAGGAGACCTCCCAATCTTTAGAACAAATATTTTTGGGATGGTTATCTTGCACACTTCCGTTGAATTATGGGTTTCCCCAAATTCACTTTTGATTATAGTGGGTTGGAAAACCTAGCTTTGGTTGTTCCCACTTAGGTCGTTCCCGTAGGGTGAGTACTTTTTCCCACTACAACAAGCCTTCTAAAGGATTTAATAAAAGCATAAAAAGTGAGTCTAGCATTCTGATCACCAAGTGAAGGGGAGAGAATAAGCCTTTGACTTCAACCACATTAGACAAGGTGTTCAATTTAATCCTTTACTTAATCTAAATGCACTATTTTAAACAAAGGAAATATCAATAACTAAAATTAAATCCCCGCAAACACCATTAGTAGTTTATGTGAATTTGTCTTTGAACGACATATGTTTTCCAACAACTATCTTTGACAAGCGTATTTCACACCTAGAACACAAAAAATAATGATTAGACTTTGGATTTTTCAAAATTCTGGAAAAATCATCATATGTGCCATAACAGTTATTAGATGTGCCAAAACATATCTATGCGCTAAAGAAATTGATGGACGCGCTAAAACAGTAGGTTTATGCGCTAAAATAAAACTCTCTGGTTGACAAAACAAGAAATTTGGATGTGCCAGAACAGTCCTCAAATGCATTGGAATATTCGGTGAATGCGTCGGAACAGTGCTTGGATGTGCTGGAAAATATTTCGATCATGCTAAAATAAAACACGTTAGAAGCCTGCCAGAACAATTTTTAGAAAAAGATCAAAATATGGGGTTTTCGGGCCCCATGGTGGGTGCCAAAATGTAAGTGTAGAATAAGTAATGAGTACACAAAATAATAAACAACTCTTCTTAATAAGACATTATATCAAGAGAATCAACAAACATTAATCTAATTAAAACAATAAAACTCTTGAAAGCTTCATATTGCTCTCTATCTCCAAAGATTTATTAAATCATAAGGCTCTTAGATTTTGTAAGCATTGTGACTGTTAAAATGTCAATCAAGAGAATGAGATGTTGCTAAATGTAATGATCCAATCTTATATGGTGATGGTTAAATGATATTGATGCAACTATTGTAATCTAAATTGACATTAAACTTGATAAAAGAAGCTACACTAAACTATGATGCGACTAAATGAAAAGACATGATATTGATTCTATGCTAAAATGCTATGATAATGCTATTACTAAATTATAAAATGATTGATTTCTCAATTGCTATTCCTAGAGAGTAATTTTGTACAAAGTTGGGATCCTTTTCCTGTAGAAAGAGGTTGTATTTATAGATTCTCGACAACATATTTGTGAAAGGGCAGCACAACAAAGGTCCGGATTCAATCTTGAGGATTCAATGGTGAAGGATGAAGGAGTTTGAGCTGATTATGGAGATTGTTCCTCCCCACAAAAACACTTGACCAGATGATAGGGAGAATTGAAGGAAGAAGATGAAGGAGTTGCCTGCAAATTTGTCTCCAATTTGTCTCCAAATTTGCCCATGAAGGTTGAGATGAATTAAATTAGACATTTCATATCTAATTTGGTAGGTGGATATGATTAGCTATAGAATATTTTTCAATTGAATATTTAGATTTATTCAATTTAGGAAAATAAGATATTTAACTTAACAAAACAAAACTATAGAAGTCTATGTTTATTAAATAAATATGGAAGAAGTGTGGTGATTAAATAAAAAAAATTATTAAATTTATTTATTTAATTTTAAATGAAATGGTGTGATTAAGATAATTAATAGAAGAATTTAATAATGATAATTAAATAAAACAAAGTATTAAATTCGTTTATTTAATTAAGAAGAAATAATATAATAAAGATTGAAGAACTAAAAGTGAACTATATAAATAAATATTTTTATTTATTTAATAGTAGAATAATTAAAGGTTAATTAATCAAATAAAATTGTATTTAATTAATTAGATTATCCAGACCATTTTTAGGTGTATACACCAACCTTTAAGGGTGGAGAAATATTATCACTTTATCTCCTAGTTATTAAATAATAAACTCTCTTTATTATCTTAAGAAAGATTAATAAAAGTTTAGGAAAAGCCTATAACTAAGGGGAAAAAAAATTAACCCACTAGGAAAATAAAAACCTACACTAACACCCCCCTTAAGCGTAGCTTAGGAGGATGTAAAAGATGATGGGTCCCAAAAAATAAGGCCATGTCAGGTACCCATGTACATATCAATTTTCCACCAAAGAAGAAGCGCCCCCCACAAATATAGAGAGAACACCCCTCAAAATAGAGAGATAAGAAGAGGAATTAGTAGCCCCCAAAAGAGATCCAATGGTAGATGTTCAAAATTGGATGGAGAAGATGGTACAAGAGCATTGAACAACATTCCTCCTCTTAGGAAGAAACAAAACAAAAGGTGTATGCAAGTTATCATCTGAATCCTAAAAGGAATATATAGGAAGAAAAATCAAGACATATGAAGTCTCTAAACTTGGCTCAAGTGTCCCCATAGTGATGCTAAAAGCTACCACAATGAAATCAGGTGTTTTAGGCCACACTGCTAAAAATGAAAACTTAGAATCTCCTCGAGACTGATGTAGAACACAAGCTAGACTCAAATATCTCCTCTGAATATCTCTTATCCAAATGCTAATCAAAATTATCCACACTCATGACAAATTGTAATGAGTGGTCATGTAGATAATACACTAGAGGATCAAAGTGTTCCCTCATAACAACTATAGAAGAATCAACTTCATCAAAGAGAAGATGAATAAAATTAATAGTGTCATAAATTTGCAATATGTGTCACCATAAACAAGTCTGAAATACCCATCAAGAGATCATCCCACAAAGTTGAATCAAGAAGACTATGGATGTCTTTCTATAAGAAATCACTAGAAGCTTTCAAAGAAGAAACATTAGACTTTGTAGTAGAAACAAATTCATGGACCAAAGAGTTATCCTCAAAGAGAAGACATATATCATCAATAGTGTAATCTAGTATGAAATGAGGGACTCTGTAAACAAACAAGAAATGTTTGGTAGAAATTAGTCCCTATGGAATGAATTCAGGAGACATAAATGAACCTACTACAATGAATCACTCGAGGCTCTCAAAGAATCATCTTTGTAATCAGA
Source organism: Sequoiadendron giganteum (assembly GCA_007115665.2). Taxonomy (NCBI): domain Eukaryota; kingdom Viridiplantae; phylum Streptophyta; class Pinopsida; order Cupressales; family Cupressaceae; genus Sequoiadendron; species Sequoiadendron giganteum. Next base: position 37,097,567 of record CM021110.1, read on the forward strand.
AGTAGCAACAAGTGATTGAGATGAGATATGAATAGGAGGATGAGAAGAAAGAAGAGAAGTCTCTGTGTCATTTAAATGTTCAATACTTGCAAAATACTCAAGCTCCTCTAAATTAGCATCATAAAAGGGTATATTATCTGCATCATCAATTGGAATGAGCCAATGTAAAGCAAGATCATATGGGAGTGGAGAAACATGAGGGTCTCCAAAAATCTCCTAGATCTTAGTCCAAAGTGTGTGAGGATATTCAATTTCCACTATAGCCCACATATTGTTAATATCAACATGAGAACCAATATATCCTAATACGTGGTCAACTTTATTACCCCATTCTGATTTCCTTCTAGGTGTGTTTGGTTCAAGCATGAGCCCATAAAAGTAATGATTTTTTTTTATTCATTTGAGATGGGTTATAATTCCTTTTTTCCAAGACTCATAATTGGCCTTATTCAGGATTGTCACATAAGTGTGAACAAAAAACCCATGATACAATCCTCAAATGATCACAAAAGACATAAGAAAAGAACAACAATACACCTCCACCCTTTTCACTAGTATTAAAAATCACTTCCCAAATATTATAAGGTTGGAACTTTATAGTTTAGTGTGTTTAAAAAGGATTTTCCAAGAAACAATGCTCAATAGGCTCACAATAGCCAAAATTACAAATTTTGATACAAAATGAACCTCAAATAAAATCTAGAAAAAATAGCCCTCTAGCTATGTAGTTCACTTCAATACCTTTACTTCCAATGCCTATTCGTTTCCAAAAAATGGAGCATTAGGATGAAAGTAATGGTTTGTTGAGGAAATTAGCAACAAACATCTTCAACCTATAATATCTGGTAAAAACTAACAAAATTTCTTTTCAATACCTCTATAGATGGAAATTTCTTGTCTTCAAGTTTTTGGCAATATCTTGTTTGCCAAAAATGGAAACCATGGTAAAAATTTGTGTTTTTTTAAAAATAGTTGAATTGAGCTTATAATAACAACCCTCCTAACAAAATAATTTTTTTACAAAAATTAAATTCATCTAAAATGGACAAATTTTGTATGAAAATAGGGGTTTTTGGGCCATGTGAGTGCAATGGCAGCATCTATTTGGGCTATAAGTTCTCCAATAATTTTTTTTTTACCAAACCTAAGCTTCAATCCTAGTTTATAACTATATCAAATGGTGACCAAATTGAGTGAAACAAAATCTAGATATGAATATCTTGGACATTATAAAATCAATAGTGAGCTTAGATTTGCAACAACATGCTCCAAAATAAACCTGTAATACAAAGCCACAAGCAAAAAACTCCAAATTTGGTATTTCTATCAAGTTTTTTTAATTCTCCAAGTCATCAAATGATGTAAGAGAACAACATACCCAAATTTTCAAGATCTCACATAAAAAACTCAAACTCTCAATTAGGAATCTATGAAATTAGAATCTAAAAAAAAACTCTGATATCATGTTAGAAATCTGAAATAGATTGAATAACCCAAGGAAATTTATAAGATAAATTCAAAGCTACATAAGCTAGAAAAACATAAACAATGTACACCAACAACTCCGAGAGATCTATATGCAATGTCAAGATGACATAATTACATTAAGAGCTTCCAAGTTTAAAAATACAAGCTAGGTAGTGAGTTTATATAAAATTAAGAGGATAGAAATGACAAATAAACCAATATGAATTGACCATCAATAACCATTGATATTAAATAAAGTGATGAAAAATTAAATACTCCACCCTTTAAGGGTGGAGAAACTTTATCACTTTATCTCCTAGTTATTAAATAATAAAATCACTTTATTATCCTAAGAAATTTGAATAAAAGTGTAGGAAAAACCTATAACTAAGGGAAAATAAATTAACCCACTCAGAAAATAGAAACATACACCAACAGGTTACCCACTCCCCAAAGGTGGTATAATATCTATGGGCCTACAAGGATTGACACACATACCTAAATAATATAGGTTGTTAATATGTCTGAATTGTCTTGTTTTCTAAACTAGTGAATACCTTATAATCCAAAATTCTTGAAGTTTAAAACCTATGCAAATGTGTGTCTTGATTGATTGAAACTTGGTTATAAAACACTAACATAATATTTTTCTAATATTTTAATCCCCAAATCAGTGCATATGGAATAAACTTAAGTATTTATGTACATAAAACCTCATCTGTAGCTAGGCTAGTCCAAAATTAAAACTAAAATAGCATATAAAAACCTCAAATTAATCTATTTGGAAAATTTAAGTGTTTGTGCTTTGTATAGAAAATTACCTCTAAAACCATGTTTTGGTGCATATGTGAAATCCTTCAATAAATTGATACCTATTTTGTCACATTTTCTTGAACACTTACAAATATCATTTGAACTAAACCAAATTCTCATCCGAAGCCTTCATTCATACTAAATATTTAGGATCTATAATATTCCATCTATTATTCACTCCAAAAATCATTAAAAATCTTCTCATCCAACCTTTACATATAGAATATATCCACCTTTGTCATCTATAATCATTATCTAACATCACCTACCTTAGAAAAAAATTAAAATTTCATCTCAAACCAAATCAAACATTCATCCACCCGTCACTTTAATCACCTATCCCAATCTACACCACAATAATATTCCTTAATCAAAATCCAACTATTTACCACCTAATCATATCTTAGACTTAAATCAAGATCTCAATCCTACACTATCACTAAGTTAATATTTTCTTGAGAACTTAGCCTATATCAAGTTGTCACTTGTAACTAAGTTATATATCACAAGTGAAGTATATATAAATCATTATAACACCTCCTTAATTGGGAACTTAGTCTATCTTGTGTAGTAAATCCACATCGATCAGCCTACACAAAGATTTTTATTTTAGTTTAGGATTAATTCCTCCAAGCATACATTAAATCCAAAATAAAATCATCTTTTATTCGAAGGTCCTTCTATTGATCCATTTAAATGATTTTATACCAACATACATAATAATTTCATGCCCATTACATGATCATAAGAACACAAACAAATGGATTCATGAGGTATGATCCCTTTGGGATCAACCTTCCTAGTACTTCAAATGTAGTTCCATCCTCACCCATGGATCCATGATAAGAATTTTTGATGGATTTGTAAAACAAATTGAACATGGTGACTATGTTATTATCACCATGGTTCATGGAATTTCTCAATGACAAATAGTCCCAAGACTAAATTTATATTTTTTTAATATAATAAGGATAAGTTTCTTACATAAATTTTGGATGAAAGAGCTAAACTCTTGTGTTATTATGATGAAAATATCAAGAATATTCTTCATAGTAGATCCCTATTTCCTATCTTTGATATTAATCCATGGGGTCAACCACAACCTTCATCCAATCTTATCCATTATGATTACCATATAGATCAACAAACTGGTGATATTGTATCTCCTCCATGATTTCATCACTATGATTTGTCATCACAACAACAATCATTTCAACCTCAAAATCAACCACTCTCTCCATATTGAACATCTAATCAACATCCCTAAATTTTCTTTTGAATCATTTCCAAATTTAAATATCCTTGCTAAAAATCTTCCACCTCTTTTATTCCTAAATACATAACTCCAATCCAATCCACTCCGCCCATAGTCACCTTCGCTCAATATACCTTACATAATAAACATATATCCCAACCTCAACCTTCAATGAGTCATCCAACCACATCATACTTACAATATAAATACATCCACACCAATCATGTAACATCAACCCAACTATCAAATTTATTAGAAAAATAGTTATCTTGTCATCTCATATCAGTCCATAATATCATCAATTTATCTACAACAAATGACATCATAAACCCCCTCTCAAATATTTAACATTTCACAACAACCAACCCTCATCACTAATTATGTTTCATAAATTACCACTCTTAGTACCACCTTTTACTAAGAATAGAAATACATTAAGAAAGATTTGAAGAGTATACAAAGTGGGAGAAAAAAGAAACAAAATAATTTTAAAGAATTATACCCATACTCTTTTGATAGAGCATTAACACTACACCTTTCCATCAACATTTTAAGATACTTAAATTTGGGAAATATAAAGGAAAGGAAGAGCCTTGGTATCATGTCAAATAATTTTTCATAGTGTGCCAAGAGGTTTAGTATGATGATCAATATCAAATCTTCAAAGATTGAGTGGGAAAACCTTGGAATGGTTCATGCTCCTTCCCCATGGCTCTATCTCTTACTTTGTTGACTTATTTGAGAATTTTTTTGTGCACTTCTTTAATTTTGAGAATTAAATCCATGTTATACCTTTGCAATTCCAAATAATGTAATGGAAAAATATTTTCTACTTATCTATGAAGGAGGAGAGAACTCACTATAGTTTTCCTTAGCCCATACCCAAAAATAAATTTGTCACAATATTTGTCCAAAATCTTAACCAAGAGATGGAAAGTACATTGTGTTTCAAAATTTTACAAGATTATTGAAAAGGGGACCACCATTAAAAAATATCTTATTGCTAAAGGTTTGGTAAAATTTTAAAAAGAAAACAATGACAAAATATCTAATGAAAAACTACATGATTATGAGATAAAAAACAAATATTCCTTTATTGATGGGGTTGCAAATTTTAAACATGTGCAAACCAAAACAACATCAACTAATAATCAAACTACACGTGATGTTTTCTAACCTATTTATGCTTTTTCCCCTTGAAGAACCAACACAAAAATACCAAAATAATATTAAATGCAAATACACCTCATTTGGGGAACCCATGGAGGGTTTTTCAAAAAATATTCCAAGCAAACATGGTTACCTTTCCTATGACTAGACCATTTGAAAATTCCAAAAAACCCAACATAGTAGAAGGATAATGAGTACTATTAATATCATCAAATCAAAGGGAACTTAACAAGAAAATGCATTAAGCTAAAAAAATTAATCCAAGATCTCACAGATAAAGTTGAAATCAAAACTGAATGAAATTCATTCTCATCATTGAATGATCAATTAGGAATATACCAAGATCATCTTCCTAAACATGGCCAATATTCCTCATCCCAACCAACCAACTCCAACCAAAAAAAGTCTCAAAATGATTGCACTAATAATGTCTACTATAATACGACCCCCTTAATTATGAGAATATTGTAGGGCATGTTGAATTTTAACTTTCACAAGTTGCTACTATTAAAATTAACTAAAAATCCCCTAAGTGTTTTAATACAAGGAATGTCAAGGTCACCATCCAAGGAGCTTCATCTTCACCCTCTTTTCAAGTTTCCTAGTACTCTTATATCACTTTTTAAATACTCCAATGCGAATATTCATCTTGGAAAATCTTATGATGTTACCCATCCACAAAGATATAGTGGAATGAGCCTTACAAGAATCCCATGTCCCTATTGATATTGACCCTAAAAAATTCCAAGCACTTTAGGCCACCTTTCATCCACATAGCAACTCATATTTACTCAAAATTATATGTCTCCTATTGACCCATCCCATAATAAATCAATCAATATCAAATTCCTTATCTTAAACATAAGGTGAAGTGAGTCCTTCTAGATAATGGGTCTACCTTATTTCTATACACATAAAAATTCATAAAAAAATAGGATATTTTGTAGTATATTTGGAGCCTCAAATCATCACTATTAAGGCCTATGATAATATAGAGTGTAAGTCTAAACACATGATTTTGTTCCTATCTAGGTGGGTCCCATCTTTCAATACACCACATCATGTTATTAATCTTAATATTCCCTATAATTTTCCTCTTTGGTTTCCCATGGCTTCATTCCATGTAATTTGTTCCCTCCACCTTCCATTAGTGCCTAAAGTTCCCCCATAACAACATAAAATTATCATATACATTGACCCTTAACCCTTAGATAATTATAGATGGTCAGAGGGATAATATCAAAACACCCATCATTACCCAAGAATTAAAGCCACCACTCCCATACAACTAATGCCTTATCCTACACCAATCCCAATTTCATCCCTTCTAATTCCAATTCATTAATGTCTCAAATTTCATCCCTCCAAGATCATGATCATCAATAAAGGTATTTGAGAATACGAGTTATATAATACCTTTCATACATGCCAAACATCTCTTTCTCTAGACTATTACAACCACTCACAACAATAACCTCATTAATAGATACCCACAACCAAAAAGTATGGAATCACGACCTTCACATCTATAGACACACTTGAAGATGATAAGATTGATAATTATATAGACACTTGGTTATACAAAGATGAATTATTTGAAGAATAATATGCTATTGAGTACTTGAGACAAATTACCCCATCTCACTACACATGGGTGAGAACATGAACTATAATGGTAAAGGTCTTGACCTCAAGGAACATGGTATCCTAAAATTGATCTATGTGAATGATTTTTTTGTAGTTGAGGACTTGGCTATCTAGAACCTCAAACACAATCAGATATACCATCAGATGTATTTGAGAGTGATGAGATGAAATTTGGTCATGTTTAAAGCACTACAAGTGGAACCATCCTAGCCTCAATCTAAGATCTCAATGTCTCCTACCTTTTCTCTAATTTTTTTCTTTTTTTACCATTGACTTACATCTTTGTTATCCTAAAATTATTGATTGGGACCAAGAAGGATTTGTGCCTCTCAATACATTCTAAAATGATGAGGCTTTGTATAATTCATGGGACTCTATCATGGTATTCCTTTAGGATACCATAAATCAAAAATCTTAATATAAATTAAATGTTGTTTCCCACTTTGGGGATCACATACTTCCTTGGTAATAAAATAAAAAAATCAATAAAATTTACCTTAGTGAAAACATCTTCGTGGTGTTATCAAACACATAAAAAGTAAAAGGAAAAGATGTATCTCTTGATGAAAGAATAATTCAAGTAGTAGAAGATGAGGAACTCAACCTTCCCTTAATATTTTCCAAATGGAAAGATAAATACACAATTTTGATAGAGGAAACATAATAGATTAACTTGGGAACAAAATACAAATCAAAGATCACTTACATGGCTATTTCCCTATCTTCCATAGAAAAATAAAATATAGTAACTCTTCTACAAAAAAATTATAATAATTTTTCATGGTCTTACATTGTTATTCTATGATTATATCCATCCCTAGTAGATCATCACCCTATGGTTCATCTTGATGCAAACATGGAAAAATATAAAATCAAAAAATTTATCATTAGATTGCTTTCCTAGTCAAATTAGAGCTATTAAAGCTTTGAGAATTAGGTTTTATTTGACCTATTGACTACCCAAATGGGTTTCAAACATAGTACCTATAATAAAAAATCCAAGTGACATTTGTATTTGTATAGATTCTAGGGACCTCAAAAAAATTTCTCCTAAGGACAACTTTCCCCTTCCTAACATTGACCTCATCATCAATATCATAGCAAGTTATGAGACACACACACACTCTCTCATGGATGGGTTCTGTATGTACAACCAAATTTAAATTTTCATTGAAGATTAGCATAAGATAGTATTTAAAACACCATGGGTACCTTTATTATTAAGTCATACATTTTGAGTTAGAAAATATAAGAGCAACTTATCAATGAGGGCATGCTACTTGACACCATGAAAGACTATGCAAATAATGTTTTGGGAAAATAAAAAATAATAGAACTCATACATTATTGAGTTAATTTTACCACTTAAGAGAATACAAGGTGTGCTTAAATCCTAAGAAATGTGTCTTTAGAATCACATCAAGAATTTTTTTAGGTTTAATTATTTATCATTAAGGAATTGAAGTAGACCCCATAAAATTTTAATTCATCACAAAGATGCCTCCTCCTAAGAATAAAAACAAATTTGTAGTCTTTAGGGTAAAATCCAAGTAATCAAAATATTCATCACCTAACTAGCTAACAAGTGTCAACCATTTTCCCATCCATTCCATAAGGCCATATTTTAGTGGGATACATCCTATCAACAAGAATTTGATAAAATCAAGGAATATTTATCATCAAATCTAATCCTCATGGATCTCATCCCTAGAAATCTAGTACTAATCTATATTTTAGCTACATCAATTGCACTAGGGGCACTTATAACATGATGACACTAGTCATGGATGATACATCTACTATCTCAATTATGTACTAATAGGATATGGGATTAAATACACCCCCATATAAAGAGAATGCATATTTTTTTTCTTTAACTATCAAACGATATGTCATTATATGTTGAATAATCAAACTAATATCATATCCAAGTTTGACTCACTCAAATATCTTCTATCTAGGGTTTCCTTCATAGAAAATATGGCTAAGTGGGTTATGCTAATTAGTGAATTTGACATCAAGTGTATAAAATAAATTTATAAAAAGGGTGGGTTGTTATGGACTAGTTGGTAGGAGCACCATGAGAAAACAATCATCTTGTAGTTGTAAAATTTACCAATGAATCCATCTTCACCATTAATGAATATAAATATTGGAAAATTATCTTTGATGGCTACTACAAAAGTCATGGATAAAGTACACATGTATCTTATTTTCTACACCTCAAGGGTATTTCATGCCAAAGGATTTCAAGTTGGATTTTCCTTGCACCAATACTATTATAGAATATGAGGCTTTAATTATGAGAATAAAAAGGGTTATACAATGGAACATAAAAAAACTATAGTTTAATAGAGATTCACAACTTATAATCTAATAGGTAAATGATGAATATCAAACCAAGGACAATAAGATCATTTCCTAAAAATAGATCAACAATTTTTAGAAATATTTTTTATGTGTTTAATTTGAACAATTTCCTTGCCTCAATAACAAAGCAATAGATACCATGAATACCATTGGATCATTTTTGGACATGTCACATGATAGTTAGTAATTTGAATTCTTAGTTGAACACATCCTCGTATACCTACACATAATGTTCCTAATTCTAATCTTATCTATGAGATTGTTTCTTGTAAATCCCCTTGTTATGATGATATATAAAATTAACTACATGACCAAATACTTTATTTTAACATCTCTCATAACTAATATAAATCCTTTATCCAATACATTTATTGTTCCACCCCTTTTGGAGACACACTTTATCGATGATGATACGATGGTTGTTTATTGTGATGTCTTAACACAACACATGTCAATATTGTTCTTCAAGAGGTCCATGCCAATATTTATGGTGCTCACATTAGTGGGATAGTTCTAGAAAATAAACTTCTAATAATATGTTATTATTGTCCCACCATATGACATGATACTTTTTAGTACATAAAATGGTTCATATTCTATCAAAAACATGGAGATTTGATTTATGCACCCTCACAAGTGCTACTACCCATTACAATTCCTTTCCTTTTCTCTTATTGGGGACTAGATATTTTTGGTTTGATTAATTCCCATTCATACAATTTCCATTAGATCATTATCGTAGCCACTAAGTACTTTATAAAGTATCCTGGGGCCATTCCCCTCACTTTCACCATTAGAACTCAAATCTCCAAGCTCATTCTCTATCACATAATTTGCCACTATCACATCTTGTTTCCTATTATCATAAACAATGGAGAATCCTTAAAAAAAAATTAAGTCTACACCATTTTTGAGTGATTCCACATTCAAAACCTTTAACTCACTCCATAATACCCCAAAATTAATGGCTAGTAAGAGGTAACAAATAATTTTTTTTTCAAAATACTTAAGAAAATTATCAATGATGTTGGTCATGATTGGAATCTCCACCTCAATCTCATCCTTTGAGAATATTGCACCAACATCTATACCCCTATTAGTGGAACACCATATACCTTGGTGTTTGATGCCAAATCCATCCTATCAATCGAGGTTGGGCTCCCATCATTGTTCCTTACATAATATCATTGTTGATGAGAAGTATTAGGTTATACAGTTACATGAACTAGAGCTCCTTGATGAGCAATTCCTTAATGTTTTTAAACATCTATAATATTATTAGGATTTCCTCTAAATAATTTATAACTAGAATATTAGAGCTAAATAATTTTAGATTCATGACCTAGTACTCAAGGAAAATAAAAAATCTTCAAGATCGTGAAAAGAAAAGAAAATTTGAGCTCAATTAGCTAGGTCCTTATGAGTTCACCACTAAGTATGGTTTAGGTGCATATTAGTATGCCACTATATAAGGTCAAGAATTGGATGAACCTTTAAACATCATCCACCTCAAATAGTTCCATATATATAATATGTAGAATATCCCAATAAAAAATATAAAAAATAATAAAGAGAAATAATTTGTCCTCTAGAAAAAACCACTTGTGGTGCGTTGGAAAATTACCATGGTGAAAATAATATATAAGGTAGATACCACTATCCTTCATGTCCTCTAACACCATCACCCACTACACCTTCCATCCACTCATCCAAATCCTTCACTCCTATTTGTCCATAGTTTTTTCATAAGTGACTAACATTCTCTTTATCTAAATAAGCCACCCTCCCACCTCACTTGCCTCATAGTCTAACTTTATCCCAGCTCATCCCAATGTTCCTCCCATTACCTATTTTATTAATAAATTTGTGGGACATGCCAACATTCACTCCACCAAATACTTGGGGCAATTAAAGAGTGTCCCGACTATCTCCCTATTGATTATTCTATGTCCTAGATAATTCCCCTTATTGACCTTAAAATTTACTCATTTATTCATTAGTAACTTGAGCTTACATACACTTACATATTCTCTACTTCTAAAGCCACATGATTAAAAACATACAAATGTGAAACATTATCCACTACTGACCTCAATAACATGTACCATTTCCCATCTTTCCCATTGTAAGAATACCAATCCCTCCATTATTTTCCTTGATGGGAAATATCTTTCTCCACATAAAGCACCATCACTTACATCTCACCAAAAACTTTGGAAAAAGGTCATACTTGTTTATGTAATTTGGCTATTTCTTTTGGATTTTTATTTCTTGTTGCCTTTTTATTACACCTATTGAAGGTTGCTATGATCATACATGTCATGGTGCACCTTGAATGGTTTATACTAGGGCATGGTATTATTATTTTATATCATTTTTTCTTGGTTGTCCCATCATAGTACCCACCAAGGCCATCAAAATAGTTGTGATGTGTTGGGACATCCTTATGCCTATTAGCTGTCTCAAAGTAGTACCCACCAAGACCATCAATGACCTTGTGATATATTAGGATACCCTTTGTATTATATTTATAGAGTTAGCCCTATGCAAGAGATATATAATCACCTTGGTCTCTACACCTTGGTGCATAATATCTTGTGCTATATCAAAATAATTTCTCACTACTTTTTAGGATAATACATATATTCAAGAACACCCTAATTATTTTCCATAGAATTATCCTATGTGATGGTTTTCCCCCTTTCCTAATCATAATTATGCATGTGTAAATTACTAAATTGATTAATTTTTTTGGTTGGCTTTATGACCATTCATTCACATTCCTTCTATTTTGATCATTATTTATTTTTTACTATAGTTGTATCATGAAATATATACATATAAATCTATTATTAATTAGGAATATACACATACATCCATAATCATGTTACCGTACATATTATAATAATCATAGCCTCAATGTATAATCATCCTCGTAAATAATATAAGTGAAACTAAATATTCAAATATCATCATGTAAATTATAAAACATATGCATAATTCACCTATATCCATCACATATTATCACATTAGGAATCACATCTACCAAATAGAAAGAATCCATGTTCCCATTGTTGAATACGTTTATCCATCAAATCATACATACATATAAATCATAACATTTATCCATAGCATAACAAACATAATATAAATAAATACATCATAATCACCATATAATGTAAATCATCGTAAATCACATATAAAATCATCTAAAATATCAAATATAATATATAAATATAGGGCACAACTCTCTCATCACATATATCTCATAAAAATGGAGTAATGTACATCACAATTTTGTAGAGCACCAAAGAATAAATATACATTGTGACATCTAGGAATATATAAAAATACATCAAACATGTAGTATAGTACAAGTTGGATATGGATACCACTATCCCCCATAAACCCTATTGGTGGTGAGGGAGGCCCCCTAGATGGAGCCACAACTGTTGATGCTCCCCTTGACTATATTAGCCCTCCTCTCCTCAAGGCTAACTTCTATAAAAAACTAGCTGCCCTTTGGCCTATTGAAACTACCTAATTTTATAAAATGATCTACAATATGCTACCTATTTCAAATATTGCACCATCTCCCTATGATATCTCATATCCACCCATACCTATGATGAACCCAAAAGATTTCTTCTCATGATTGTACTTTTATTTAAGCCATTGTACATCCCCTTAAGATCTAGTTAGTTGAAACTATAGTGCATCCCATGTCGTCATTGTTGCATCCTAGTTGATCACCAGACTATCTATATTCCTAGAGATTATCCCTCTCCACTTATAACCTATCATACTACCCCACCATAACATCATGCTCACTCAACACTATCTCTAATCTCTCTTATAAGGTATTCCAATCCTTGCTAGTCTACCTAGCCTATTGTTATACTTGTGGATACACCTATGGTTGTACCTATGTAGAATTATACTACTCTTTTACCCCTATGCCACCCCCCTACTATCTATTTATCCTTTGAATCTAAGGAAATTTAAGAACTAGAGTTGTTGTCACTACTAATCTCCTCCCCCATTTCCTGATCATCACCCTCCTCCTCCACCTAAAACTCCTCTAATTACTCCTACTTTTCCATCATCTCCTCCTCCCCCCTCCCCTCCTCCTTGGATGACCTAGATGGCCCTACCCTTGATCCACTTGCTCCCCTCCTTTTAACTTCTTCTATTCCCCCCTAGCTCTCCCACCTCCAACCTCCTCCTCCCACCTTCCTCTCCCACACCTACCTATGTGTCTCCATTGTATATATCCTAAGCCTCTCCTACACTAATTATTGTATTAGAATAATGATCCATACTAGTCTCCTCTCACTCCACCATGTTTTTTACTTTGGCATCACCCCTCCATCTATCACTATTGAGGCCTCATCCCATATTATATTTTCCATGTCCATCCAATTTCTAGATGTCCCTTTGGATCTACTTAAGGCCCCCATCTACCCCCCTCCTTGGTCACCAATACTTGTCCAACTGACATCTCTCCACAAGGTATGAGTATCATTGTTGGAAAGATATACAAGGTTGTGAGGCACTAAAACTATAACCTGGGTCATTTCTAGACCATATATCTATTATATACCACTCAAGTAGCCTTAAAACACCTCTAATATACCTAAATAAGCTATAAAATTATAAAATATCATAAAGGAAAAGGAAAATTCATGAGAATAAGATAATTGAGTGTTATTATGAAATGTATGATGGAAAGGCATTATAAGGCTATATAAAATGATGATCTATTTTTTTTATCAAAAACACAATGTTCACAAAAATATTTTTACCAACAAAATAATAAAAAATACTGTCAACCAACTTTTTTATAGGATATTCTTAAGTCTTTTTTCACCTATGTGTCCCAGTCTATGGTGCAACAAAATACATGTCTTTTTAGTGTTAGTTACATTGGTATAGTTGTACATAAAGTAGATGAATTTAGCCTAAAAAAAGTCCCTATCTGAGATTGTTTAGCTATCACCAAAATCTTGTAGGAGTTGAGAAAATGCAACTTCACAAACCTCGAAGATCACCTGCATGCAAATAACCTGTCACAAAAGAAGAGATGGAGACAAACAAGCAAGGGTTCTCTGAAAACTAAAAATTTATATATCAGAGAGAATGAGAGAATGAATTGATATGAAATACAATTGGATCAATCCTTATAAAAAGGAGATCATGCAAACCCTAATAAAACCCTAACAAGAAAAACCCTAATAGAAGCCCTAATAGGATAACATTTAATAATTAATATAATTATTAAATGTCACTTTATGCAAACTAACATGAAATCTTAAGAAGGGAATAAAGGTAGCTTAATCAACATAATTAAGTTAAAACCTTTACTCCAACACCCCCCCTTAAGATGAGCAACAATGCAGCTACAAAAAAATGCAAGAAAGCAAAGGTAACTACAATGCAAGAAGGCAAACATGGGTCCCAACAACTAGGCCAGATCAAGTACCCAAATACAACCAAATCTTTGTAAAATGGAGAAATAGAGAAAACCTCATGGGAAAAAGCTCTACTCCAAAAAGAGATGCAGAAAGCCAAGAAGAACATCATTGAACCAGAAGAAGCTGCAAACAACTATCAAAAGATGAGTGCTATGGTGCTGAAGAACCTCTGTTGAAGATGGAAGATCCCTTCAAAGGCGAAATGAAGGAAGAATTAGCACAAACAATATAATAACCCCCCCATAATGCTAAACTGGGAGAGCCTGACAGATCCACTGAAATGATGTGAAACACCCTGTAGTGCATGAAGGAGAAGAAACATCTGAAAGTGTGCAAGATAGCACCTACAACTGAAAAAGTGGTGTGCAAAACAAAGCACACATGCATGAGGCTAGAATCATATGGATCCATTGTCATCGTGGAGGGACACTCACCGGACAAGGTTGTGATGACAAACAAAGGCAAACTACACAATCCCCAATGGTATGGATTCACAGTCGTCGTGGAGGGACACTCATCGGACAAAGATGTGATGGCAAAACAAAGGCAAACTACACAACCCCTCATGGCACTTTATAATAATAGTGCGAGTACAAAATATGGCACAACCTTATGTGCAAAATCCCCAAAAATACGCATGTACAATAGTGTGGCACTTTATCTCAGTGTGTTTACATAAAAGATTGCTTACAAATGATGCTCAAAATGCCCTCAAAGGACAAAATGCTGGATATACATGAAGAATAGCCAAAAACAAAGCATCCCATGCAAACAAAAATTTTCCAAGAGCAAATATGTCCAGGTAATCCACCAGAGTGTGAAAACACAAATAACTGAATAAAATATACCTAGAGTGAAATCTGGAAAAATTGCATGGATGAAACTGAAGAGCTTTGATACCATGTAGGAGTTGAGAAAATACAACTTCACAAACCCTGAAGATCACCTACATGCAAATAACTTGTCACAAAAGAAGAGATGGAGACAAACAAGCAAGGGTTCTCTGAAAACTGAAAATGTATATATCAAAGAGAATGAGAGAATGAATTGATATGAAATACAATGGGATCAATCCTTATAAAAAGGAGATCATGCAAACCTTAATAAAACCCTAATAGAAGCCCTAATAGGATAACAATTAATAATTAATATAATTATTAAATGTCACTTTATGCAAACTAACATGAAATCTTAAGAAGGGAATAAAGGTAACTTAATCAACATAATTAAGTTAAAACCTTTACTCTAACAAATCCCTCTTACCAACTTATAGCCAAACTTATCAAATCTCACATGTATTCCAAAATCATTCAATTTAGACACTAAAAGTAAAGTTCTTGCAATTCTCGAATATGCAAAAAATTATCAATATTTTTAATCCTCCCATAACTAAAACGCAAATTTACCTTTCCCTTACTAAAAATCATCTATGTTGTCACTAAGGAAATTTTTTTCCTTATCATATTCTTTGTAATTATTAAACCACTTCTTGTGAGGCTCGTCACATGGTAGGAGCAACCTAAATCAATAAGCCAAGCATCATCAAAAATAGTGTTAGCTAAAATAAACAAAGTATCAAAATCATCATCAAAGGAATTTTCAGTGGAGGAATCAAAATTCTTTTTCTTATTCCTACATTCCTTCTTCATATGCCCTCTTTTACCACAATTACAACAATTTACTCTATTCTTTTTGAGGGTTTTAGAACATCCTTTATACTTATCCCTCTTATTATCCCCTTTAGGCCCTTTCTCTTTGGACCTACCCCACACATGTAAGGTATCTTGGGAGCCAACATTCATGGAATTTATCATCTCCTCTAAAAGAAGTATGAAGATTATGGAATCCATCTTTGGTTTTGCATTACCACTACTTATGTCAATAATTAAATTTTCCCAAGATTAGGGCAAAGAACAAAGAAACAAGATACATTTATCTTCATCTTTAATTTTAACATATATGAATGTAAGTTGAATTATAATCATATTAAAATAATTTAAATGATTTGCTATAGATTCACCATCTTTCATTTTTAAAGAATATAATTCTTTTAAGATATAACTTGTTAGAAAAACTTTTAGTTTGATATATATCACTTATCCTTTTCCAAAAATTATATGTGGTGTCTTCAATGGAGAAATTCAAAAGGACAAAATCCACAAGACATAATTAAATTTTTCCTCACACGTTCTTATCTAAATTTTTCCAATCTTCATCACTCATTGCAATTGGTTTAATTTCTTGTGAATCTAACAACCATTGATCTTTCTCTTCTAGGAGATCCTCCATCTTTACTTTCCACATCTCGCAGCCCATTCCATTGAACTTCTCAATATCTTGGCAAGAGGTAGAAACCATGGTATACAATCTTCTTCAAAAAAAATCAATATACCACAA
This sequence comes from Sequoiadendron giganteum, assembly GCA_007115665.2. Taxonomy (NCBI): domain Eukaryota; kingdom Viridiplantae; phylum Streptophyta; class Pinopsida; order Cupressales; family Cupressaceae; genus Sequoiadendron; species Sequoiadendron giganteum. The sequence continues at coordinate 37,114,160 of CM021110.1, forward strand.
AAACAAAAGCTCTCACTACAACCAAAAGACCTCCAACACTTAAGAGAAATGCATCCCCTTCTAAACATAACTATTAGATCTGATACCAAATGTTGAAAACAAGGTGAAACTAAGTTGTAATATTAACTTATGTATGTGTATTAAAATTTGAAAATAAGATTATCAAATATGATTATATGTATGTGATTGCACATTCACTATAATTAAAAAATCAGCAAACAAATATGACACCAGATTTACATGGAGAAACCCTTTCGAGAAAAAAATCCACACAAGAAAAGAGGGTAAGTATATAATTTATCTTCAAAAGATAGATGTACACCACAATATACTTCCTTGTTGATCTCATACAACCTGGATGCTTCTAGACCCCTGTAAATAACACAAGATGTTGCTACCATCTCAAGGATCCAATTATAGAACTTGTGGGAGGCAAAACCATCGTTGGTAAAACGAAACAATGAGGTGTCAAAATCACTTGAAAAAATCCATGCCCCTTTCTTGGAAAACCAAGAGTCATGATAATAAAGTAATTAATATGCACAAGGCTTCAACATGGGCACCTAATCCATTACCTCTTCAACTTGTGGCATTCATGATGCTTTGCTGATTGTCCAACTTTCAGATGAAGAACCAATGGACACCTGTTTCCCTCCAAACTTGGTGATCCACTCAAAATCCTTCGCATTCCTAATGTGAATGCCTAGAAGGGATACTTTTGTCCTCTAGTGATGTGTAACCTCCACCAACATTAAATTTTCTCTCAAAAATATAATTACAATATTATGCCAAAATTAAATACATTTCTCTCATGTCCCCTAGGACACTTTCCAAGAAACATGGAGATATAAAAATGATAGGTTTACAAGGTAAATGTCACCTAACCTAAAAAATGCATTCATATGTGTAGATAATTATATCCATAAAACCATCCAACAAGAAATTCCAAACATTTAACTATCTATCTGCCACATAGAATACCAATAGTCACACAACCATATTATGACATCGATATGCTATATAATATGAGTGGGCACCGTATATAATAATCCATTATTAATGAAACTTCCTCTACCTAAATTAAGTCATTGTATTCCTTCACTATAGCCAAACACTACCCATGGCCTGGCCTAGAATAGTAGAGACAAACCCTTGATCAAATATAACTACTTGTGATACCTCTAGGCATCTTTTAAAACATTGTCATTCTCTTAATTATCACCAAATGTATTTTAATAGTGTTGTAAATACATCTATATTTTCATACACATTTATAGTTATACTATTTTGAGTTATCCAATGACTTGTGCTTGAGAACATAGCACTAGTGAATTAAGACAGACCCTATACCAAAATGCAACACTTGGAACTCATTACAACCTATCACATAGCCAATCAAAATTGTTCTATTAGTCTTCAAATAAACTTTGTATAGGAAATTTTTATAGAAATATAACACACCCCAGCTCCAACAATTAATAAATGTGCTTCATGTATGTAAATCAATATGATTGATGGTTTAAATCATCTATACATATTTTTTGGAGCTTATATTATTTTTATGTGCAATGGGTCATTCAAGAATATTCACAAGATTAGTTCAAAGAAAATTGTATCAAGATTCATTAGAAGATTAATCTATAGAAAATTTATAAGATTAGTAGCTTCAAAGGAAAATTGTATGTAGGATTATTAGATGATTTAGTCACCAAATCCACTAGTTCATTAGTATATTTAGAGAGGTGCATCAAAATAAACTTTTAAAACTTGTTTATTATAATATGTTTAAATAGATTAGTAGAGAACATTCATATGTTCATAAAGTAGATGTCATATATTTATGTCAAATCATCACATCTCTTTAATATTTTCATGTTAACCAAAAAGATACAACCATACATAAATAAAAAAAGCACATTTACATGACTACCACCATTAAAACCAAGAGCTAAACATGACCATCAAATTCAAAACCTAAATAACACAAACCCTGCTAACCTTGAGAAATCAATGACAAACTTAGAATATATTGGATATATGAAAGTAATTTTTTATGAGATGGTGAGAAATATATATATTGGATATATGTTAAATAAATTATTAGAGAATATTCACATGTTCATAAAATAGATGTCATATACTTATGTAAAATCATCATGTCTCTTTAATATTCTCATGCTAACCAAAGTGATTTAACCAAACATAAATTAAAAAAAACATATTCACATGACTACCACCATTAAATTTATAACCAAGAGCTATTACTAGCCATCAAATTCAAAACCTAAATAACACAAACCCTACTAATCTTGAGAAATCAATGACACACTTAGAATATATTGGATATATGAAAGCAATTGTTAATGAGATGGTGAGAAAATATATATTAGATATATGTTAAATAAATTATTAGAAAACATTCACATGTTCATAAAATAAATGTCATATATTTATGTGAAATCATCACGTCTCTTTAATATTTTCATGTGTTAACCAAAGTGATTTAACCAAACATAAATAAATAAAATATATTTACATGACTACCACCATTAAATTGATAACCAAGAGCTATTAATAACCATCGAATTCAAAACCTAAATAACACAAACCCTACTAATCTTGAGAAATCAATGACACACTTAGAATATATTGTATATATGAAAGCAATTATTTATGAGATGATGAGAAATATATATTGGATATAGTTTAAAAATAAATTATTAGAGAGCATTCACATGTTCATAAAGTAGATGTCATATATTTATGTCAAATCATCATGTTTCTTTGATATTTTCATGTTAACCAAAGTGATATAACCAAACATAAATAAAAAAACATATTTACATGACTACCATCATTAAATTGATAACCAAGAGCTATTAATAACCATCAAATTCAAAACCTAAATAACACAAACCCTACTAGTCTTGAGAAATCAATGACACACTTAGAATATATTGAATATATGAAAGCAATTGTCTATGAGATGGTGAGAAATATATATTAGATATATGTTAAATAAATTATTAGAAAACATTCACATGTTCATAAAGTAGATATCATACATTTATATCAAATCATATCTCTTTAATATTTTCATGTTAACCAAAGTGATATAACCATATTTACATGGCTACCCCATTAAATTGATAACTAAGAGCTATAAATGACCATCAAATTCAAAACCTAAATAACACAAACCCTACTAATCTTGGAGAAATCAATGACAAATTTAGAATATATTGAATACATGAAAGTAATTGTTTAAAAGATGGTGAGAAATCAATGCCACACTTAGAATATATTGGATATATGAAAACAGTTGATGGTGAGAAATCAATGATACACTTAGAATATATTGGATATATGAAAGTAGTTGTCTATGAGAGACAGCCTAGATTAGCTTAACATTCCTTTAATAAGGGGCATCTCCCCCCTACTCTACAACATAGATGTGACAAGATGATCACTTCATACCCAAGCAACACAAATGGTTAGTCATAAATGACTTGCAGTGATAAGACTATCGAAGATACTGAGGTGACAAGATGACAGACACTTGCTTCTGTTGCAATTTTTGTATAAAACTCAATCTCAAAAAAGAAAAAGAAAAAATCTTAGAATACTACAAGTAGAGAGAATGGTCAACTGTCCGGACTCCCATACAATTCATCCATGGGAGAGAATCACAGTAAAACATTTTAAAACTAACCTGAATCGGGACAGAGTCTCGTCTTACATGCCCCACTGGGAGCATAGATCTAAAAGTACAAAGTTGCAGTGAGGAATGGAGTCTTATCTACGTAAGAAAAACAGAAGATGCTCCAAGAATAACGACGTTCCCTGTGAGAAAGGGAATTACGCTCTGGAATGAGGTAACACCGCCGAAAGTATCGCTGCAATGGGAGCTAGATTCGCGGAGCCAAGAAAAGAAGCAATGTGGGTACTTATTATTATATATTGCCTGGAAACTGGAGCAGAATATCTGGGAAAATGAACCACATCTGGGGATTCTGCGATTTTACCCAAACCCACTCGCCTCTCGCCACCCACTATTATTTTTTTTATGGTAAGTATAAATCTTGAACGAGAAGAGAAGAATCATTTCAATTTTCTACACAGTCCTGAAGATTTGACCTCATTCGCATCCCATCCCACATTTCTTAATGCAGTACAGAAGGGGTGTCTTTTAGTGATTTTGATACTTGTAAAGGAAATCGGGCATTTTAATGCACAAGAATAGGATTTTGTTGGCAACTGGTAGCAGGCTGTCAGACAGAGAACATGGAATTTAGAGAACTGGGTGAGCTGTCAAAGGTTGTTTCGTGGAAACCATAATCACAAGAAGAATTTATTCTGGCTACGATCAAAGATTGGACTTTTGAAGTTGAAATATTATAATAAAAAGTATCAGTTTCGAAGATTTACAGGTACATTCCGAGGTACAGGGAAGTGGGGAGAGAAGCGATGGATGGTTTTGGAAATGGACAAGTTTGTGAAGATCTCGAGGGGATTTGGATTGCCTTTTTTAAATCTCCTCCCCCCACTTGATCAGAAGAATAAAAATGTGGCATATCAACCGGTTTCCAGTTCATTTCTAAAGCTTTTATCTTTATTGGTGGAAGCTTGTTTTTTGTCCCTTGTATGATTCAACTCCTGTTTTTGTCCCTTCTAATTCTATTTTATTTTTCTCTGTTCCTGTGCAGCACAGTAACATGACCTTTCATGTAATTGAGGTTACACAAGATAAAAATATCATAATCCTGAAATTTATTAATCTTCTACCGTAGCTAAACTGAGATGTGTTGCAGAAGAAATATGAAAAAATATCAGAATCCTGAAATTAATTAATCTTCCACCCTAGCTAAACTGAGATGTATTGCAGAAGAAATACATAGCTATATGATGTAGGACAAAAGACATGAGAAGTGGACAAACTCAAAAAATATATATACGTATATATGGAGAAGTGGACAAACCCAAAAAAAAAAAATACATATATATAGAGAAGTGGACAATCCTCAACAAAAATGTATATATATTATACACATATATGGGGAAGTGGATAAATCCAAAAATATACCTTATACATACATGTGCATACATATACACATACATATGGTGAAGTAAACAAATCCAAAAAAATAATATATCTAGAAAGTGTTTGTAAGAATAGCATAAAATAGAGATGATTGAATGCTTTATGTATATTATTTAGGTTAATTAAATAAATATAATTAATTAGAAAACAATTAATTTAGATAAAAGAGTTGGGACCTGTTATTAAAATAAATGTATAGAAATTAAATAAGTAGATTAGGTGTATTTAGTTTTACGATTAATGATGAACAAATAATATTATTGTCACTAGCAAAAAGTTGAGTGTCTTGGTTTGATAATTGTTTTAGAGTTTGAACTAGTATAGAAAATGATGTAGATTGACCTTGAGCCCCATGAGTTTGATCTGAACTACTACAAACTTGTTTTGACGTGTAAAATTGATCTAAGTAACATAATTACTCTAAAAAAGTACACTAGAAGATCTACTCGCCTTTGCCTTCAAGATATTTGAATTTGTCTAAGTGGTGTCTAGAGACATTGCCAGGGAGCTTTCCAAATAGGTGAATGAGCTCTTCTAGATCAAAACCCTTGTTAGAATGAATTAACAACAACAAAAAAGATCAAGGAAGCATTCACAAACATACATATGAGTTGTGTAATGACGATGCAAATTTGATTCCTTTATCATTCAATTTAGAATTGAAGTTGCTCTAATTATTGTTCTACACGATCATCATATAATTCCTCCATATATTTTAGTACTAAATGAATGTATTTAAATATAATGATATAGCAAGATGTCTTATAAATGTGTGTTGGATTGGCTCACATTCGCTAATAAAGGGGGCATGACTATTTGAATTTGAATCCCAAGATGTTGAATTTGGGGGTCATTTTCAAGCTCCTTGAGATTGACTTGGGTTAATCTTGTATCCCCTAAACATGATTTAGAGGGATAAAATGTTTAAATGTTTATTTTTAGGTTGGTAATGAATATCTAGGCATTAGTGCAATTAGGGGTGAAATAGATATGATTATAGATTAATAGGTATGGGATGATGATCCAAGTCTAACACAAGAGCATTAAACTTATTGAAATTTTATTGCATATAGATAATAACATTAAGGTACACACAAAACTAAATGGGGAATAACATAACTATGCTAATTTCAACCTTATAGTTTGTCACCACTTTGACACATGCATGTAAATCTAACATGCGCATGCATTTCAAAGCATAAGGACATTCTCAACCAACATGAAAAATAAATATTTGAACACTTATAAAAGGATATAATAATTCTTCTTATACTCTCCTTGGTATGAGTGGCACATTGAAACCTATAAAATAAAAGAAAACTATGCAATGAACTTTGTTTCTACCACATGATCAAAATAAGCATGAATTTATAAATTACTTATTACCATCTATACAAATAAGAAAAGAAGGGAAGGGATTGAAAATTCTACTTGTTTAGAAAGTGGTATGAAAAATATATGATACAAATAATGCAGCAAGGGTCTACACATAGTGCATCCACGCAATACAAGACACATGATGGGGTGATGTGATATAATAAAACTCCACATAATATGTAAATATAGTATGGGAAAATTCCATGCAATGTGGGTATGTCTTTGTAAAATGACATAACCCTATTTGGATATGGGGACAAGTCTTTATCTATTAGAAAATACCACTTGAAATCTCAACCATGAAAATAATTAGTAACAATTGTAGAGGAGGAGATTCTCTACTCTCGAGTCTCAGGACAAGAAGAGTCTACAAGGTTCAAATGGTCCTTAACTACCTCAAGAAATAAAGCTCAGGTGATGGGATAAGATGATGAGAGTTCTAGAAATAGAAAAAGTAGGTCATCATAGAGGTCTTTTGGATAGACTGAAAAGCTCTCGGTCAAGGACAACAACGTGATGCTTAGAAGTCCCCATGACACATTGGTGTATCATACGAAATGAAAACTGAGAATGTCACAGAAAGAAAAAAGTGCTTAGAAACCCAAGAAATGAAGCCTCCAACAACAAAATGTCTTCAGTACCTACACACATAAGATTGAGAGAAAATTTTAGGTTTGTTTAAGCGCTTGCCTTAGTCAAACCCCTGTTTTAGTGTTTCCACCTCCACAAATAGCCAAATAGATAGATAGATAAAATGATTTATAGATGAGATAGAAAAATTAATAGACAAGGGATGTGATAAATCCCATGATGCTCAAAGACATGAGACAAATAGATATACTTGCA